>CM018687.1:7189074-7523392 GCA_009363875.1 Mikania micrantha
GTAGATTTTGTCAATAAATTCGATCCTGCATTGAATAATCCAAACCAGATACAACGAACTCAACAGATGCGAGGAGATTCAGTAATAAACAACAAAACCAGCATATATGATCATAATTCGAACTTGATGAAACCCAATTCGATTAAAGATCTACAAATTAAAATCGAAAATTCAAGTAGAATGATAGCTGATTCAAAAGAAAGAAACTAACCCCAGATGATATAATCCAAAATCGAATTGATTGTCGGACGCAATCGAACCGTGTTTAAAAACAATCGAACACTTCGAAATCGAAAAACCCCCAAAACAGAATTAACCACTTCTGTGATCAATTGAGGGTGGAACAGGTCGTATTTATAGATAAACAAAAGATTGGAAAACGGCTTTTGATTTCAGCAATAATTTCTTTGATTTTTTATTTATTTTTGAGTGATTGCGACCCAATTGACCAAGAATCTGCTTTATTTTGGGTAAATTTCAATGATATTGATTGAGATGGAGAGAGAGAGATTCTGTTCTTATGATGGGGTTTGGTTTTTAATTTGTTTCCATAAATCTTTGATGGGGAATGAAATGTTGGGAAGCGTAAACACGCACTGAACCGTGTGGACCAATCATTGTTTGACAGGTGGACGTTGACTTTTAATTTACAAACGCCAGGTATATTTTGAACCGGTCATTCGGGGATCACCATTTCACGAATACGAGCACTAGGAGTCATCTCATCCTTCCCCATTTTCCTCATTGTCACATCAGAGCCACATCAGCTTTCTCCACTTTTTTTCCATTTTGCACGGTGTCGTCCCACTTTTTCCCACTTTTCCCCATTTTCAAATCTTATTTTCAATTAATTATTTTAACAATAAATAATATAATAATAATATTAATAAAATAAAAAAGATTCATTTAAATTTAAAATAAAAAAAAGAATACAACAAAAAAAAGAAGAATACAACCTAAAAAATTAAATTAAAAACCTCAAAAGGGCAATGTCATCCCCAACGACAGCAATTTCTCGTTTACAATCGAGAATCAATGTAGCATTGGTTCTTGATAAATTGTGTGGTCTTTCATCATGAACTATAAATCTACAGCCTTTTTGTTGTTCGTCTAAAGCCTGTTGTTGTCGGCGCATTAATTGCGCGTGTGCGTCTTTCTCCTCTTGCAAAAACCGGAGTTTTTCTTCTCGAAGGCGGAATCTTTTGTTGGGATTCCTCTTGTTAAACGAGTTGAATTCGCCATTTGTTGAATTAACTCGTCATGCGACGAGGAGGACACGACCGATCTTTTGTCCTTTTGTTAGCCTATCCGGATCATAGTAAATGCGTGGGCCATCACGATCAATGTTGATGTTGATGTCTTCGTCATCATCAAGGTTGATGTTGATGTGGGCGTTCGCACTACCCATTGACTCGTTTGGCTTCGGCCTTTTGTTGTAAATTGTGACTCACAACCTACTGGTGGAATGTCGCATCAAAAGGTTATCACGAACCATCTCTCACGCTTGGTGTGAGCGAATCCTTTGACTTAACCATGATTTGTAGTCTTTCATGGCATTTTTCAAAACTTGTTCACCCCCTTCACCGCTTTTGCGATTCATTGAAGCCTGTGATAAAAACCATTCCATTTCTTCACGGAGGAGTTCATATCGTTTCATTGGAATAGATTTGATCAACAGTCCTCGACTTATCCTTCACGAGATGGTGAAAATGTTCGGTTACCTACATATAAACAACATAAATTTAAGCATCAACCGTGACTTTTTTTGTTGACTTAAACAATGTTAAAAAATATCTTTCTATAAAAATCATCCCGTTTTTGCGCATTACCAACTCGGATTTTCAGAAATAGTTAGCCAAGATCTGGCCAACGCAACCTCCTCTTCATCGGACCAACGCTTGGCCGGTGCTTTCTTTCCTATTGGTTTCATTCCCATTCGCCTAACCGGTTCTTCTTCTTCTTCTTCGACTCGACTTGAACACTTTTATTATGTTCGCTTGAATCCGAGTCATCTTGATTATGGTCACGATAGTCTAAACATAAAAATAAGCGTATAAAAATAAACGTAAAAATAAAAATAAAAAAAAAATATAAAAATAAAATAATGTATAAAAAATATCTTGAAATGGAGATTGTTGTTGAAAAATTTGTTGATCGAATTGTTGGTAACTTTGTTGATCTTGTTGATACGATTGCTTCCACCGGTGAATTGTTGTTGAGTGCCTGGTGAATATTGCAAATATGGAGCCGAGTTCATTGGATCGTAGTAGAATGTTTTGTTTGATCGGAGATGACATTGTGTGATGATACCCGGGTGTGTTTGAACGGGTTCATTTGAGGCGTGTTGAACATTTTTGTTTGTCGTGGTTTTCTAAATTTTGGTTGACGACCCACCACGTGATGAACCTCATTCCATTTACTTGAAAATTTTATAAATTTAATATATAGATTTATAGAAGATGAGAGAAAAGTGTGAGATTTGTGGTTGTTTTAGAGTTGTTTAAATAGGAAAAAAATTAGATTTTTTTTAAAAAAACCCCAACGGTCAAATCCTTCTCTTCCCACGCTCGGCTTCAATCGGTGAGGCTTCCCCGATTTACCCACCCCATTTCCCCCGGGGTGGGGGGGGGGGGGGGGGGGGGTGGTCCCACTTTTCCACTTCCCAATCCGGCAAAAGCCCCGACTCCTTCCCGAAGCCCACTCTGTGTGGCCTAACAGAGGACAGTGACCCGA
Source organism: Mikania micrantha (assembly GCA_009363875.1). Taxonomy (NCBI): domain Eukaryota; kingdom Viridiplantae; phylum Streptophyta; class Magnoliopsida; order Asterales; family Asteraceae; genus Mikania; species Mikania micrantha. Next base: position 7,191,808 of record CM018687.1, read on the forward strand.
TCTAAGAAATTTGTAGCTAGGAAAATCCTTGATTAACGCAAAATAATATTTGATATATGTGTAACTGCAAAACAAGATCTTCATAAGAGAAGTCAAAAGATTACCACCAATCCTGGTATACCATCCCACGCTAAATATATATTAAATTATTGCGATACGAGAGTGTTAAAATATGAAGGTTTTGGTTTTATGGAATTAATATTAACCCTAAATATAATTTACCTTTAAAAATTAGATATGTTGCAATGCTAAAATCAATGACATAAAAATATTGTTGATATCAATTCATTTCTAATACAAACGTGTTAATAATTATGATTATATTTGGCAATCTTGACACATAGCAAGATAAATGAATAGAATTGGGTAAACAATTATTGCATTTTGGGTTGAAATGAGTAACATTATAACATAGTATAGGTTTATATAAGTAGCACCTTAACACAAAGCGGGTCAAGATTGACCATTTTAAACCATGTGAACATAATATATTTCAATGGGTGATAATGATCAATAATATATTTAATGAGAAAATCGTTAAAAATTATTCGAATAATTTATTAGTTTAGCTACAACTTATTTAACTTAAGCGAAATTGGTTTTTTTAAACGGACTTTTCTTAAAACCCGTTTTGTCTTCCCCCTTACCCTTACCCAACGCGTCTATCTTGAAAGACACAAGTATGATGAAAGTTATACCAAAAGATAATAAAAATTCAAGAAGGATTATTCCCACATCAGGGTACTTTTGTGAACAATGTATGTTGAGTTTGTCGATGCAATATACAATTGTGATACATATATTTTTTACCGACTGGTTTTAAAGTCAAGCTTATTTTTAACATTATTTAATAGCAAGTAGTACTTATTTGGTTTTGATAATTACACTCACATTTACACCCATATTTATGTTAAATATTATAGTTAATAATTAATTATTTATTTTATTATCATTTAATTTGTTACTTAAACATTAATCTATATACTTTCAGATATCAATAAATAAATGATAACCATTTATATAAACTAAATAAATAACAACCATTTATATATAAAGAATTATTAATTTAACATGTTTTGCAACAACCAAAATTTAATAAATAATAAAAAAATAATTTAGAACTTCAAATCCTGTATTTTAATCTAATTGATATGATTTTTAGTGTTAATGTATATAATTGAAATTTCTGATTGTAAGAATCAAAAAAGTTAAAATTACTCTTAGGTGGTGTTTGTTTTTTCAGAGGCAAAACATCTGCAGTCTGCGGACTACGTCTGCAAACCTCTTTTGCAGAAGAGGTGGACCAAATCTCTGCAAGAAGAGGATTTAAGAGTGTTTGTTTTTTTCCTTTTCAAAAGCTCTTCCCCACAATGTCATTTCATCAAACACCTTACAGGCATGATAAAAAAAACGAAAATGTGAAACTAACCATGGTGTATTCGAAGTCAAAACATCATTTGCATAGATATCAACCATCAAAAATGACAACCCAGATCTCAAAATACAAGATGATTGCATCTAACTAACGAAGTATGAATCAACTGGATGTACATAAAAGCTTGATTCATGAAATACATCAAAAACAAAAACGAGAAACAGAGCCACATCGAGATTTACCTCATCGGCGTCCCTAATCCATTTTAGCCTCAATCGGTAACGGCGACGGTGACATTGATAGCCTCAATCGACGACGGCGACGTTGATAGCCTCAATCGGCGACGGCTTTTGAGGTCTTTGGGCGGCGAAGGGTGGATCGACGATGGAGGTCGTTGTCGGCGATACAGTGGATCACTCTTTTCTGTCCGATTGAGAAGAGAGAACACACACAAGTGTGTTGTGTCTGTGAAGGAAAAATAGAAGAAGAGGTGGGAAGAGGTGAAAAGAGCTTGATCAATGTCTGCGCCAAGAAGAGGACGCGCAGACCTTTTTTAATGAAATCTCTTCTGAAAAACAAACAAGCTGTAGGGCTCCAACCTCTTCCCACGTCTGCGCGGCGCAGACATAAGAGGCCAGGAAGAGCTTTTAGAGAAAAACAAACACCCCCTTAATGACTTTTAATTGATAAACAAATTTTATTGTATGTTAAAGTTGGACAAAGGGGCTGTTAGTTTTTTACAAAAACGTCTGAAAAGGTCTGCGAGACCTCTTTTGTCTGCACCCCGCAGACCAAGGAAAGATGTAGGGTGTTTGTTTTCTCGCAGACATTTCATTAAAAAACGTCTGCGAGACCTATTCTTGGAGAAGACATGGACCATCATCTTCTAGCATCTTCAAACCTCTTCAAACCCTTTTCTCTTCTTCCCATCCCATCGGCGACAGATCTCCACCACCGCCGCCCTCCTCCACCGATCTCCGCCGCTGCCGCCCTCCTCCACCGTCGCGGTCTCCTCCTCCACCACCCTAGTCGTGAACCCTGGTTCGATCGGAGGAAAAGGGAGACGATCGAAACCCTAGGTCGTTCGATCTCCACCGTCGCGGTTCCACCGCCCTAGTCGCGAACCCTGGTTCGATCGGAGGAAAGGGGAGACGATCGAAACCCTAGTCGCGGTCTCCTCCTCCTCTGCCTCTAGTTCCTTCGATTGACGGCAGTGGTGGACGGTGGTGGCTCAACGGTAGGTGGAGGAGGACGATCAGAGATGAAGACAGTGGTGGACGGTGGTGGCTTGGTCGACGGTGGGGTTGGGGAAGACTGAAGAGGTTTTCTTTGTTTGAAGAGGTTTTTGAAAAAACAAACACTCTCAAAACCTCTTCTTGCAGAGGTTTGGTCCACCTCTTCTACAAAAGAGGTTTGCAGACGTGGTCTGCAGACCGCAGACGTTTTACCTCTGAAAAAACAAACAACACCAAAGTAATTAATATTATAGAGATGATGCATTAAGTTAATAACGTTGGTACAATTAGCCAAAGCCTAGTTATTTTTTGGATGTGTGTTTGTTGTGTTTAGATGTTTTCACTTGAATGAGAGAGTTTGAAGATGATAAAATCAACGTATAAATTATCTCTATTATTATAGAGAGATGTTTTCATAAGAGACTCTAACTTAACAAATCTTTCTAAATAAAAATAGTAAAAAATTTGCACATATTTAAATGACATTGAAGTATTAAACATACCAAAGAATAATATTTGAAATTTTAAACATTACACTAAAGTGGCTTGTATATTTTATCTACAAAAATACTTAAATATAAATATGTTCCCATTGATAGAGATAAAATATTGTTAGACTTATGTATGATAAATTCTAATGTTAAGAAGCTTTCGGGTTTCCCACTGACACTGCTAGATAAGATTGTAACATAAATTCATCATGCACGCTGCAACGATCAGGACGTAGAAACTATTTAAAAGAAATTAGGATGTGTGATACAACACGTTTACAGTCTTTGTTATTCACATTGCGTTAGTGACGTTAATATGGTTAGGTACATAAAGGAAACACATGAAGTTTTGGTGACCTAGTTCTAAAGATTGAAACATATATAGAATAAAGTTATATAACGACATTGATGTGCTTTAGTTGATATACCTTATTTTGAGCACAATAATGTTTTTAAAAAACTTAATGTCAGAACATTAAATGAAATCTAAAGATTTTGAAAGTCAGAGGGTTTGAATGGGTGAAACCTAAAAGTCTTTTAGGGAATGTTTGGGATTGCTTATAAACTTTAAAATAGCTTTTTATCAAATATGTTTATGAAACTATGATTTTTTGAATTGAAAAGCTAATAATTCGATAAGTTGTTTGGATATGTAAATCGATAAAAAAACATTCTTACCATTATAGATATAAGATTATATAACATTTTTTATAAACAATAATTAAATTTAAAATTCATTAAAAATACCAAAATAATATATTTTAGAATTCATAAAAAAGTAAAATTAAATAAGAATCTTTTGGTAATTTGAAGAATTAATGTGAAGCACAAAGTGATTGATTATTGGCATAAATTAGGGTTTGTTTGGTAAAATCTGAAGAAAAAAATTACTGATAATGTCATCAAAGGGAAGAACGGGCGAAAAAAATAGGTAATGAATCTGATGAATAGTACCTTCAGTAACAGCGATCTGCAATCGGTGACCGGTCAAGCTCTTTGATGATTAATCGCGAAGACCGATTGTTGAGAAAGAGGGATGCCATTGAAGACTGGTACATAATAGACCGGCGAACTTCTAAGCTGTAAAAGAGAAAGAGAAATGGGGTTGTGTATTGTGAGCTGTAAAATATAATGGAAGTTCCCATAAAATTAACGACATTTAACAATCAAAAAGTTAAAAAACACTTATATAAGCCGTAAAAAGTAGTTTCTTAAAAATGAATTTTTAACACTCTTCAAAAAGTTAAAATCAAAAGTCATTTTCAAATTACCAAACATATTTTAAACTTATTACCTTGTTCATAAAGCTAATAAATTAAAAAGTTGATTTAAAATTGAATCTCAAACATGTCATTAGAGTCAACCTACAAGAAAGTTAATAAAAATAAAGTGAGAAAGATCGATGGCTAAAACAAGACTTTAATTAATTTCAAAGATCTTAGCACAAATATACACTCTCTAATAAAAGAGTAAATATTTTGTCATGTGTCAATTTATTAGGCTATTATTGCTACGTGACATTTTTTTAAAAGAAATTATTGCCACATTTCATTTTTTAATCTTTACAATCATTCTCTCTCATATTAAATGATAATTTTAATTATATTCTTTAATTTATGAAAGAATTTTGAATCTAATGACTAATGACTTTATATACATTTTTTCATATCAAAAAATAGTTCTAACAAATAAAAAATGAAATATTTTTTTATTAAAAAGCACACTTAAACAAAGTTTACAAAATAGGAAAAATTCCTAAAAATGTATTTTTTTTTAAAAAAATAAGAATTATTTAAAATCTGTAGATTTAAGAAAAATAAAAAGTTCTGTAAAAATACGTTTTCTTAAAAAACAAGTTTTTTTTTAAAGTGTATAACATTTCAGTTTTCAACCCGTGTAAATACACGGAATTTTACTTAGTATGTAATATATCAATATGTGGATTTATTTAAAATTGTTTATTTAGTCTTCAAACATGCGAACACATCAACTATTTTCATAATCAATTGTTTTAAATATGTTTTTCAGGTACAACCTAGTGAACTAAGTCTGACTCATCGATCTAAGTTATGGCATGAAAATTTATGTTTGATAAATTTTTAATAGTTTTGATTATTTAGTTTATAATAGTCAGACTTGCACTTATAATGAGGAAACTTGAACAATTATTTTGTAAGACAAATATAATTATATAATGTTTAGTTTTTCCTTTGATCAACATGTTCCCTCCTTACACTTTGTGCTGCAACCTTGCGTTTTCACTTTAGCGGGGTGTGACATTCATGTACCTAATCTTATCTTACTATTATAATAAACAAAAAATCTTCTTTAACACTTGTCAAATTTTTAGATCAATATTGTCACATTTCATTTTTTATAATCTAATGCTTATTTAATTCTCTTTCATATATTAAATAGTTTATAATTATCTATCATATTAACTAATTATAATACTAATGTTATTAATTACTTTTAATATAAAAAATAGTATTTAAATAAATTAAAAATCAAATTTTTTTTATTAAGAAACATACTTTAAAAAAGTTTATAAAAATATAAAAGTTTTCTAAAAATCAAAATTGCTTAAAGACATTAAATATTTTATATTGCTATATTTAGAATTTTCTTTTTCTTAAGAAAAGTTTTCTAAAAAATGAAATTGAAAAATAAAATAAACTATAAAAAATAGATTTTAAACAATATAATTTTTATAAACAAATGACGTTTATAATTATTTTCAAAATTGCTTAAACAATAATTTTCAATTTTTCTACCATTTTCGACCAATCAGAAAGCGTCATTTGGAAAAATATCGCTGACGGAAATATTATATAAGATAATATCACCGATGTGTATCAACGTCGCCTAGTCAACGGTAGTATTTTATAATATATCTTTTAACTGTAAAAATATCTCCTTGTCAGAGATATTACATAAAATAATATCTCCTGTAAAAAATTACACGTAAGCAAGGTCACGTCGGAGATATTCAAATTACACGTCAGCGATGTATTATTTGTAAATATCTCTGAGTGACATTTATTTAGTTTTAAATAATTTTTAATGCAATAAAATTTGGAAAAATGTTTTATAAAAAATATATTGGAACAAAATTTGCTTTTAACAAATATATATAAGAACAAATTTATAATAAATTTTTTTTTAGAAAATGAAATTACATACAAACGTTTTTAAATATTTTTAAGAATTGTTTTAAAAATTTTAATTACAATCATTTAAATATCTAAATTAGATACAAACGTTTTTAAATATTTATAAGAATTGTTCTAAAACTTTTATGAACAAACATTTATAAATATTAAATTAGATACAAACATTTTAAATATTTTAAAGAATTGATTTAAAAATTTTCAGAACAAATGTTTATAGATATTAAAATAGATACAAATGTTTTTAAATATTTTTAAAAAAATTAAAAATTTTAATCACAAATGTTTATAGATATTAAATTAGATACAAATGTTTTTTTAATATTTTTAAGAAGTTTTTTAAAAATTTTAGTTACAAACGTTTATAGCTATTACATTAGATACAAACGTTTTTTTAGTATTTTTAAGAATTGTTTTAATAATTTTAATTACAAACGTTTATAGATATTAAATTACAATCAAATTATATATGGAAAAATATTAAATTTTTACAAAAAATTGTGAATCTTGTAAATATATACGATATCTCGTCTGGTCGTGTCAATATCTCGTCGTATTGCCTAGAAAATTTATTTATCTCCTCGGGTTCTCCAAAATTGCACCATGTGATATTTTCGTCATATCGTATCACATTTGAAGACGAAATATCGCCTCGGGACCACGCTTGTACTTCTTCCAACCATATATCTGCTCGATTGTCGAAAATATCTTCTCATGGACGTAAATATCGTCTCGGGAAGCCGAAACATCTGACGTACGATATTTTAGTCCAATACAACTTTGACTAGTCAAAGTGACTATTTTGATGATTTTCTTTTCTTTTATTTTTTTTTGGTAAACCCCCTCCCTCAAAAAAAAAATCCATGTGAAAAAAATAGACCAATTGAAGTGTAGAACCTGGAAGTAACACAAAGTAACTCCAAGTCTCAACCAATCAAGCTAGACAAATAAGATGTCAACTATTAAAAAAAATTTCCAAATAAAGTAAGAAAAAAGATACAACCTGTAAATGAGTAATAAAAAAAATCGTAAAATGATAACAAAGTTTCATAATTTTTTTCTTTTTAAATCTAACTTTAAAAAAGTAACTAAATAGCAATTAATTTAGAAAAAAACTTTTAGGCTTGCCCATGATTTTTGTAAACAACAACACTCATATTCATTCTCCTAAACTACTTCAAACTAATTACATGTTTACTCGGATTTGAACCTATAACTACTTATTTAAAAGATAAAAATAAGTAAGTGAGCTGATCCCACTTCAATAAGCATGCCCATGATATGTGAAACAAAGTGATAACATCTCTACTTTCCATGGGTGCCCATGGATGGAACCTTGAGAGGGCCCAGGGTCTTTGATCATCTGTTGATTAAAGCTTTTTTTAAAGTGGGCAAACAGGGCTTTTTTGGAATCGGTTCCGGTTTCAAACGGTTCTGATTTCAGTCAACAAATTAAATAAATGGTTCTGGTTTTGGTTCTTGTTTTTGATCGGTTTTGGTTCGGGTTTTGCCGGGTAAAGGTGGAACCGGTTCCGATTTCTCTAAGAATCCGGAACCGTCTGTACCCACCAGTTCGGGTATGCCCGGTTCTAGTTCCGGTTTGGACTGTTGGTTTCGGTTCCGGGTTTTTTTGCCTTCCTCTACTTTTGTTGGTAGTGTCTTTGTTGGGCCTTCTGGCTTATGTATTTTGTGCGCCTGATTTCGTCATGTGTTAACATTGGCGAATCTAAAAATTGGTCGGGACTTTTTGGATAATAAGTTGTCGTTAAATATTTATTTTTTTGACCAATTCGAATGGGGTCGGGCGGGTCGGGTCGAATCACCCAAAAAAATGATAAAACTAAATTAAATCACAAATAAATAATAAAACCATGCTAAATTATTATCTCATTGATTAAGATGATATGATAATTTTTTTTCTTTCGACATATTCGAAAGTATAATGTTTAATCAATAAATTCAAAATTAAAAGACAATGGTTTAAATTTTCTTTTGAAAAATTGTTTCATATTACCTAAATATACAAATTATACACAAAACAACTAAGTTTCTCATCATGCTAACAAGTTTCAATTTTTGAAATTATACAATAATCATTCAATTTATAAATTGTATTTGTTGTGATGTAGATGTCAATGATTATATTAGTAAATTATTGTCCCAGTATATTTTTAGGAAGGAACCAAACACGAATTATGAACATCAAATTTAATCACTCAAATTGGGTTTTGTTATTTTTCTAAGTGAGTTATGACTTAGTATGTATTTAGTTAAATTATTAATTACTAATTGGGTTTCATCGTAATGCATATTGCGTTATTTAAGTATTATTTTATTATTTTTCACTTTAAAATGATTTTAAATTGGACTTTATCTGGTTCGTCAAATTTTCATGGGGATTGGGGACAATTTATTGGGGATCGGTTGAGATTAGATCATATATATAACATTAAAAATCAAAAGTTCACGAGGGTCGTCGAACCCCATTACGCCTATTTGTGTGTAACTGTAACGTCGAACCCATCAAGCACAATCAACGAAAAAAATGTTTTTTTTCCCACCCACACTCTCTTGTATGCAAATAATGCAAGGGGTCGAACCATGGTTTATGTGAATAGGTACAGGGGCGAACCATTTGCAAAAAATAACTTCAGACTAAAGGTAGTTTGTCGTATTAGCGAATAAAGGTTGATGTGGCTAGTTCAAAGCTACGTCTCATTTGTTGTGCACATATATAATGTATAGATGTTTGTCTCCATCTTTTCTCCCATACTCTGCTAAAAAGCAAGAATATACCGGGAAAGTTTATTTGTTTGTGTCTAGTTCAAAATCAGAAACACCACTCATGGTGTTACAGAAAGGGATGGTGCGATTTTTATCACTGGTTAAATCGATCATTTCATGTTGTGTACAAGTTTTTATAATGCAATGTACAAGTAATAATGTTAGAAATCATTACATTGCTTTTTAAGGGAAAAAAGAAGAAAAAAAAAAGAAAGAAATATGATGTGAAGTTAATATGATAACATGATAATAGTGGAACAACTATTTCGACCATGGCAACTTGATTTAAAAGGTTCCATGACTTATTTCCAAACATTCAATTTCTTTGTATTAACAATAGAAAAGTAATGCTACTCGCACTACGATTAAATCAAGCGTATTGTTGCGTTGTGGTATGATTCAAGGAAACATACAAAATATCAACGCATTAGTTATAAATGCTTAAACGTTGATACAAAACATTATCATGCCTTGTATGTTGTAGTAAGAAAATTTAAAAACTAATTTGATAGGAAAAAATATAATTAAAGTAAAAAAAAAACATGATCGTGCGATGCTGCGTGTTTATGAACTTTATTGCGTACATCGATGACATTAATATGATTAAGTATATAAAAGAAACATATGAGATTATGTAGACACAATTATAAAGATCAAAATATAGAAAAAAAAAACAATTGTTTAATTGTATCGACAGCTTTGAGTTGGTGTAGAGTTATATTAAAAACATACATTGTATAGAACACTAAAAGCAAATAGACCACCAACTTGACAACTAAATTTACAAACCACTCCATCAAGTTCATAGTATAGTTTTATATCATCATAACTTCGTCATTTCATCATAGCATCATCATTTCATCATATAACATGTATAAATTAAAGAATAAAACACGTTAGCGCATAATCATTTAAAACATAGCAAATAGCACTCACCTGTGTTTAGCCTGACTCTTAACTTATAGACTGAAATATCTTTGTAACTTTATAAGTATTTAAGAACCTACATAATCATGTCACTTTATTACATTTTATTATTAGACTTATAACTTATTCCAAGTACTCGTTCTCTTTCATGTTATTACATTTCATTCTTAGACTTACATTTCATTTTCGAGCTCGATTTTAAATTTTCAAGCCGGTTCGACTCGACTTGAAAATTGACGAGCTCAAGCTCGTTTCTCAACTCGGCTTGATTACTCTTAGGTGGTGTTTGTTTTTTAAGAGGCAAAACGTTTGCAGTATGCGGACCACATCTGCAGACCTCTTTTGCAGAAGAGGTGGACCAAACCTCTGCTTATGAAAGACTAGGTGGTGTTTGTTTTTCAGAAGAGCTCACCATTTAACAAGAACACAAAACATATCAAAACCAACAAACGTCACAACAGATAAACACAAAACAAATCAAAACCAACAAAACAGATCAAAACCAACAAATCTGATCCCTTTATTTAATGAAAACAGATCAAAACAAAAAAGGTTGAGCATATTTTTTTAATGAAACGTATTGTGAAAAACAAACAATCTATAGTCCCCAATCTCTGCACATGGTATACGCGACGCAAACAAAAGAGTTGAGAATACGCCTTAACGACCAATGGCTAACGGCTCTTATGGACGGTTTTGCTAGAATAGGTGACTTTTTAAGAAAACAAACAAGTGTGGCGACACGCTAATATGTCTCTTTTAACCGGAGCTTAGAGTATCGCCTCACGTAAACTAGAAGATTATGCAGGGTGTAAAGCTTTTATAGGTTTATCAACAACACCAAAACGGTTAAACCCTAAATCGCCAGATTCAAGGGTTTTGGGTTCAAATCAAGTGCCACAAATGTAACATCGCTCTACTTACCGGTTAATTTCTGCATTCAACTCATGCAGAATTTGACGATTTCTTCTCACTATCCCTGATCGATTCGAGTTTTGTGCTGAAGCAACAATGTCCATGGATCCGAAGATCGAATCACCAGGTATACCTCTCTGTTTACTACTTTTGAATATTTGATAGCTCCTTTTGTTGTGATGATCGTGTTTAGTCTAAATGTATTGATCTGTAAATCACTTGCATGCGCGTCTTCAATTTCTGTAAAATTAAAGACAAATTTCTAGGCCTCTACCCTTAGTTTAGGTTTAGGCTTCGATTTACATGTATTCTAAGGCGTCTATGGTTCATCCTTGGTTAGAAAGCCCCAGACGACTCGAGGCGTGCACATCACGTATGCCAGGATCAGGATGTACAACCAAATAGATTTTATATGGAACATATATCGGTCTCATTAATACTTGTCAAAGGAACAAGGCGCACGCAAGGCGCATAAGCTGCACCCGAAGCCTAAGTGCGAGGCGCAAAAAAGCGAGTGCTTTTTTAAACTAGGCGCGTAGTATTAAGTTACCATTTTTAGAGTTTTGATATGTTTTAGGCATAAAAATTTAAAAAAATATACAAAGTCTATGAGTTTTTAAAATATAAAAACCTTTTTTTGGTTGTTTTATACTAGTTTATGGTTATATTTTTTCGAACTTTGCCGGATTTTCCAGATTTTGGCCGGAATCTCGCCGGAAAGTCACCGGAGTGGGCGGCGCCTTTCATGCGCCTGGCTTTTTTTTTTTTTGGGCTTAGGCGAGCGTCCGAGGGCTTTTGACAATTATGATCTATATATTTTATATATCAACCTTTATGTAAAACAAAATTACAATCTTCATCCGTTTTGGTTGTGTAAAATATCAGCGTCCTACAACCTTATTTTGACCTAGATGCACAGGAGGTACATTCCTAATTCCCTCTTGCCTAGTTAAACCAAGGGTTCGTGTGTTGAAAATGACAAATTACTTATGTTGTATGTAAGTAATTTGGAAAATGGTATGTGTTTGTGGAAGCATAAGGTATGAGTTGCTGTTTGATAATCTTCTTTAAGCTTACATTTTAATTTTTTTTATTGTGTTACAGGTGCATTAAAACACAAATTTTTCAGCCCTAAAGACGCGGTAAAGAAGAATGCTGGATCAATCAGCAAAAAAGAAGACCCCTTTGAATTCGTTCAAGTTTTGTTGGGTATGTTGTCTCGTTTGTAACAATCTTGTTTGGCTTCCCTTGTTTAGTTGTTTCTATTTGATAAAGATAAGTTCAAAATAGGAATTTTGTGTACCAAATTAATAGCTTAATAAGATGTAACGTTGGCAATGAAAAAACAGATAATTTTAACTTAGATATTTGCCAAAAGGAAAAAAGATGCAATCTTATCGTGATACCTGTAATGGAAGCTGTTGCAACCTTCATAGGACAGAAAAACATGCAATTATTAGAAAGAATCAGATTTCTTCTCTTTTGAAGCATAGTTGGAAAAACATGTAATTATTATATTTGATGTTAGCCTTTTTTGATAGAGAACCTTAGTAAAGCAATGTTTAGCTACATTAGGTTGTAAAAGTATTTTTAAATTTTCAGATGGCGCTATTGCTGGAGCTGCTGCAGGGGTTGTAGTGGAATCTGCTTTATATCCACTTGACACAATTAAAACCCGGCTACAAGCAGGTAAAATTTTAACTGTTTGTTTATGAATTTTTTTTTTTTGAAAATTTGATATATTGAGCCCATTTCTGTTTGTTCCCTTTTCATGGTAGACAGTTCGTGATGGAGGAAAAATTATATTGAAGGGTTTATATTCTGGTTTGGGTGGAAACCTTGCAGGTGTTTTACCGTAAGTTATAGTGTCTATCCCCAGTTAATACTTGATATCGGCCATTATCGGGATCTTTGTATATATGTATACTAGGTTAAAACCCATGTATTACATGAGTTTACCATATATAATTTGTTAAAATTGTTAATTTTCTCTCCTATTATATGGGTTGAATAAATATAAGTTTGTATTTATATATTTTATTATTAGTTCACTTTCGTTTTAATATTTGATTACTTCAATTTTTATTTATTTAAGTAGACATTTTATTATTTTACATTATTCATTATTTAATAAGAGGATAACATTAATTGAAGAGAGAAAGAGGCGGGAAAAATACAACTTGACTTCACCAAAGGATGACATGTGGCTAAAGAAAACCTATATCTATTATAATACATTGATATATATATTTCTGTTTGGTTTCTTGTTTAGACCACTCTAACTGCTCTGGTAAAAAGGCTTGTTGCCTAGTTATGCAACTTATACAATACTTGAAATGTTGATGAATTTTTTTTAAAAAATTTTCAGCGCATCAGCCATATTTATTGGTGTATACGAACCTACTAAGCAAAAATTACTAAAGAGCTGCCCTGAAAATCTGAGTGCCTTGGCTCACCTGGTGAGTTCTCTCTTTAAGTTTACTAAATTAATATTTTGAATTTTTCTTTGTTGTAGTCTATTTATCATTATAATAATTATTATAAAAGTAGTTATTGTTATTGTTAAAATATATAGGAAATAATGATCTAGGTGATCATTCAAATTACATAGTAGTTGAGGTAGCAGAAACTCACTCACAAATCATGTTGTACATGAGCTTGTATGCTCTATGCTTTGCCTCTCGTATTTTTCTAAATCTCATATTCTCCTATGATATATGTTGGCAGATTTTATGTCTTAGTATTTTAACTTTTTTGCCAAACTTAATGTAGACTGCAGGTGCTGTTGGAGGAGCTGCTTCTTCTATTATACGTGTACCAACAGAGGTATTTCACATGTGCTGTGAGGAGTACATAAGTTAAGTGCTGCCAAAGCTAAAAAAAAGTTAATAAAAAGTAAATAAAATATAAAAAACTCTACTTAAATAAACGTAAGCAGCCTCACATTTACATGTTTAGCAGTTTTACGTACAAATCATTTTCCCTTATATATTTTATATTTTGTTGTTTTGATTTTTTTGCCATGTTTTATGAAGGTTGTAAAGCAAAGGATGCAGACTGGTCATTTTGCTTCTGCCCCAGATGCTGTTCGTCTTATTGTTGCTAAAGAGGGCTTTAAAGGGCTTTTTGCTGTATGCAATTTGATTTCAGAATTGACAAGATGGGCGGGTTGGGTCAGGGGTCAAACATGGTCAAGTTGGAATAGGTCATTTTTTTAGTACTGGTTAAAACTGGCTAAGTTGGTTCAGGCGACCTGCAAACACTTTTTTTAATTTCTCAAAGTAATTGCAAATGGTAATATGTTTATTATGATTTAGAAACAATGTTATTACAACAATTATGTAAGCTTTTGAATCAAACGTTTTTGAAGGTTGAGGTAGTATGCATAATAAATAGAACTTTAGAAGACGTGCAACCAGTTTGATCTATTGTGCCCATTTAACCTGTTCCTCTTGTAACTTATTATCTTTTAATTTGACCAAGGTTTAGATAAAACACATTCCTAATCTACCCATTCTTAGGTGAGCTCTTTGAAATTACAGGGTTATAATTCTTTTCTATTGCGAGACTTGCCTTTTGATGCCATCCAATTTTGCATATATGAGCAACTTCGAATTGGGTGTAAACTAGCGGTACGTTGACTTTGATCAATGTTTGTAGTAATCATCTGAACTTTGCTTCTTTGTCATATGTTATGTTATAATCTAGTTGCTCCTTACAATAAGCTTGTACCTATAAAATGTTTCATTGTGTACTAGACTTGCAAAATGAACTTGTTGGGCTAACTTGTCGGTTTGGTTAAACATGAAACACTTCTTGTCCAACTTTTAAACTTCTTTTTTTTTATTTTGAAATAATCTGGGTTTAGTTATTATATATAATTACAGTAATTATATTTCGCAATTATAATCTAGTTTTTTAAATAAAAAGTTGTTTGGTAGGTTATATGCTTAAACAATACATTTGAGTGACTTTTGATCGATTTCCTTTTTAACAATTGTTTTTACTTTTTAGTTTACTGATTTAACCCTTGAGGTATAAATATCACCCAAATTGATCTGCTCTTAAGAAAGTGGGTATCGCCTCCTCTATTGTTTACAATTACAGTCCTGTATTTACCTGATGCACATCACAAATTCAAAAATAAAAATACAAAAGTCAGATTATTATTTTTTTACTTTGCAGGCGAAAAGGGATCTTAGTGACCCTGAGAATGCTGTGATTGGTGCTTTTGCAGGTAGTTATCTATCAACAAATTCTTCAAAAATTATTGTGTATTGTTGGGTTTATCGAGTTGTTCATGGGTCATGGGTCAGCGGGTCAAACTAGCCAACATGCTTGCAGGTCAAGTGAAGATTTGGTCCAAGGGTAAAGGGTCATTCAAGGCTGATTTGGAAGTGGATTACAGCTGTGATTTTCTTTATCATAGCTGCTAATCACCAGCTAGTAGTTTCCTAGTTTAACTTGGCTTTCCTTGTTTAGATTAGCTTGGAGATTAAGTTTAGTTTTAGTATAAATAGGGTTATTGGGTCTTTGTTATGTAGAAGTTTTATTTTTGATCAATAAAAAGTGTTTTGTGTTTGATAAAGGGCCTGATTTTCCAACATGCATAATATCTAGATTTACGTAATTACGTGTAAGAAAAACTAACAACTACTGAAATGCCATATATGCATATATTTGCCAATTATCGCACGCATTTTCTTCATTCATTTATATATGCTCTTTTTGCCTTCTATTTTGTGGCTACAGGTGCAATTACAGGAGCCGTTACCACACCTTTAGATGTAATAAAAACTAGGTTGATGGTTCAGGTATATCTTTTATAGTTTTATGTTCATATAAACTTGCAAATCAATTTCTAGTTTTCTAGGAATTTATCAACTTATCCATTAGGCATAAAGACCTGGAGATTGACAATGCATCAATTTTGCATTCAGCACTTTTCATTTTATGCTACAAAAATGAATTTTTTAGAAGAGAGTGTTGTTACTTTCACCTTTGTGTCATTATATTTTCATTATATGTAACATATTTTTAGACTTTTTACCCTTTTTATGTAAGCAAACTTTTAATGTACTTAAAATGGCTTTATTTCATTTTGCGACATCATAAAAAATATGGTGACACACCTTCGTTTAATCTGCTATAGAAGGACACATTACACGTATTAGTAAAAAGCTGAAGACATGTAACATACTTACATTCATTGATTAAAAGGCGAATGTAGGTTACATTTTGTTAAATAATCATAGAAGTACTGTAACATGAAAAATGTAAACAAACAAACATATCTAGTGAAGCTCTACTAATCAGTAGGTTTGGGGAGAGTAGGATAAAGATAAACCTTACCCCTGTCTCAATTGAATAAAGAGGTTATTCCTGTAAAGATCTCCGACTCATACATACCAAATTATCATCGTCATCGTTCTCCTCGTCGTCATCGCCCTCCTCGTCGTCATCCTCATCGTCGTCCTCGTCATCGTATAGGGTTTGTATCCTGTGAAAATCCGATCTTAAAAAGAAAACCCTTAAACCCTATCTAGGCCGTCCATTTGGAATCTTGAAAATAAACATGTGGTCCATATTAAACCATATTAAAATCGATTTGTTTATTCAAATCCCAATTTTTTATTCAATTTAAGGTGGACCCAGTGTTATCAATTGCGTTCGTAGCGGGCGCTATAGTGCTCTACGCAGCGATGCGAGAAGTTGACGCTATTAGGGTTTAGCGGCCTGATAGCGTGAAGATAGCGGAAAGCGGGAATTGGAGTCAGAATCGGACAACAACGATGATACCAGATGAAGACGAATGTGACGTTAACTGAATTAGACGAGGAGGATGACGGAATTGGACTATGACGGAATCGGAGATGACTGAATTGGAGCCTGGACTGAAATTGACAACGAATTTGATGATCTAATGCAATTCTACAATTCAGTCTAGGTTAGAAGCAGAAGAAATTGACGAATTGAAGTATGATCGACTAAATTGGATGACGAGTTGAAGTCTAGACTAGTCTGGATTGAAATTAACGACGAATTTGATGATCTAGAAGCAATTATACAATTCAGTCTAGGTTATAAGTAGAAAGAATTGACGAATTGGAGTCTGGTCGATTGAATTGGAGAACCCAGGTTCTATGCGCACTTCTATTGAGTTTGTATATTATTTAACCGCTAAACACGAAATAGCGGTTGCTATTTACCGCTATTCGCTACGTAGCATATAGGTAGCTTATCGCTATTTACCGCTATTCGCTATCGATAACTATCGGTGGACCACATATTTATTTCAAAGATTCCAAATGGACGACCCAGATAGGGTTTAAGGGTTTCTCTCTGAGATCGGGTTTTCACAGATACAATCCCTATATATATATATATATATATTCATACGCACAAGCGGAAACATACAACAAACCATGTAAAACACGTAGGGAAATACATCGTAGCATCAACTAAAACACGAGTACAAGTCAGAAAAACTATGTAACATGAAACAAATTGGTGCATGTGGTGGGGTGGGGGAGGATGAAGGCAAACCTTAACCCTACCTTAAAATAAGAACTCTTATCACTGTTCATGTCCTCAAATAGGTGTAACTTTGAAAAATCCTGATGAATCTGTTCTTCCCATGTCAACCTAGGTTGAACCCTGCACCTTTTCCCTTCCGTAGTGAGATTCTCTACTCTTCATACAGGTGCCAACATGTTTCTTCTACTCGTATGACTGAACCATCTCAATCTTCCTTCTCTTACTTTGTTTGAGATGTTCGTTACCCCTAATCTTTCCCTAAAGACCTTCAGCTCATGTAACAAACAGACAAACAAGACAAACACAAATATGCAAAATCAAGCAAAATACATAAATATGAAGATAAAAAGCTACCATTACAAGAGAAATGATGACATGATATTTGGTAACCATTTCATGCAAATTTATTCTAAAAAATAAGGTAGGAATCTACGTTTTCCCAGGTTAGTTTCGGACTGCCTCTACCCCTCTTCCCTCCACAGGGAGGGCTTCTCCCACTCTAACTATAGTCGTCACTTGCATTCTCTTCACATGACCAAATCATCTCAATCTGCCTTCCCTTATCTTATCCGCTATACTAGTCGCTTTTAACCTATCTTTAAAAACCTCATTTCTTGCCCTATCCAACCTTGTGTGTACACATATCCATCTCAGCATTGACTTAATTACGAAGAATTACAGTCGAATGCTCCCCAACTCAATCACTGCGTAATTTTCTCTTGTAATTAGTAAAGTGCCATGTCTTTATTTATAGTACAAACGACCTAGAGTGACGTGTGATGACATGATAGTGACATCAAGCAACAAAAATAGGATTTGATCCATTAGTTATTTCGACCCAACAATATTTTAATTTGTTAACACTTATAAGAACTAAATAATAAGATATTAAAATAAATAAATACAAAAAATGACATGGAACCTACCAACCATAATAAACCTAAAACATTTCTAAAACCTCCTAAAAATGGTAAGTTTCTGCTGTGTGGAGTATGCGACTTTCTTATCCCAGGCCCCTGCTTTTTAAGCATCTTGCTGATGGTCCAAAGCTTACTCTTTGCGCCTTGAATGCCTTGTTCCTTTGACAACTATTGGTAGTAGTCATAGCACTCATGTTTAAGGTACAAATAAGTTGACTTATAAGCGTTGGAGTACTGGACGAAGTTTGTTCAAATACTAATTACTGAATAAAACGCCATATCAGCCACGGCTCACATGCACCTAACGGAATTACATCGTACCAACTACAACAATGCATTTTTATCATCACACCAGCTATGCACTCATTTTTAAATCAAGATTAAGAACATGAAGAAAGCAATATTAATGCAAATATTAGTTGCATTATAAATTTCCCTTTATAATTTTATTATTTCTTTGGTTATTCTTCTTCCAAATGCATTTAAAGAATCAATTTTTAGCTAGCAATATTGATGACTCGCAGGGATCAGCTAACCAATACAGAAGTATCTCCCACTGTGTTGGCACTATTTTAAAGGAAGAAGGACCTTCTGCGTTTTTAAAGGTATAATCTTTCTTCATAGGATATCATGGAACTAGCTTCTTAACTTGGGTAGACGAAGAAAAATTTTTAGAATTAATGATGAAACAACTCGTGACAATTATTAGGATGGATTGCTTGTAACTTAGAAATAAAAAATCTGTTAGAATTTGGGTTTGACTCATTTATTATTATTAATTATTTATTTATTAATTTTGAACAACAATGAACGAGGAATGCCTATCTTTTTTAGGCAACGTATTTGGGCTCCAGGGACCTGGTCTCCTACTCCACCTCTTGCTCATCCAGGAGCAAATTGGTTTCAGAGAGACTCAAACCCAATACCTCTTATAAGAGAAGTCAAGAGAGTACCGCTAGTGTTATCATAGTTTTTTGAGTTAATTACACATATGGTTTTGTAACTTTTTAATATTTGTAGTTAATGGTGTTACTTTGCCCAACTATGGGGACCGTTTGTGTAATTAACCCTAATATTACATATAACTAGTACTATTAAGGGGGAAATGCCATAGAAATGTAATAAGTTTGTTAACTGTTTCAATTAAGTCACTGAAACTTTGTTCGTCTCTCTAGAGTAACTAAACTTCGTGTAGGGGTCAGATCGCTTCGCGATTTGATGTACGCAACCTTACCCTACACATTTGTAAAAAAGACTTTCTCACGGCTGAATCCATGATCTCATAGTCACAAAACAGTATACTTTACAATTGCTTCAAGACCCGCCATCGAAGCTGATCTTCAATAGTTGAGAATTATCATATAGAATAAGCAAGTACAACATATGATATGAAGTTTAAGTTGCATGATGTAATTGCAGGGGATTGGGCCACGGGTGTTGTGGATCGGAATTGGGGGCTCCATTTTTTTTGGCGTTCTTGAAAGAACAAAGCAAATGCTTGCAGAAACACGTCCTGCCAAATAATCTAACATGTCATTTCTTTGATGGGGTTTCAAATGGGCCTGGCCCAATTGGACCTGGGTTACTTTCTTTGTTTCTTTTGCAAGATGAATGTTTAATTATTTAATATACTATTTTTTTTAATGCCTTTGAAGTCTTAGTTACCAACTTTAAACATGTTAACCTTAAACCAATTAGAATGTGTCACTAAGTCACGTTGTTTTTACCCTAAATTACTCAAAACACAAGGGATACACCCTTAAAGTCACCCCAATGGCTTGCTTGTTTGTGAGGAGGGTGAACTGAAGACGAAACTTACCCTAATCCTAATACTATAGTACTAAACATTATACTCTATTTAAATTTGTTTACCCTAAATTATGCGAAAGGCAGTATAACTTTCAACCACCCAAACAATTTGCTTTCTTATGTCCTTCAGTTTAGAGATGGGTAAAAAAAGTCGGTTATGGAACCTATTACCCGAACCGAAACATGTCAAACTGGAACTAAAACTGGTCAAAACTGCTTAAAAACTTGAACCTAAACAGAACTAGTTTTTTGCTTTGTTGGCCATAATCGGAACCGATTTGGAACTGGAACCAGTTACAAAAAAACACTAGTTTGCCACCTCTGCTTTGGTTTCTGGCTTTGTTCTAGGGGTTGTTTGATAACATCTTAATAGTCATTAATAGGTTATTTTTTAAAGGATCATAGACTCTTAATGGTTAAGATGTAACCTTAAGTTAGAATGGTTAAAAGATTACCTCTTAATGTTACATCTTAACCATTCAAATTTAAGCTTATTTTTTAACCATTAAGAGACTATAAAACATTAAAAGGTAGTCTCTTAAAGATCACTAAAAAACTAGCAAACAGTCCATTAGCTTAGTAGTTTTATAAGATAACTATTTTGCAGTATTTTGAAAGCCAAGCCGGACCGGGAACTGGTGGGTGGACCGGTCGGCGAACCGGCGGTCGGACCGGAAAACCGGTGGTCGAACCGGTTTTTTTAATTTTTTTTATTTATTTTTTTTGTTTTTTTATATATATATTTATAAAATGTTTATAAAATCAACCGATTCTTAAATCCGGTTCTACCGGTCCGACCGGTCGGACCTCTGACCAGTAACGAGACCGGTTTGACGTCTGGTCCGGTTATGAAAATATTGCTATTTTGACAAGTTGTATGATTCTGTGTAGAAGTTGTATAATTTAAATGACAAAACTGAAAGTTCAAAGATTAAATATTTTGGATGTATATAAAAATCATTAAATTATGTCATTTTTTATTATTAAATAAAAAGACGTATGTAAAAATTTAAAATCATTGCTAATTAATTTTATTAAAAAAACATTGGGTCGGTGATTGTTATGGTGGGGACATCTTTTAAACCGTCCAAACCTTATATAACGTCTTTCTATTGGATATCATGTCACTGCTTTAAACACACATCAGCAAACGTGATGTGTCGTGTGGAAGATGCAAATTAAGTCACGACACTCTTTTAATCATGTTTAAATTTAAAGCTTTCTAATTTAAATAAAGAAAGGGTAAAATAGGAATACGATGAAAGTGCTTTATTTTATTAATTAATTAATAATAATAATTAATGGGTTCATGCCACAAATTATATCTAAGAATTTGCAAGTATTTTTAGAATATCTATAAATCTCATATTTTTGTTTTGTTCTATAAAAACTGATATAACTAAAAATGTAAAGTTTATTTGGCTCGAACGAAACGACAAAATAACAATGACGATGACGAGTTTTTTTTATGTATATGAGTTACATTTACGCTCATGTCTTGCTAAACTATGGGTGTAAACAAGACAAGCCGCTCGCTAATGCTCAAACTCAACTCGTATTGAATTAAAAGAGTCAGTGCACGACTTGTCTTATTTATTATTAGTTAATTATTTTTTTTATTATTATTTGTGAGTGTATATAGGTGGGAGATAAATTGAAAATTCACTTAAGTTGAAAAAACTTGGCAAAATATTCAAAATTATTTTTTTTGGTGTGAAGTATTTAATATATTTTGCTATAAGTATATAATAAAAAAATTATGTGTGTTTGTTACACTTGTGTTAGATTTTTGGTTTTTACTGTTATATACTGTAAAAACGTTGTTCTGTAATATATGTGTAAAAAGTAATTATATATTTTTTATTTTATTATAATAACATATATTAAATACTTAAATTAAAAGAAAAAGAACAAAATTACAAATTTTACATCGGGTTTTCTCAACATAAATGTGTTTCCAAATTATCTTTTGTTCTTTTTACACATACGAGAGAAAGATTAATAAGAAAACCATTCGTTTTAAGAAAACCAAGAAAATCTCAATCAATTAGATTTTTTTTTTTAAATTGTTATCCTAAGGTTGTTTGTAAAATCACTATTACCTATTAATGTATTTTATATATTATTTAATAAATTTATTTTTCTTTATCCATAACTAGGTTAAATCCCGTGTGTTACACGAGTTGAAAACTGAGATGATATGTACTTTATAAGAAAACTTTTAAATTTTTTTTAAATACTTATTTTTACAAAACTTTCATTTTTTCTAAACTACAAATTTTAAAATAATTATTCTTTTAAAAAACAACTATTGTATAGGAAAAACTCATGTTTTGTAAAAAAATTTAATTATGAATTTTAATAAAAAAAGATTTCTTTTTTAATTTATTAAAACTAATTTTTAATATGTAAAAGGTATATAATATAATTTGTGATTATATTTATAATTATTTAATAAGTTAGAAATATAATTATGACTGTCATTTAATTTGAGAGATAATGAATGAAAGTATAAAAAAGTAACATGTGGCAAGAGTAGTCTAATATATTGACATGTGGCAAAAATAGATGTTTATTTATTATAATAGTAAGATTCTTTCAAATCTTAACATTCCTCTCTCTAAAACCACCGTCACTATCGTTAACCATCATCTTTCCTCCATTCACATCCACCCCCTATACATTATCACATAGAGTTGTCCGAAATATTCGTTGCTCGACGCTTGCTCATTACTCGCTCGAAAAAAACTCGTTCGAATTTGCTTGGTTTTAAACGAGCCGAGCATGTGTCAACGTAAGCTCGCTCGGCGCTCACTTGGATTGTCACTCATTTGGCTCGCTCGTTTATTCTTGTTCAAACAACTTAAAATTTTTGTCACAAGCAACTATTTTGTTTCAGCTAATTCCACATGTCACCGTTATTTTTCTTAAATATGTTGTCAATTCCATATTTCTAATGAGTAATGAGACCTTGATTATCTGTATATGGCCAAATTTATTAATGTGAATTAGATAACAAAAAGCATAACTAATGATGTCTTGTCCTAGTGGTAAAATGGTTGTATTGGGAAAGTGATAGGAGACCCAGGTCCAGGGTTCGATCCTTGATCTCATCCGGTTTTACTAACATTCCATTGTCGTGCCTTTAGGAGGGTGCTTGGGTCGTTTTCCCCGAGAATTAGTGGCTGGTGGGCTAGAGGCTCCGTCTGTCTGGATTAGTGGATAGCTCGGGCATCCTTTAGCCATTGGGGGTTGTGTACTGAGTACCCGACAGTTGCTTAGTTGGCTGTTCAAAAAAAAAGAAAGAAAAAAAGCATTACTTTGGTGATACTCTACCTCATGGTCCTAAAGTTGTTGAAGATGATCATATATATAGGGGTAGGATAAAATAAAAAGTGTATTTTGCCTAAAAAGGCTAAAAAAGATTTTTAAAACCTTCAAAACCGACCCAAACGAACTCCGATTGAGCTCATTTTTATGGCATTGAAACCGTATCGTCGAACTCTATAATGTTAGCTTTTAAGTTTTAGATTTAACGTTTACCTATAAAGTTTAGGTTTTATGGCTTGATTTTTAACTTTTATGTTTTATCTTTAGGCTTTATTGTTTGAGGTTAAAGTTTAGGTTTTAGTATTATGGTTTATGGTTGGGTTTTAACGTTCCGGGTTTAAGGTTGACAAGACAGTTCCAATGACGCAAAAATGAGTTAGTTCGGATGTTTGTTTGAGTCAGTTTTCAAATTTTTAAAATTCCTTCTTAGCCTTCTTAGGCAAAATAGACTTTTTAGGGGAACCTTCCCCCATATATATATAGTAGAATTTGATACGTTACGTGCACCATTGTTGATTTCACAATGTTTTCCTGGCTTGGTACCATACCAGATCAAGTAGGTCATAGATAGGGTGACTCTCGGTTTGAGATTTAGGCCGAGACACATGTAAGTATGAGATTGAATCTATTTTTGCTAAAAAGATCATGTTACGGTATAAGTCTTGAGTGTTTGAAAAGGTTGGATGTATTGTGATCAAAAATACAAAGAGAGAGGGAGAAGAACAGAGTTCGACCGCAGTGGCAGAGCATGAACGTTTTGAAAGGGGTGCGAAAATTTACAGGAACCACAATACATGTTAATTTTTTGAAGCGAGTGGGCGAAACCGGTACTTAAAACAAAAAATAAACTTTCCTTCGAAAAATTAACAATACGGAGGAGAAAAAAGACACGGGCCCCTATTAACCTTCGCCACTGTGCGGCTGAATAGGCTAAGAGATGGGGTATAAGCTATTGACTAAGTGATGTTGATGGGTTTGTTATTGACAACCATCAAAGGTCAAAAGGGAGAGGGGTTATAGTGGGTATGGATTTGATACTTTTGTTAGAGAGTAGCAAGAAGATATATTAGTAATTATTGTTCCTTTGAAAAGAAGTGGTGTCAGTCGACTTCTTTATAAGAGGAGAGGAAAAAAAATAGTGAGTTATAAAAGTTCTTGCTCAAGTTGTACTTTTCTTGTTATATCGGTTTATGACATGGTCATCTAAATATGTATGTAATTAATTATTTGTTAAGGTTTTGTCAAACTATAAGTTTGAGCTGTGGACTTTTTCGAAGCAACATGTACTTCTAGAGGTGGCCAAACAGATTTTTTTGGAACCGAACCGTTTCCATACGGTTCCGGTCAACAAAGTCAAGAACCGGTTCCGGTTTTTGACCAGTTCTAACCGTTTTTTTGCCGGTTTCGGTTCGGGTTTGACCGGTTTAAAGGTGGAACCGGTTCCGGTTCCAATTTTTGTGAAAACCCGGAACCACCTGTACCCACCGGTTTGGGTACGACCGGTTCCGGTTCGGGTTTTCGGTTCCGTTGGCCACCTCTATCTATCTTCCTGTGGGATATTGGGTAAGATTTGTTTTCATCATTCTGTCCAGACCCTCCTGAAGAGTATAAATATACTGACTAAGTTTGTTTATTTCTCGTAGGTTGATAAATACACAAATCATAGGTCTCATAAGTTGATAAATAAAATCTGTTTTTGTTTTTTGGTTAATTTTTTTGTGCCATTTGTGATATGATCCACCGCAACAAGAAAGACACCACAATTAGGCCTATAAACGAACCGAACAGTTCATGAACTGTTCGGTAAAAAGTTCGTTTATGTTCGTTTATTTAATAAATGAACGAACACGAACATATAATTTGTGTTCGTTTAATTAAATGAACGAACATAAACACACCTTGTGTTCGTTTATTTATGTTCATGAACAGTTCGGTTATGTTTGTTTATTTACGTTCGTTTATTTGTGTTCGTTAATGTTCGTTAACTATGTAATGTTAGTTTTTGTTCGGTTAACTAACTAATTTACGAATGATATGTATTTACATTTAAGAGACTTGTCGTTTGTGCTCGTTTATACTTGTTCAATTGTGTTCGTTTATGTTTGTTCAATAGTGTTCATGTTCGTTTATGATTGTTCAATGGTGTTAAAAAAATGTCCATTTATGTTTGTTCGTTTATTTTAGTTCGTTTGTGTTCGTTTATGTTCATGAACAGTTCGTTTCATTTATTAATGAACGAACACAAACGAACACGAACATATTCATTTTCTTAATAAACGAACACGAACACAAAAGTCATGTTCGTTAAGGTGTTTGTGTTCGTGTTCGTGTTCGGTTAAGTTTAAATGAACGAACACGAACATGCCTGTGTTCGTGTTCGTTCGGTTCGTTTACAGGCCTAACCACAATGACCACAAAGACACTACAATTAAGCATGAAGCGATGCTCATAGGCTAAACAAATGCAAACGATGTGGTGATTTTCTCTGTGCTTCCTGCTAATATAAGTGCAAAACCACCTAAATTTGTGGTAGGAGTAATCAAGAAACATATGGTATTCTAATGGTGTCCTTTGTTTATATGAACAGAGTTGTGTAATGTATATTATTTAATATTTATCACCTTTCTCTTTTTTAAAAGATTCTTGTTATTCTTACACCCAACTCTCAAACTATACACTTCCTATATGTTTTGTATAGGCTTATGCGATACGTATAGAAAGCTGGTCATTATTTGTCAGAATTTCCCTGCATAAATGAGTGGACTTATGTACGACTCGTATAGGCCTATTCGCCTCATGCATGTCTTATACTATGTACATACGAGACCAATCATTATCAAATCATTGAATGTCTCATAGAGAACTATATGACTCATATAAGCCTATACGAGATGTAATGTATCGGTGAGATGTTAAAACAAAGAGAAAGAGTGTGAGAATAATCCCTTACCACTCGGTCCACTCCCTTTTAATATGTATGTATATAATCTTAGGGGAAAGATCAAATAAGAAGAGTTTTTTGTCTAAGAAGAGTAAGAACTAATAATAATTTGAAATTTGGCATGATAATTTACGTATAACTTTATTTTTTTGTACTAGATTTTTATTTTTTATACCATATTATTATTTTTTTGTTCTTTGTTTTACTTATACTAGATTTTTGTGTTTTTTGTAATACATTTTTATTTTTTTGTACTGCATTCTTATTTTTTGTACTGGATTCTTATTTTTTGTGTACTGGATTATGTTTTTTGTACTGGATTGTGCCACGTGTCAAATTTTATTGCTTCTTACTCTTCTTAGGCAAAAATCTCTTCTTACTGGATCCAACCCCTATAATCTTAATCATGCTGGCATGTTTTTAAATTAAGATAATTTAAATAACTATTTTTAAAAATTAAATAATCTACATTTTTTTTCTAAATTAGTGTGTCAACGAGTTTAGCACAAATTTTAATCACTCAATTATAAACTATCATATAACTAACCGTGCGTTTCGATAACAACTAACATAATCCTGTATATTTAAACATATATAAAGCAACGTTTTTACAGTTGTCGGTATGTCTAAATACCCCCAAAATATTCTTTATTTTATAACCAAGCGCTACACAACCATAATATCTGAAGACATTTTTAACCATTAAAATCTGAATTAAAATAAAAATAAACTATAACTAAAACATAAAAAAGGCTATTTCCCACCTTTCACTTTATATATAATTGTAGAAAATGGGTTTATGTATTTATTATAACACAATAATAAAATAAAAATAGTAATAATAATAATACTTTCTTTATTTGTAGCAAATAATCTAGAACAATACCAATTATCAATGGCTAACCTAGGGTATTTTAGAGTGGGATCACTTTTTTCCAACACAGCTATTTATATTAACTTCATGCTCAATTTTGAATTGTGTCCAGGTCGCTGAACCAGTTTGGGTCGGATTTTGAAGAAATTTTGTAATTAAACATGATCATAGTTTATAATAAAAAATAAATAAAAACGTGACCCCC
Source organism: Mikania micrantha (assembly GCA_009363875.1). Classification (NCBI taxonomy): domain Eukaryota; kingdom Viridiplantae; phylum Streptophyta; class Magnoliopsida; order Asterales; family Asteraceae; genus Mikania; species Mikania micrantha. The sequence continues at coordinate 7,219,321 of CM018687.1, forward strand.
TTTGGATTCAAACCCTAGACATATTTTTAGAAAATAATCCATGATTTTCTCAAAAACCATTAGAACAACTTCAATTTTGATGTCTTTCTTAATTATACTTATGGGATCACTTAAAAAAATTTTATGAGGTCAACAAAAATTTCGTGATATACATTCTATTGACGAGCTAAGATTCAATGCGGTCTCGTGAACCCGAACCCCTACAGATAGGTCCTTCCATGCCGGTTAAAGACTAAAATAATATAAATTATAAATTAATTCTGAACTTTTTTGATCCAAGTCTTCATTGGGTGCAGCTCTAAGTTGCTTCATTGACTGGAGCATGCTTCATGTTAAGTTTTCAATCAAGTATCTTAAACCAGTTGCGAATAGCATGACCCACTCATGACACACATACTTGCACCGCCATCCCACACAAATTAAAATTTTAGTCAATGATGAGGCTTAATAGGGGCCGGGGGCGACCACCCCATCTTTTTCCGTCTGTAATGTTAATTTTTCGAACGAAAAATTATTTTTTGTTTTAAGTATTGGTTTCGCTCTCTTGCTTCAAAAAAATTAACATGTATTATAATTCTTGTAAATTTTCGCCCCTCATACAAAATGTTCAAGCTCCATCAGTGGTATCGATATCACATTTATCTTAGCTTCGTTTCTGAAATCCAAAATTTAAACTAAAAATTCCAACAAAAACATTAATTACGTGTCTAAAATAACAATGATCCAAGCGTTCTCAGCTGCAAGACGTAAGTATGAAATGATAGAGTTAATATTTTATTATTTAAAATGTTTTATTAGACTATATGCAACACTTGATACGAATACTCTTAGGCGCCCTCCATTGCGCACATCCCAGCCAAAGCACGTCGCACGTGGCATCATATTTGTCAGACATATGCATTGGAACGATGCGCACTTCCTCCCATTGCACTTCCTCACTTGCGTTCAAGTGCAAAAGAGGTGGGGCCCATCTCAATAAAAAACAATTTTCTTTTAATAAAACATGTAAGGCTTTTTAAAATGAAATGATGACGTGAAAGAGAGATAATGCATGTGGGAAGGATGTGTTGGAGTTAAAAAGATGAGAGAAAATGCATGTGAAAAGAAAGAGTAAAATGCTGATGTGGCAGTGATGACTAGGACGTATTTAGTTAAATGCAGTGTTAGCATTGCGGGTAGTCTTATCACATGTATCCTAATCATCATATCACAATAGTTTTTCACAAACACCCTTCACTTCGGTCATTGGTGCATCTTAGTTCATACAGGGGGGGACCGTCCCCTTTGTTTTTTCGTGTAATAGTGTAGATTTTTCGATACGTACTGTAAATTTTTTTTAAATCCTTTATTTCGCCCTCTTGAGAAAAAAATTATTTCGCCCCTGAAATTATGGTCAAGCTTCGCCACTGACTTCGGTGACAGGCAACCCTCTCAAATGTGCATTACGACCAGTCTTATTAGTTTATTAATTTTATTATTTATTAGTGAGTCAATAATTTATTAGTTTTATTTTTGATGGGAATCACCTATGTTGGGTTCTTGGAAGTTCTTGCTTTTTTACTTTTTATTTTATTTATTATTTTTTGAATGGCTAGCTTTATTGTTAAGTGCCAACCCTCAAGTTTCGAAATATTACAATTAATTAATGAAAAAAAATTGAAGCTCTAGCCAAATAATTTTAAATAAATAACAATTTAAAAAACTGTTTAACAATGACTTGTTTCTATTTTATCATTTTAATTTTTTTACTAAACCGATTAGAACCAAACAATAAACAAACAAACAAACAAATAAATAAAATCATGATGCATCAACCGACATGAGACAACCAGGGAACATAGATTTTGTCATTGTGAAAAAATTTCCATGGTTTAATCACTAAGAATTATTTTAATAATGTTTTAAGTCCCATATCATCGACATAAAAATATAATAAAACTAAAATACTTATAGGGAAAGGGGCTTTAGATGTAAACTCTTTAAACTTTTTACATCTAATTGCATCATATTATTTAATTTTATGTATCATAACTCATAAGTGAGTAAGTGTGTAGGAGTGAGATCAAATAATAACATATTTAAACATGAAAACCTGACAACCACGGCCAATATCAAGCCAAGTCTTTGGGTTTTTTTCATGATCTTTATTATATATGTATGAAATATGTGATTTTATGTGTTTGGACAAATTTATCACTGTTTAAGATCTTACATCAATGTAACTATGTAAGTAACGTTTCAGTAAAGGTTGAATTCAAGACAGAGGTTGAACAAGTTACCAGAAAGCCCATCATGATGGGTGAAGAAATTGGGTTTATCTTGAGTTTCTTACATTCATAACTTAGACTATCCACAGCAGTCACCCCACTGAAAATCCTTCCCCACCGAAATTTCCTGTCACATCATCACCCCACTGAAAACCCTTCCCCACTATTTCATTGGACCAATCAGAAAGCGAGAAAGAGAGCGGGGAGCGGGGGCTGTGGAGTCTCACCGGGCGGGACCCGTGGACGAGGGGGCGGCGTTCCCGCTAAGGGCCGCCGAAGGGAGGGAAGCCGTTGGGCGGGCGGGGGAAGCGCTGCGGCCAGCCTTATCGCTTGTACATACAATCTGATTTTCCTTCAATACGTATTTTTTCTTTGGGTTTTTTTTCTTAACCCATCAATTTGAAAGAAAAAAAAATCACTTCATTACTCTTCAGTTTCTTAAATTTAGAAATTATCAATTTTAAAAATGTAATATTGGTTTTTATTGACTAACAAACTCGCTGATACGATAAAAAAATAAGACCTACACCAACTAAATAACATTTGTATTTTTATATAATTGTTACGAGCATAATAGTTTTGTTGTATGATGTAACTAGTCCCTTTTCTAATGGGCGTTGTGACCAGATATTTTGGTTCTGCCCGTCCATTCTCCACCACTCACGTGTAAGAATAAGGTATATTCTACGGTCAGCTACCTGCCCGATAGCTTTCTAGTTTTGTCATTTTTTTGCTTTCTTGTTATATTATAACCTAACTTTAATTAACATTGTTTTTAAATATTGAATAGAAAAAAGGTACGACTGCTAGTCGTTTGAATATGGTTACGATTTTAAATAATATATTATGAAATATTATTTTTATTTAAAGTAAAAATTATTTTTACATGTGTTTTTATTTTGAGCCAAAAAAAATAAAAATTGTTTTAAATAGGGTGTTCAGAATAACTGAAAATCATTTAAAATCTTTATCTGAACCGTATCTGTAACTAAAATAAACCGAACCGAATTCTAAACCACATCCGTATTAACAATTCGATTTTCAGTCGGTTTACGGTTCTAGCCTTTTTGAATTCGATTTATTCGGTTTAAACCGTTTAAAACGAGTTATTATAAACACATAATTTTTTTGAGTGAGCGTATAGATAACTTGAAAAACATTTTTTCGTGTGAAAACCATGGAACATTATTTAAAAAAAGTTAAAAGCGTATTTTTTTAAAACTTTTTTACATGTTTGTAACTTTGTAACACTATTTGGCACATTTTTATAAAAAAATTTAAAAAACGTCAAATAGATATTTTTAAAAAAATATTTTATAAAACCATGTAAAACATACGCAACAAAACGTAAAAAAATTTCGTCAGATCTGATGCAGCGTTACGTATGTTTTACTTGGGTTTACAAAATAATTTTTTTAAAAAATCCACTCGGTGCTTTTTTAATTTTTTTTTTATAAAAATGTGCTAAATAATGTTACAAACCTGTAAAAAAAATTCAAAAAAATGTTTTTTTACATGATTCTTGCATGATTTTCATAGTTTTCACACTAAAATTGATGTTTCATTTTATTAATTCCTTTTGAGTTATGCCCTAAATCTTAATTAGAGAAGGAAGCGTCGTTCTTCTTAGATCTGCACTTTAATCTCCAATCTCCCAATCTTCCCTTCTAATCTCTAAATCTCCACCCGGTCGATCTGCATCAGATAATTTCACAGTCGGTTGATCTATACTCAGTCGGTCAATCTCCACTCCAATCTCGAATCTACACTCGGTCAGTGGATCTTTCACAGTTTCACGTTTAATTGTTAGAACTTAGCATCAAACTTGAGTTAGAATTCACGAAGGTTAATAAATTATGGATGAATGTTTGAATAAAACTAGTGTTAATAAAATTTTTGTTGCAATGTACCGTGACAATGCATTTGGAGTTTGTATCTGTCTTGCATCGTGAAGATGTCTTGCTTTCCAAAATCAAGATTTTTTGGATTTTTATAAAGCTTACCTATATTGCTTTTGGAGTTTGTTTTTTTTCTTTTTGTAGCAAAGCAGTGTTAGTTTAGGGCATGCTCATATTTAACACATGTCAAATTATATTAATTTTAACATTTTAATTTTTAATTTCGTTTAATAAATATAATAAAGTGTAACACTCGAAAATTTAGCAATCTAAAAATAAACGTGCGAGATTTCGGTAACTGTTCGAGATTTCGGTAACTGTTGATGTTCGAAAAATTGCGTTATCAAAGAAATAAGCACATTTGATCGTGCTTGAAATCCACGTTGATATGTGTGACAACTCAAAATTCTCATGTTAGAATCATAACTCGAAAATGAAGAGAATGAGTGTAAGCGAAATCGTGAAACGAGGCTCCGATTTCAAAATACACTGAATTGAATATAGCAATAGATTAGAGGTCAAATATTTTGAACTCTTTAGGTCTTGAGATTATAACCATTGGAAAGAGCTCGAAAAATCGTGAACGTAGGCGAAAACCGTGCGCAAAACGGAGTTCGTATGCTCCCGGAATCGCGAAACGAAGATAGGATCAAAATCTGGCCGCCTTAGCCCCGCGCGGTACGCCCCAGACCACTGTCTGGGGTGGGGCGATGCGCCTGACGTCATCCGGACGCAAATTGGGCTTAAAAAGTCAAGTTTTTGTCTGGAATCTCATTTTTGTGCTTATCTTCGACAATTTCGACCTCACACACACCAAATCAGCATCTAATCCACCAAAACATCAATTTTGAAGGCTTCTCAAGGTTTAGATCGGACCAGGGAACGTTTCTGCAAGTCCGGATCATCTTTTTAACCGCAGAACTCCGTCTGAAGAGGTAACGGTTCATTCTAACCTTCTAGACTGATAATGAATGATTAAATCTTGTTTCTGAACGTGATGATATAGTTAGGGTTGTTGATTATTGCCTAGATGATGGCTAGGATTGATTTTAAGTGAAGAACTCGAACTGTTAACGGGTAAATCCTTGTTTTGAGCCGTTGTAATGCCCGATTTGCATGGAATCATAACAATGGTTATAGTGGTTTAAACCATTTGATTATGACAAGGTAGGTGATTAGTTTGATTAATTTTGATATGCAAGATTAAGTCCAAGTGTTCCAAACTAATCACAATCAATAACAAGGATTGATCATTCCTAGGCCATTAAACTGTATAGAGGCTGTTTTAGCGTGATAATCAACAACATTAACGATTTGATGGTTATTAAGGCAATGTCTTTGACATTGGACGTTCAGAAAAGATTTAATCAGTATGTTAGAACGTATATAACATATTATACGTAAACTAATGCAGAGTTATACCATTAGCACCAGTTGTGAGTGATCTCGCTACCGTGAGACATCAGGTGAGTTCTAGCCGCCCTATTTTTATGTTTAATGTTTTGGGCTGGCATACATGCTTAACGTTATGTTCATGATGTTATGTGCTTAAGATGACGATAAATGAATAATGATATGCCATGATTGTGTGTGCGTGTTAAGGTGTTAATATGATTTGTACATGATGATATGCTAAGTATGATGTGATCATATTAGTAAGACATGATGATGAGAGGTATGATAACACGCTATGAGGACAATTACAGATGTTAAGCTATGATGGAATCCTAGGCTGCTAGGATGAAGGTATGATGTAGAATGCGAGGAATAGGTTCTATTGTAACATGTAAGTTATGACATGATGATAAAGATGCTAGCATGAGATATTATGATATGATATGTGCCTTTGCTGCTAGGGCATAGTGCTATGATGATAAGATGCTAGTATGAAAAGTTCATGAATGCCAGAATGTATGATCTGATGATATGATGATAGCATGATATATATTCATTGCTAGGATGTTATGATAGTATGATGAAATGATACTGGCATGACATGATATGATGATTCCTAAGATATTAGGACAACGTGATGATGTCATGATGAGAAGAGACTAGCATGAAATGTTATGATGTTATGATGAATACGATGAATGATCATATGATGCTAGTGTGTCATGAATGATGAAGGAATGATGTTCCTATACGTGTTATAGGAAGATGAATGTATGAGAGTCAAACAGGACTATAACTGGGTATGAGAGTCAACCAGGACTATAACTGGATATGAGAGTCAACCAGGACTATAACTGGATATGAGAGTCAACCAGGACTATAACTGGGTATGAGAGTCAACCAGGACTATAACTGGGTATGAGAGTCAACCAGGACTATAACTGGGTATGAGAGTCAACCAGGATTATAACTGGGTATGAGAGTCAACCAGGACTATAACTGGGTATGAGAGTCAACCAGGACTATAACTGGGTATGAGAGTTAACCAGGACTATATCTGGGTATGAGAGTCAACCACGACTATAACTGGGTATGAGAGTCAACCAGGACTATAACTGGGTATGAGAGTCAACCAGGACTATAACTGGGTATGGAGTCTTATGCCGGTATAAGCCCACTGTTAAAAACAGTGGATATGATGAGGACAACAGTCCTGATGATGTAAATGAATGTGTGTTATGAGTACGTATATGTGATGTATGAGTGATTTATGTAAAGAAGTCTTGTACCGGTATGAACTGTCAACTTCGGTTGATAGTGTTAAAGAAATCTTATGTATGCATGAGTTATCAGCTGCGTGTTGATAGTGTTAAAGAAATCTTATGTATGTATGAGTTATCAGCTGTGTGTTGATAGTTATAGAGTCTTGTGCCGCACAAGCCTGTTTGACTTTAGGTCAGCAGTTGACGGCGAAATTCCTTCACCGTATGAATGATATTATCAGGATATAGATGTTATGTAGGTATGCTATGAGGAAAAACACGTTATGTGTTTAAGCTATGTCATGTGAAGTTATGTATGTTATGGATAAGATTTGTTATGTTATGTGATGATGTTTTATGTTAAGTATATTTTAACTTAACAAAACGTTTATGATGTTTTACGAAAACTAGAACTCACCAGCGTAAGCTGACTTGATTTAGCATGTATGTCAGGTTAAGCTATGGTCAGAGAAGGCATAGAGCTCAGGCATCCAGATAAAGAGAGTTCGGTGGCATTGGCAATCAATTATGTATTAATTAAGACATTATTTCATGTTTGACAAACTATGTTTTAAATTCCACTGCTATTTATGGAAGTTTTTAGTTTAAGAGCTATGTGTTATGACGAAACCAACGTACGTGGGGTCGCCGGGAATCGGGGCCTCACATAAAGTCAAAACTTTCAAATTTTAGATACCTGATATTTCTTCTTTAAATATTAATGCAAATTCAATCACGTAAACTTTTCATTTTAGATCAACAATTTTCACATTCAAAATTTTTAACTCTCATTTATGTTATTTAATATATTTTTCAAAATCAAACTTTTTCGAAATTAAAAATTTTGAAATTTCATTTGTATTTCAAAATTTTATTTTATTTTAAAAATTACTAATATGTATTGTTTAACATAATTTTTCAAATCACCGTGTAATATGAAAAGCATCATGCTAGAAGAAAAACGGACAACCAAGGGCTTATAGCATAATGGTTACCCCCTTGACTTTACTATGGTCTATGGGAGGTCTTGGGTTCAAATCCGGGCTGTGGCATATTTGCTGAAGCAAGGTCAGGAGGTTTACCCAGTTGTGGGATTCCTCCTGGGGTGGGCTCGGGTATACGCTCCAGAGCGTCAAATTCGAGGGGACGGTTGAAATACTGTCTTGGGTGTCGTTGTACGAAGCCGTTCAAAAAAAAAGAAGAAGAAAAACAGACATTTAACATGTGTATGAATTTTCATTTTTTTAGATGAAATTAATCTATCTCATTAGAAAAAACTTTAATTGTCTTGCGAATTCAGCCTATTGGTTGAGGCTTCACCACTGACCAAGAGGTCATGGGTTCAAACCCTGCTAGGGAAGATTTAAAGGACATCCAGGTGAGGGAATGAATCTTGAGCTTAATCTCGGGTTTTTGATCAATGGGAGGGAGGGTTTACCCATTCCAGGGGTTCCCACGCATCTGGTGTGGTCACGTCTTACCTTTGCCATGTGGGTCATGTTGAGACAACATACGTGGTATGTAGGATCGTCGCCGTTCAGAAAAAAAAGAAAAACTTTAATTAGTCATTTCTTTATTATTAATTGTAAAGTAAATTACCGACATAGTCCATGTGGTTTGCTAGTATTTCACTCTTGGTCCTTATGTTTCATTGATTTTTCATATGGACCCAAACTTTAGACATTTGTAAAATATGTAGTCCTTAGGTCACCGAATTATTTTCACATAATTGACCAAATTACCACATAATTGACCAAATTACCCTCACATAAGGACTATATGTGTTATAAATGTCTAAAGTTTGGGATCATATGTGTAATTTATGAAATTTAGGGACCAAGAGTGAAATACTAGCAGATCACATGGATCATCTTAGTAATTTTACTCTTAATATTAATATGTAATTTTCATCATAGCAAGTATTTACATATTTAAGAATTATATTATTTTTTTAGAGAGCGAGATGTATATACAATATTATTTTCAAGAAAATATTTATAGATATGTAAAACATACTTTCTTTTATTTAAAAAAAATGTTAAACATTTTACGTTATTTGAATATCTAATTTTGTTTATTAGTAATTGTTTTGTAATATTTGTATTTTATACAATTTGATTTAGTATACGACTCGTTAAGCTAGTAATTTAATAATAGAGGGCTAGATGAGAGACTGAGACCATATGTAGTGGTAAAGCCCCCATCACTACACGTAGGTGTCACGCAGACGGCCACGTAAACAACTAAAACATCACCCACACAACATATTAATTGCTCACCCCCTTTCCCAACACATCCTACCCCACACAGCCGAGCGCTTCCTTTCCGTGACCACCCTCACGCCATTGCCCATACTCCATAGCGCCCTGGTCACTCTCTTGTGTAGTGAGGGAGGGCGTTAAGGGGCGTGACCGGACCCTCTCACGCCCACATCACGGGTCACTACACATGACCTAAGAAAGCGACACCTGTCAAAATCTAGTGAATATGAATATGAGAGTGATATGTGACAATAAATATTAGTGTTTTATTAGATTATAATATATATAAAAATAGTTAATATTCTAAAACTGATACTCCCAATATTACAATATGACTTGTAACACAAAATGTATGATTCGTGTTCGATTCAATTTGTAATAAGAATATGTGAATTTTAAAATCTTGTGTAAAATAATTATGAAAAGGAAGTTTACAGATTTTAAGGGTGTTGTACATTATATACGGGTCAATGTATAGTTCGTAAAGCGGTACAGGTTCTATAGCACTCCTAAGATGACTCATGCACCGAGCATACAAACTTGTACGATCGTACATGATATGTGAGATCAGACTACGAGAAAATTTCATGGGGCAATGCGGGTTGTATGAGTTTGTACGGGTCATATAACACCCTTTTATATAACTTGTACATACCTATACATCCCGTATAGTTGGAATATGAATGTTAAAATGTGATTTTAGGGTGTCTAAATATACATGTCATTTTTTAAACTATATATACTTGTCAATATTTTTTACATGAGCTGTTTTTATTTATTTTATTTAATAAGTTCATAAAATCATTTAAAGATCTTGAAATAAAAGTGAATATAGTTAGAGCCAAGCAATTAGAATATTTTGATTTGCTTTGTTTGGTTGTAAAGTCATGGCCAAGTAATCGGAATATATTGATTTGCTTTTGTTTGGTGGTCACATTTTTGTGATATTCGGCACCTTTGATGGAGTTCATGATTCAAAGAATAAGAGTGAGGGAAATTTAATTCACTTTTAAATATTCATTTTTTTAATAATTGAAAAAAAATAATCAATTGACATCTTTTCTCAATTTATTTAATAATCATATTCCTAATAGCTTCATTCAATTGCTAATATATATAGGGAATATATAATTTGAAAACCACTTCTTAGTGCGAAAACCGTGAAAACCATGCAAAAATCATGTAAAAAAACGTATTTTTTTTGAAATTTTTTTACAGGTTTGTAACACTACTGGTCACATTTTTATAAAAAAAAAAAATCAAAAAAGCACCGACCATATATTTTTAAAAAAAATATTTTATAAAACCATGTAAAACATACGTAACAAAACGTAAAAAAATTTCGTCAGATCTGACGAAGAGTTATGTATGTTTTACATGGTTTTATAAAATATTTTTTTTAAAAATATATCGTCGGCGCTTTTTTGCTTTTTTTTTTATAAAAATGTGCCCAATAGTGTTACAAACCTGTAAAAAAAATTAAAAAAAAATACGTTTTTTTACATGATTTTTACATGGTTTTCACGGTTTTCGCACTAAGAAGTGTTTTCAAATTATCTATTTCCTATATATATATATATATATATATATATATATATATATTGAACAGAAACAATCGTTTAGCTAACATATCGTTGAAGGAAAGCATGTATCAGCCACACTACCTATGTTTTACCAATTTAAAAAACAACTTACTAGGAAAACATCACGTTCATCCAAGAGCAATTACTCTCAGATAGAATTGAACACTAATCCTTCAATATGAGAAGTTAAAAAAATATCATTAAGCTAGAAGTCCTTTACTGCTAATCTGTACGTATATCTGTTATCTTTCTTAAAAGAAAACTGTTCAAACAAAATTATCTTTCATAAGAGTAATAAATACATATAATAAATAACTATAATAATAAATACATATAATATATGTATAGACAAAATAATTGATGGTTTAATTTATGATTATAAAATTACATACACTAAGCTCGAGCTTCACTAACAAAAGGAGTCGAACTCAAGTTCTTTCTGCTTGTGTTTGGTTTGGTTAATTTACTATACTCATAATTTTGGGGTAGCAACATGCAACCTTTTATTAAATCCGGTAACATCTCAAGGGAAAACTAAAATAGTTTATGTTTTATGTAAAGATTAAATTACCTACAACACTAACTTTTTTTGAACGACTAATTTGGATCACTAACGGATCACTGGATTATTATCGTACCACCAGCGATATCACCCATATCCACCACTAAGTTACTAGTTTAAGAGGAAGCTCAATAATTTGAGAAAACCTTAATGTTGAATTCGAACTCAGGACCTTATGCTTATTGAGCATTATATCAAAACCAAAATGTCATTGGGTTGTAACGTCTTTGGCACCTAAAACACTAATAACCCATAATATTTTATTATTACATATATTTAGTTAACCTTGATTAAATATGTAGTTAACCACAAATACCCTGAAAACTCAGCTTAATGGTTAAGGCTCTAGCCTTTCATTGTGGAGGTTAGAGGTTCAAATCCATTCGGGGACTAGTTTGAATGACACCAAGTGAAGAGTCAGCTTGGGGTTTATCCCAGGTTCGATTCCGATAGAGGGCGAATGTTTATCCATTCCACGGGATTCCTGTGCATTAGGGGGCATGGGTTCTCACGGCTATAAGAGGAGTCCGACCTTGGACGATCGCCTCCAAACGATATCAAACGTGTGGGAATACTGCCGTTCAAAAAAAAAGTTGTTTATAAACTATAATAATCATAAAATTGCAAGTCCAAGGCAAATTCATCATCACAATGAAATATTGAAATGCACGCTCCATTGTTTTTAGGGTTACTATCAATGACAAAGTTTTCCACTATGAGTTGACAATGTTTTGGTCAAAATTATAGGATTTAATAGGAAGTCAACCCATTAACAATCAGCTAACACATTCTTTTGTGTTCCACTTAAAAAGGGGTTTTGGCACTATGGAAGAAAGTAATAATAAATTAATAATAAAAAAAAAAGTCAACACACTTTGAGTTGATTTAATTGGTTGACTTAAAAACTCTTCCTATGTTGGATCTTCATGTACAAGCATTTTTAATGTAATAATAATAATAATATTAAAACTTCAAGAAAGGAAACACTTTTTTCGATAAAATGATAACCATTAAAGTAATAGCATTTTTTTGTCAAACTAGACAAAAATGTAAATGAAAGCTAATTAAGTTGTTAGCATGTGACAAGATCAATGATCAACCTCAAGTTGTGAAGTGGTGCGGTTGTTTAACAATCTTGTTTTGTATTGGGGGAACCAAATTAAAAAAAAAAATTAAAAGACAACCTTGGCTCGCTTAGGCATTTAGTCGATTTTTAAAAAACTTAATCTATTTTTAAAAAAATAAAAGAAAACCTTGGTACCGTACCGGTATCGATACCGAAAGTATTGGTACCGAATTTTTGAAAAACTGGGTACCGAATACCGTACCGCACCGAAATGATCGGTAGGGTACCGATATTTATTACAAAATAATCATCTAAAACGGTATTTGTATCGTACCAGTACCGAATTTATCAGTTCGGTATTGGTTCGGTATTCGGTAATAAATGTTCATCCCTAAGCAAACCTAGCATAAATCACAAATACAGCTCTCATCATAAACAAGCTAAAAACTGGGTACCGAATACCGTACCGTACCGAAATGATCGGTAGGGTACCGATATTTATTACAAAATAATCATCTAAAACGGTATTTGTATCGTACCAGTACCGAATTTATCAGTTCGGTATTCGGTAATAAATGTTCATCCCTAAGCAAACCTAACATAAATCACAAATAAAGCTCTCATCATAAACAAGCTAAAAACTGGGTACCGAATACCGTACCGTACCGAAATGATAGGTAGGGTACCGATATTTATTACAAAATAATCATCTAAAACGGTATTTGTATCGTACCAGTACCGAATTTATCAGTTCGGTATTGGTTCGGTATTCGGTAATAAATGTTCATCCCTAAGCAAACCTAACATAATTCACAAATAAAGCTCTCATCATAAACAAGCTAAAAAATCTATAATAGAAGGATTAGAAAGGCACAAGAAAGTGTGTCCGAACCTAAGACTTGTTGGTTAGGCTAAGCATTAACAAGTGAGCCAATACCTGTTTTTGTTTACAAATTTTTATCAAACTTTCATACTCACATCTTAAATGAGTAAACAAGAAATGGATTGAGTGGTTGTTTCATGTGCTAAGAGGTGTATTACTATTCACTTTATATCATTTTATTAATTTTATATAGAAATATACAACTTTAAAATTTATTTTTTAGTAAGCTAGTGGGATATATTGCATAATGTGACAACTTGGTTTTGAACACCGACACATATATAAAAAAACACATCAGGACGATATAATTAGAGACAATGAAAAAGTTAAATCATTGTAAAAATGAATGTTTAATTACACGAAGGCATATATAAAAGGTATGAGGTAAAAATATTTAATATTTGACTTAACTTGTTTTGGAATAGTTTTTTTAAAAATTGAATAAGAATGCAGATGGTAGGTGTATATAGCTGTAGCGACCTTATGTTTAATATCAAAACATGAATAAAAGAACAAGTATCAACCATCAAATCAAGATGCAGTAATGTTGTAAAAACAAAACATACATATACATATTTAAGAAAAAGTAAAAATATATCATATTTGAATCAGCTCGAAAACAATGTCCAACTCTCTCTGCAAACACTAGAATGTACCAACATGTATATTTTTTCAACTTAAATTGATTCAACTCAAGCCAAATTGATTCAACGTGACTTAAATTTCTCGTCTTAATCTTGTTTCAATCAATTTTTTCTCATAGTTTCATGGTCTTGTTCAAGAGTTTACATGTAGTTATCACAACATTTTGTGTCTCCCTTATTCTTGTAGATGGGAACTAAATCGCTAATTTGTCACTTAACATCTTATAGGTTTTGAGTATAGTATTGAACAATATTGTCAGTCACTTAACTCCTTCGTCTTCTATACACTTTCATACTTCAACAAAAATGTTATCTAGTCCCACTGTTTTTGCCCTTCCCATAGTCGTAAGAGCTCTCCTCACCCTTGTGCGGTAATACACCTACAGTAGCAATCGTTCCTTTGTGGACCTCTGTTAGTGGAGCTCACATCATTTTCTTGAAAATTTATTTTGTTGTTGAAAAGGTCATGAAAATATGGTTGTCATCTCACTTTGATGTCCTTCTCCTTTACCAGGGCTCATTTCTCATTCTTTAGGAATTGTACCACTCCTAGATCATGCTTGTTCGCTCCATGGCCTTGGCAATACTAAACAAGCTATGTTATTCTTCTTTAAACTTAAGAAATAGAGTTGGTATTAACACTATACTATTTTCTACCATGAAGCACCATCCCTAGATACACCCTTAGGTTGTCAAAAGCACCTTTTGTCTACCACAAATAAATAAAGTACATCAAAACAAGTAACAACGTGTCTATAGGCATACTTGTTGATCACAATGTTAAAAAACAAAGCTAATTAAATCTTAAATCTTTAACATAATTATCATATTTATCATGTTAATACTCAACTTTTATCAAACTTAGAGAAGTTCATCACCAAAACTTCCTAAAACTAATTCAATCATTAACTTGACAAAAAAATATAACTATGAATTAAGATTTCTTTGCAATTTGTGTATTATAGAGACATAAATTGTATTTACTCTATGTATATACTAACAAGTTTAACAACATCCATTAGACTATCATTAAAAACCGTTGTTGTTCAACACTTCAACCCTTCCCTTAGAAGTATCGTATTTATGTGTCACAAATAACTCAACAAATGATAAAACTAAAAAAAGAAAAAATGATTATTTGAAAAATGATGCAAAATACAAACTGATTTAGGATTAACGGAACCGTTTTTTTGGTTAACATAAAAGAAACCAGTTATAACTAGGTTTTTGATTTTAGGTCCTAACTTCTCGAATAACTAAACATGTTAACCATTTAAATAGCCCATATTCTTTGTTCATATAAGTAAATTAACGAGATGGTTCTTGTGTTTTGCTAGTAATTCACTTTTGGTCCCTAGGTTTCATAAAATTCGCATATGGTCTCAAACTTTAAACATTTGTAACACATATAGTTCTTGTATGATGGTAATTTGGCTAATTATGTGAGGGTAATTTGGTGACTTAATGATTATATGTGTTATCAATGTCTAAAGCTTGCGACCATATGAGTAATTTATTAAACTTAAGGACCAAGAGTGAAATACTATCAAATCACATGAACCATATCAGTAATTTACTCTAGTTTTAACAAAATCTAGTTTTTAACCATTTCACGCATTTGAAATTCTCAAACTGATAGTTCCTTTACCGGTAGACAGAAACATGTTTTTTTTGAATGACAATTTGGATCACTGACGGGCCATAGAGCTACCTGATCATATCCACATCCAATAGAAGGAAACCCACTATAGGTGAGAGAAAACCCCATAGCCTAGTATGGAACCCCTATTTTGTTTATGCCAAGACTTGAACCCATGACCTTTCCAATATTGAAGTCACATGATACCTTCCTATTTGAGCTGAGGATCATTGGTGACAAAAACTTATTAAGTTGTTGAAATTAATTTTTGTGCACCGCTAATCACGTGAAAAAAAAGTAGCTACAATGCAAGTAATAAAAAAAAAATTAAATTTTAACATATCTGAGAAAGATCTCTATAATTTACTCAAATTGGTATTTAATTTTAGTTAAAAGATCACACGCTTCACATCACTAATTTCACTAAAAAAAAACTCATTACTTCATTAGTTATTAGTCAGGTCATTCGTTAAAACAAATAATCAAACAAACTTACTTAGTATATTCCTACTTTTCAGTAGGGTCTGGGAAGAAGGGTAAACACAAGCATTACCCGTATCCCATTTGAGATAAAGAGACTGCTCCGAATAAGTCCCCGACTCAAAGTTATCATTTGAAATTAATCACCTCAACACTTTTAATGTTATTTTCACAAAATAAGTAAAATAAAATTTAAATCAGTGCAATTTTACTTTTGGTTCTTAAGAGTCCAGACATATATACATTATACGCGTCCATCGCAAATGAGCCGTTCAAAACGTTCACTAAAACGAGTACCAAACATCAAGGGTATTATTGTCATTAAATGACACAAACATAGGTGTAAGCCTGTAAGGTGAGAGGAAAATATCATAGCCACGTAGACCCAATTAGATTTTTTTAAGTCCACACACATCACAGCTAAAGATCTCCTCCCACTAACCTTCTCTTTCTAAAACCCAAAATTTCCTCTCTCTAAAACGAACCCTTCATCTTCTCCCCCAATTTTTCAATCGCTTCTTCTTCTTCTTGCTCTACAATCTTCATAGATCCCTTCGCTGACTTATCGCCGGAAGATCGACCGTGAAATTTGCGCCGGTGAACTCAGTTCGTCTCGACGGACAGCAGGTATATATACGAACTACACAAATGATCGATTTCGTATGTATATGTGTATATGTATATATATAGTACGCATAACTGTATAATTTACTCAGAACTGTATGTTAGCCGCAGATTTAAACGTTTGTGATTAGTATGCTTGTAAATTTGTTTTTAATTTCCTGTGTTGTAGTTGATGATTTGGAAAATTAAAAATACATATAATACACACATGATTGCGTTATTTGCATATATATATATATATATGTATATATGTGTGTTTGTAGAATTCGTATCCTTTGCTAATCTGATGTTAAAAAGTTAATCTTAAACTTAAATCGTGTGGTCTATATTTTTCATTGTTTTTTTATTTATTTTAAATCTGTAAGGTGCTATAGTAATTTTACGTTTGCTTTTTTGCTCTCCAAATGCCCCATATCCTATAAAAATCAAAATAAATTTTACATATTTTATTATTTTTCAAAAAATTACACTATAAAATATATAATTTTATTATTAATTTAAGTATATTATTGTTATAGTTTTTTCAATATATTTTTGATGTGATAGTGATACATGATTAGATACATGTGCAAGATGTAATTTTCAAGACCTGGTTTAAGTATGCATGCGTAAGATTATGTTTATATGTGTAAATTTATGCATAATGTACACGTGTCAAATTACCCTTCAAAAGAGACCCCGGCACATAGCTCCAATTTATTAATATATATACCCAAAATATTTTTAGATGTTAATTCTCTAACTGATCTAACTAAGAGTTATCAGTGAATACACTCCCCTGTATTATATACCGAGATTTTGTTACTTTGTTTGTTTATGTAATGAAATTTAGATTTGAGAAGATAATGATATATTTAGAGTTAAAGTTGCAATTTTGTTTATAATTTTCTGTGTGGTAATGAGTTGGCAAATGCATATAATACACACACATGATTGCATATGTATATGGTTATCTATAGAGATTTGTAATTTTGTTTTAACTTTATGTGATGAAATCCAGATTTGAGAAGATTATGACATATTTAATGTTAGAGTTAAGATTTTGTTCTTTTAATTTTATTTTTTTGTGGTTAATGATTTGGCAAATACATATAATACGCACATGATTTAATAGGTATGTCTTTATATATTGAGGTTTTGTAATTTAAATTTTGTTTGACTTTATGTAGTGAAAACTGTAATTAGAGCAGATAATGATATGTTAAATGTTATGAGTTTTAATTTTGTTTTTATTTTTCAGTGTCATGGTTGATGGTTTGGCAAATACAGCTAACTAAATAAAAAAAAATATTATAATTTAATAATACTGATCTATTGAGTTGAATAAAGATGCTTGGTACTTGGAATGTTTGGAAGTTTTTTGTTTTTCTTCAATATGGGGATCTTTATCAAATATTTATATATTAAATTCTTATAGAAATTTGTGTTAAGTTATCTGATCATTCTTTCATTGATTCTGTTATGTTTTTTTGTTGTTACATGCTTCTTCATAAAGTTTGATCATTTTATCTTGAGGATTGCTAAATTATCCTTGTTAATATGCCTATTTATACTAATGATATCCGTATGGCACTTGGCATAATCTTATTTTCTCATTCCAGTGGATTTTGTTACTTATTTAATTAAGAAAACAACAAGTGTCATAATCTTATCATCTGAAGATAAACAAACTGATAATTAACAGGATTTAGAGTTTCTGTTGTTCTTTTGATTGCCCTTTCTTTTACAAATACTTATGGTTTTGTTGTTTTAAAAGGCTACAATGTAGTCCTATATAACTGCCACCTACACAAGGTATATTGTGCTCCGAAGCATTAGATCTTGGTATTAATTGAATTCTTCAGAAGGAAATTACACGGGTTGGTGTATAGAATTCTAAATTTACATTTTCAAACTTGATTGTTAGCAAAATATAAGATTGAAGCTTGCAGGTTTTTCTGATATTAGCATAAAGGAAGGAGTAATCTGGACATCAAATATGGCTGCTACATCTGCCAGGTGGACAGATGGTCTACGGTACTCATCATTGTTTTGGCCTCCCCCACTAGATACTCAGCAGCGTAAGGTATAATCTATGTTTTTTATTACATTTTGCAGTTATAAATCCTTTAGAGGGTTCATAAAGGCGTACTATGCCACTCATTTTAACTGATTTTACTTGTATATTGCTGATGTGTCACTTGTTGATGCCATGCTTGTTGAAGCATACATAAGATGTCACATATGCAAAATATGCTTATGAGAAACATATAAAAAGATAACTATTCTTAAAAGTCTGGAAAATGATTTTTATTTCAATCTATACTTAAAAAAAAGATTGAGTTACATGTATCCCCTATTTACAACTCTAATTACGTATATACCCAAGCCAAAATTTAAATTACATATATCCTCTTCTTTTATAAATTTCTTCCTTTAAGTTAAGGAGATATATATAATTTAAAAGTTTAGGTAAGGAGATATATGTAATTTAAAT
Organism: Mikania micrantha; assembly: GCA_009363875.1. Classification (NCBI taxonomy): domain Eukaryota; kingdom Viridiplantae; phylum Streptophyta; class Magnoliopsida; order Asterales; family Asteraceae; genus Mikania; species Mikania micrantha. The sequence continues at coordinate 7,238,361 of CM018687.1, forward strand.
GGTCGGGTAAGGGGATAGATGTAATTTATTTTTTCAAACATGTATATATGTAATTTGTGATGTTTATAGGGAGATATATGTAATTAATTGCCCCTAAAAATGATCAAATGTCACATTGTTCCATGTGGCATATACGTATACATTAAAAGGACAAATATGGTTTGCACGGGCATCATACATGTAAACCCACACTATGCAGTACTGATTTTACAGTTCATCTTCTTTCATAACCAGGTACAAATTACTGCATACGTTGATTACTTTGGTCAATTTACATCAGAACAATTTTCTGAAGATATAGCTGAGGTAAATTCTTTTAAACCTTTATCAGTGAACCCTCTTTTTCCAGTTAATACTATGGAGAAAATAAATATTAATCTTTTTTACATACCACATACGAAAATGCAGTTATATGTATGTAAGTAAGTGCGTGCGTGCGTGCGTGCGTGCGTGTCTCTGTCTGTCTGTCTGTATTAATTACAAGTCATCCTAGTGCTCATGGTGTAATTTACATTCCCATCTTTGATAAATATATTCTGCAGCTGGTGCGCGATCAATATCCCTCACAAGAAAAACGCCTGTTTGATGATGTCTTAGGTATTTTATTTCATGCTTCAATAACATCACTTTCTATTGGCGTTCCACTTTTGACATATTATCTAATCAAAGCTAAAATTTTCAGCAACATTCGTCCTTCATCATCCAGAACATGGGCACACTGTAATTCTTCCAATAATTTCATGTATCATTGATGGTACAATGGAGTATGATAAAAACACTCCCCCATTTGCTTCCTTCATTTCATTAGTGTGCCCAAATGATAATGTAAGAAAGCAAATATTACCCAAGTTAGATTAGTCAACTCTGTGGTCAATGTTACGAAATACTGAAAACATACAACACGTGTTCTAAATTGCAGAATGAGTATTCTGAACAGTGGGCCCTGGCATGCGGAGAGATTTTAAGAATCTTAACTCATTACAATCGACCAATTTTTAAGGTTGACCAAGATAGAAGCATAAGTGGCAGTCAAGCTTCAACAAGTGAATCTCCCAATGGCCAAACTTCAACACCAGCTGTGCAGAATGAGGTCAAACCTTTGAGACCTTTGTCTCCATGGATTACTGATATCTTGTTAGCTGCTCCTTTAGGCATAAGAAGTGATTACTTTCGCTGGTAAGTAGTGTTTCATCTCTATTTATAACTATGTGTTTTAAGTGTGTAATAGTCTATTACGTTGATCTATTCAAGAAACGAAAAACTTTAACTTTATATACTCATAGGTGTGGTGGTGTCATGGGGAGGTATGCTGCAGGGGAACTCAAACCACCTTCTGTTGGTAAAGCTTATAGTTAAATTAATTTTTTTTGTTACATTTGAATAGAAATAAAATACTTTGGTTTGAATTATAATCACTTTTCAGTTATGGCTTCTTCTGGGGGATCTGGAAAGCACCCACAGCTAATTCCATCAACTCCTAGGTGGGCGGTTGCTAATGGCGCTGGTGTAATTTTGAGTGTTTGTGATGAAGAAGTGGCTCGTTATGAAACTGCTACATTGACTGCAGCGGCTGTTCCTGCTCTTTTACTTCCTCCACCAACAACATCCATGGATGAACACCTTGTTGCAGGCCTTCCGGCTCTAGAACCATATGCAAGATTATTTCATAGGTAACTCGAAAATAACAATATAATTTTTTATTAATATATAATACCACAAAAAACCATGTTTGCATGAAAAAAATCCCTTAATTGAATAATGACATATTAAAGTCCTGAATTTGTTAAATGTATACAGACCTATGATTTGATGCTAGTTATTTGCAGTCGGCACACATGACGCACCAATTTCACCTGTGCATTTTTGTTGTCTCTTACAATTAGACTCTTTAGCTGACCCTGACATCAAGAAAATTATCCCCGTTAACAGAAGATTCTATGTATCCATGTCAGCAGTAAAGCGCCTATGTGGCGTCTTGTATGTTCTAAACATCCAAGTAATGGGCATTTACCATTTCATAAGTTTATATTATTATATAAATCTAACAACTTCAGAAACTTTAATATGTCAAAATTCGGTTGAGGGACTTTTTCATGTGAAATGTGAAATGAAAAATATGCTGGGTTTTTGTGGTACTAACCCATTTATTTTTACATGAAGCTTGATAAAAGTAATTGAAACATAATTAATTTATTGTTTTAGGTACTACGCAATTGCTAGTCCTAGTGCTACCCAAAGAGTTCTTCTTGGACTTCTAGAAGCACCACCATCATGGGCCCCTGATGCTCTTGATGCTGCAGTTCAACTAGTAGAGCTCCTTAGAGCTGCAGAAGACTATGCATCTGGCATGAGGGTAAGTTAATTCTGAAATTATATATAAAAAATATGTGTGTGTGAGTATGATACTAGTGGAATTTGATTTCACAATGATCAATAGTACCTGGGATAATTTATTGTTTCCTTCAAGTACCTATGATCGTGTTGTGCGTGCGTGTCCATTCGTAATGTTAAGAAAACCAAAATCCAAATTGCCCTGTCTTATATGGTTAAAGGCCCTAGTCTCAAAAAAGCTGGGCTCCAGGTACTGACGAACCAGTGGTCTGATTGCTATTTTCGGTCCTGATTTGCATAATTGACCTAGAGACGGGCAAACCGGTTTTTTTGGAACCGGTTCCAAATCGGTTCCTGTTTTGTTCAACAAAGTTAATAACCGGTTCCAGTTAGGGTCGCGTTTTTGACCGGTTTCAACTGCTTTTTGGCCGGTTCAGGTTCGGGTTTTGTCTAGGTAAAGGTGGAACTGGTTCCGGTTCCGTTTTCTTTGAAGAACTGGAACCGTCTATACCCGCCGATTTGGTTAGGATTGGTTTCGGAACCAATTTTATTGCCCATTTCTAGTCAGACCAGATCAGGAGCAAGATTTTTTGGGCTGGTCTTTTTAGTTTGAGTTTTTTGGGCTGGACACAGGAATGGGCTTGTGCTTAAACATGTTTTGAACCTTTACATGGATTTAGTTGGTTTCCACATAAGAACTGTAATGTTGTATTCACTGTTGCAGCTTCCTAGAAATTGGATGCATTTGCACTTCTTGCGTGCAATTGGAACAGCAATGTCGATGAAAGCTGGCATTGCAGCAGATTCTGCAGCTGCTTTACTTTTTCGGATATTATCCCAACCCGCTCTGCTTTTTCCTCCTGTTTCACAAGTTGAAGGAGTTGAAGTTCGACATGAATCTATAAATGGTTGCATTTCAAACCAGAAAAAGCAGGTACACCCTTTAATGTTTTGTTGATGGTAACCTTTAGAGGTGGCGATTTTGATCCATTTAAATAGGGATGGACCGATTTGGTTAGGTTGTATGTCTAACTGCCTTAACATCTAAATTAACAAAAACATAATAAAAAGGTTAAAAGGAAATTGGTCAAATGGGTCAGTTATGTTGAAACTCAGGCAAAAAGTAATTTAATGCCTAATTGCTTTATAAGGTTACCAACTTTTCTTTAGGCCACTCAACATGACCTAATATTGGTTTTTCAGGCACCATGGCAGCCAATTCATAAAAAAGAAGCCAACATGGTCGAAAGTTACCAACATGTCAGCTGCCACTTAATCAAGTTTAACATGTTACCACTCTCATAAATTCTAAAAGTTGGTTACCTAAGACAGAATTGGGACCAAAGTGACCAAAGTTGGGTACTTAAAAAACAACATAAAAGTAAACAAACTCTGTAATGTCTCACTTAGTTTGGTGCTTATTTTAGCAGAAAACTCACAAATTTTGTTATTACAATTAATATTATGAAAACCCTGTAATCATATTTGACATAAATATTATTTGTTAGAATTTTTAGAGCAAAGTTGTTTCAGGTCAACTAACCCAACCTGTACCAATTGATTACCTTTATTACCAGGATCTATTTTACCCAACCCGCCCATATAATCACCTCTAGTAAACCTTAATGCTTGAAATTATTTTCTTTAAACATATATCAACATATTGTGATTCAATTCATACAGAGAGAAATACCAGCAACTGAAGCAACCATCGAGGCAACTGCACAAGGTATTGCCTCAATGCTCTGTGCACATGGACCTGAAGTCGAGTGGAGAATATGCACCATTTGGGAAGCTGCTTATGGGTTAATCCCTTTAAGTTCTTCAATAATCGATCTCCCTGAAATTATTGTTTCAGCGCCTTTACAACCACCTATCTTATCATGGAATCTATACATACCTCTTTTAAAAGTTCTTGAATATCTGCCACGTGGAAGCCCATCTGAATCTTGTCTCATGAAAATATTCGTTGCAACCGTTGAAACAATACTTCACAGAACATTTCCAGCTGAGTCATCAGTTGACCAAACTAAACATGTTTCTGGTCCCACTTCCAAGAATATAGCAGTGGCCGAGCTTCGAACAATGGTCCATTCTTTGTTTTTGGAATCATGTGCTACTGTGGAGCTTGCTTCTCGGCTTCTTTTTGTTGTGTTAACCGTTTGTGTGAGCCACGAAGTACAACCACATACAGGTAAAAGGGCACGAGATGAAAATAATGAAAATCCAGAGGCTAACAGTAAAAAAACAAAAAAACAAGGACCACTTTCGGCTTTTGATTCTTATGTTCTGGCTGCTGTTTGTGCTCTGGCTTGTGAACTACAGATCTTCCCCTTGATTTCGAAAATTGGTAACCGTTCAAACACAAATGATGAAACAAAGGCTGGTTCATTTAATGATTTCCAGACTAGTGTTGACTCTGCAGTTTGTCATACGCGTAGAGCGTTGACTATTCTGGAAGCATTGTTTTCTTTAAAACCATCTTCTGTTGGTACATCATGGAGTTGTAGTTCAAATGAAATAGTGGCTGCTGCTATGGTTGCAGCTCACATTTCTGAACTTTTTAGACGATCAAAAGCATGTATGCGCGCGCTTCTGGTTTTAATCAGGTGCAAGTGGGATAAAACAATACATTCTACAGCATCTTCACTCTACAACTTAATTGATATTCACAGTAAAACCGTTGCATCCATTGTCAACAAAGCAGAACCTCGGGAAGCTTATTTACTACATGCACCAGTTTGTAAAGATGCTACTGTATGCCCCAATGGTAAAAGGCAAAATAAGGGCATCAATGGGTCGTCATCAAGAATACTTAGTTTTCCTTTTAATGCTTCTGAGTTGGCAAATTTTCTTACAGTGGATAGACACGTCGGGTTTAATTACAGTGCACGAATTTTACTAAGTTCGGTTTTGACAGAAAAACATGAGTTATGTTTTTCGGTTGTTTCACTACTTTGGCATAAGCTGATTGCATCACCTGAAACACAAGTTAGTGCTGAGAGTACTTCTGCCCAGCAAGGATGGAGACAGGTAAAATTTTTATTAACTTTTAGATTTAATACCATAAAAAACCAACATACATTCTAATTTTTCATGACTAGGTTCTGCGATTTTGTTTTGGTATATGAAAGTTTCTCAACTTGTAAAAATACAAGAAAAAATTTATTAACTAATTTTTGTATATTAAAGTTGTTAAACTTGTAAAGAATGCGCATACCTATGGTTTGTTTTAAAAAGAGTTACTTGACTCTATCTTGGTCAAAACTTGATAAAGGGGCATTCAGTTTTTGTGCAACAACAAAATTTCTACCATTGTATTTTCACCAATATGAGTTAACAGTCATATATTGAAAAATAAAATACATGGGCATTTAAACAAGTTTAGGGATTTGATATACAAAAAAACAGGTTAGTGACTTTTTTGTGTTATTTTTACTAGTTGAGGGACTTTAATATGCCACAATTTGGTTGTGAGATTTTCATTAAAATGAGAAAGAATATTGATTTTTGTATGGTAGTAAACCTATATTTTGAGGCAAAGTGCAAAACGTACAAAATGAAAACAAATTTTACTGTTTTTCTCAATTTTGGCAATGAATAATTTCAACTGACAGCAAGTCATAATTTTTGCTATATTTTTGGAAAATCGATGACATGAGATCTTGTTTGCCTTTTTTAGTGTATATGTCAGGTGGCATCTAATTGACATTTAACTATCAGTTTTAAAAGATTCAGGTTCTAACTTATGAATGAATTTTACTTTCTAGTTTATTTTTAAGATGTCTTGGCTGACAAAGCATAAGATAATGCTACATTAGAAATTTAATAGTAGAATCAGTTAAAGTAAGGCTGGCTGCTAAAATTTATAGTAAATTGTAAGGCGGCTTCTATATTGGTACTGATTTAAGATGATAGAATCTTGCACTCATCTTGCGCGCTTAATGCGCTGATGCAATGTGTTGCGAGGCGATTACATGATGTACCAATGTCGTGATTCAATTTGCATGATGCGTTGCCATCACAAAATGCGCTTGATGTGTGCAACATGATTTTTTTAACCGGGCTAGACTTTTTTATTAAACAATCTGATTTTTTCTTTCAACTTTTTAATCACTTTAAGTTGTATTTTGTCATTTTTAATCATAAAAGAGATCTCTTTGATCTCTTAAAGCATCCAAGAGACTTTTTTTTTTTTATTATTTGTAAGTCCAGTATCATGTTGCCAATGTATAATTTTTTGGTGTTCCTTAAATTCTTGTGAAATTTGATGCTTTAATGTGTATATAATTTTTAATATATTTTTTGTATTAACAAACACATCACTTATGTGATGCGCTCACATCGCACATCGGATTTTGGACCAAGTGTTTTGGAGTGCATTTCATAATTTAAAACCTAGGTTAAAATTGTTAGGTTTACGTAGGCCTTTTGGGAGGTTTACGGCAGCCGGCCCTAATCCTGGCCCATTAGGGGTTTAACCTAATTGTTTTTCTATTTAAGCATTATCATGTAATTGTAATCTTCAACACCTAATCAATAAAGAATCCCTAGTTGCAACCCGTGGACATAGGTCACATCGACCGAACCACGTTATATCGTGTGTGTGTGTTTTTCTTTGCTTTTGTGTGAGTGCATGAGTTAATCGGTTTCCGCTGCGCCTCTTTGATTCCTGACAAAAAAATATGGCTCTATGTTGATCTCTTTCTCATTCTCCAGTATATAAATACGTTGGGATTCTTTATATTTTGGGATAGGATTTAAATAAGTCAATTCAAAATAAATTCAAATATATTATCTACAAATAATTATTCGAACATGTTATCTGTTAAACCCTCCGCAATCAAAGCGGGAGGAGGCCCTAAGCTGAAACTGTAACGCAAGTGTTCAAAGAGGACACGGGGTAGCCCGTTGTAAATATGTCGGCCACCTGGATGAGACATGTGACCATGTTGGACCTTTTCATGAACAAAGCGAATGTCAACTTTTTGGTGCCTTAAGGTAGAAGCAGGCTGGTTGCTAAATAGATGGCATTAGCAATTTTAAGCTTGTGGAGGAGGAGGATGCAGCTCTGAAAGCAAGTTATGAATCTAAGATCAGAAACATTGGCTACCCTTTGTAATCGGCTTTCACACTAAAATGCGAGAGTTGACTATCATTTGAAAGACCATTAAATAGGTTGTCACCATAAATGACACAAAAAATTGACGTGAATCACCTAGTTCTAGGCAACTTGCCCAATTTGCATTAGTGTATACGATGAGAGATATTTCTGAAGATCCATGCATGTGAATCGTGAAGAACCATGAAGTGGGTATCCTTGAGATATCTGATAATGCATTTAAGGGCATTAAAATGGGATGCATGAGGGGCATGCATGAACATACATATTTCTTGTAAAACATAACTCGTGTTGGGTCTGGTAAATGTCAAATACTGTAGAGCCCTGGAGAGGCTACGGTAATAGGAGTACCATCTGTGTGACTTAACTTATCATTGGTGTCTAAGGGGGTTGCTATTGGTTTGCAATTGGTATTTGGTCAGGTTATCAAATCATATTGTAGTCAAGATAAGGAAAGGGAAGGTGGTATATGTCCAAAGGGAAAGTTTCACATAACAACAAAACCTTGGAAAGTGTATGTCTGGTTAAATACTTTTAAGGTTTGAAGAAAACTACCAGGTATGCCAATGAAAGGAACATGCTAGAGGAATATTTGAGTGAATGGTTTCTTGGTTAAGAGGGTGTGGATGTAAATATTTCATCAAATGAGCTCATAGAAGAAGAAAATTAGTTTGTTAAAGAGAAAAATGCTCTAAGAATACAAAAACAACAAGCATACCCAGTAAAATCCCACTTAGAGTAGGGCATTGGGGAGGATAGAGACAAACCTTACCCCTATACCAATTGAGATAGAGAGGCTGCTTCGAAGGAGTCCCCGGCTCAAAGTCATCGTTTGAGGTTAATCATCCCAATGCTTTTGACAATTATTTTCACAAAAAAGTAAAATTACGTTAAAAATGCTCTAAGAATGTATCCTGATAATCCTAAAGAAGGTTAAAGCAAAGTTAACAAGGAACTTCATTATTAAGTATGGGCTTATGGTAAACAAGATAGCACAAAAGCGTATATTTCAATCTTTCCCAAAACTATTTGAAAAGTCGTGTTGGTTTCATTGAGATGTTAAAAATTCATGACTTGTTGATGAAACACAAGATTGCTTTTGAATAGGAATTTGAAAAAAATAGTGAGATAGTTTGTCTAAGATTACCTTGGGATCATGTGGGAAAGTGTATTCCCTTTGAAATGGATGGTGGAGCTAAAATTGGTTTGTTAAGTTGCTATGATTATCCATTCAAAAGGTGGTTATGAAAGGTGCTGAAAGGAACATAAATAGAGATTTCACTCGAAAACTTGGTTTAATGTGGAAATATGTGAATGAAGTTAAGTTTGTCTATATAAAGTATCTTAATTTACTTGAGTGGTTATTATGTGATTATGAACGATAAGGTGACATTGAATGAAAAAGAAGAAATGGGAATTAAGACACAATGCCAAGACTACAAAGAGGAGCAAATTGTAGGAACAACAAGCAAGGGTAAATGGAAGAAAGGAGTGTTAGCACAAAAAGGGATTTTCCGGTTGGGTATGGACTATTTGGTGTGAATACTAATGAAGATGCTAATCAAGCCAATGAAGGCTAGGAGGACTAGGAAGAAAGTGATCTAGTGGAGGAAGAAGACTTCATTCTCTTCTTGAATGAAGACAAAGAAGTTAGAAGATAAGAAGGCATGGATTTAGGAATTAGAGGGGAAAGTTAAAATTATAATTTGTTTGTTCCATGTGTTTTGAAAAAACCTAAGTTATTAGTGTTGTCTTTATTAAGTTAAACATTTGTTTTTAATATGGGTATGTATGTTAGTTGTTTGGGCCATATTTTAACAACCGAATTGTATGGGTCATATGTTTAAGGTCCATAACATTGAACAATGTTGTTTAATTGCGGTTATCATGGTATGGATTTTCACATGGGGTTGCAACTTTTCATGTGATACAAGTAAGGCTCAAATGATCGAAAACTGCATACATGTTCATGAAAAACGTTTTGTGTTCTTGTAAACTTTGAATGCAAAACACTTTGTTCTCTAATCCTATTTGATTATTTAACATATTGTTCTCGATTGATCATATCTGCGAGGCATTAACGATTCGAAGATTCAAGGGCTACTTACTAACAATATTTTCCTCATTATTCTCCAATATATAAATACAGTAGGATCCCTTATATATTGGGATAGGATTTACATAACTTAATTCAAATCTCAGATTAAATACAGAGGTATTATCTACAAATGCATACTCAAATATATTATCTATTAAAATTGAGAAAAAGCTTGAAGTTTGTTTCTATTTCCTATGTTTTTAGTACTTCACAACCTTTTGATCTGTTTGAATAAATTTGTAATTGAGACTAAATTCTGAGGTAGTATATATCGTGTAAAGAATTTATCTTTGTTTATCTATACAGGTGGTTGATGCTCTATGTAATGTGGTGTCAGCATCGCCAGCAAAGGCTGCAACTGCCGTTGTCCTTCAGGTTCAAATTTCATTTACCATAACTAATGATTCAAAACTTAAGTGTCATATGAGTGACATGTCAGATTGGTTAATGGGTCATAAGGTTATTTTTTATTACGTGCTCGGTTGTCAGAAACAATTTTTGTCTAATTTGTTTAATTTTAAATAAAACTAGGTTTAATCAACCCGCGCGTTGCGGCGGGTTATCACAGTACACTCCCGATAACGGGTATTATATATCATTTGTAAAATCATAAGTTACATAACAAAATCAAATCTCTCATCACAAACTCTATACAATTATATATATAAACATAAAATTATACAAAATCGAAAAAACAAAATTTAAAATTTTTAGTGGCCAAAATTAAATAAACAAAACTGTATATTATATAAAAGTTTTAGTGACAAAAATCGAAAAAACAAAACTTTACTATTAAGTTTTAGTGGCTATAATCGAAAAAACCAAACTTTATATTATATAAAAGTTTTAGTGGCCAAAATCAAAAAAAAAACTTTAAAAAGTTTTAGTGGCCAAAATCGAAAAAGCAAAACTTTATATTATATAAAAGTTTTAGTGACCAAAATCGAAAAAACAAAACTTTACTATTAAGTTTTTGCGGCTAAAATCGAAAAACAAAACTTTATATTATATAAAAGTATTAGTGGCAAAAATCGAAAAAACAAAACTTTAAAAGTTTTTGTGGCAAAAATAGAAAAAAGAAAACTTTATATTATATAAAAGTTTTAGTGACCAAAATCCAAAAAACAAAACTTTACTTTTAGGGGCCAAAATCGAAAAAACAAAACTTTATACTATATAAAAGTTTTAGTGGCCAAAATCGAAAAAACAAAACTTTAAAAAGTGTTAGTGGTCAAAATCGAAAAAACAAAACTTTAAAAGTTTTAGTGACCAAAATAAAAAAAAAAACAAAACTTTAAAAAGTTTTAGTGGTCAAAATCAAAAAAACAAAACTTTAAAAGTTTTAGTGGCAAAAATCGAAAAAACAAAACTTTACTATTCCTTTCAATGGTTTTTAATATATATATATAATGATATAGGATGTTCTAGTACTTGTGCATTAAAATACACTTTGCTCTGCCTGTTTGACTCATGCCATTTATGTTACCATCTTTGTCTAATTAAACGAGGTCATTGCCTAGTAAAAATCAAATTTTTATTTAGATTACTTATATGGAATTTCATGTGGCGTATCTAGTCATTGAAAAATAAAAAAAAAATTGTCCAATTGTTAATCTTCTTTTGTGTTTTCCAGGCCGAGAGAGAATTGCAACCTTGGATTGCAAAAGATGATGATCTTGCTCAAAAAATGTGGAGAATTAACCAAAGAATAATTAAACTAATTGTGGAGTTAATGAGAAATCATAATACCCCCGAGTCATTAGTAATAATGGCTAGTGCATTGGATCTCCTTCTTCGTGCTACAGATGGTATGCTTGTCGATGGGGAAGCATGTACTCTACCACAACTTGAGGTACCATGTTATTAAATTTTATTTCATTTTATGTATGGTCTAGGGAGTGTTTGGTTTTAGGGTATGGGTTTGATAGTATGAGCGTGATGGGTCTAATCATCTTTTATTGGGTTAATTTGTTTTTATTTTAAATTTTTTTTTGTAGGATTTATAAATGTAGTTTTTGTGCTTTACAGCTGTAATTACCTCGTATTTTCCTAGTTTAGCTTGTGTTTTCCTTGTCTAGATTATCTTGAGGTTAAGCTTTTAGCTATAAATTGCTCAATCATCCTTATTATTATTGTAGTACTTGTTCTTCTCCTCTTGTATTTCATAATGTAACTATATGTGATAGTAGTTTGAAATCAAGCCAATTGTCCAGTGTTGTAAAAATCGCGATTAGGAAGCCGATTAATCGGGATTAATCGGTAATCGGCCCCTAATCGATTAATTTTAGCCTAGTCGCCCAATTAATCGGTAGTCGGTCAAAATCGGTCAACATCGGAGCTAGTCGGCTCTAGTCGGGAAAATCAGACTAATCGGTGCCCTTGATTTTCCGGCTATTCGAGCCAATTTTCCGGCGATCGAGTCAAATTCCGGTCAAATCCTTCGATTTAACCACCAAGAACAATAATAGAACTGACTCACCTGAGATTCCAGCCAACTCTGAGTCCAATTTAGTGAGACATGATGGTGATGAGAAGAAGAAGATGCTGCTTGCGGTGCCCTAGCTGAGAACGAAGATGACGACGAACGGGAAATCGGGAATCGCAGATGGGCTTTAATTTGGTCATGTTGTTGGGTTTTATTGTTTTAATAGTTTTAGTATTTATGGGCTTTTTAATTTTTTTGGGTTTGTAGAAGGAAAAAATTGAAAGTTTTATTATTTATGGGCTTTTTTTATTCTTTTTGACTTCTTATAAAGGAAGAAATTTAAAATAGGTATTTATTACCTTATAAATCATGAATTAGTTTGTTAAAATTTGTAGGTATTTAAAAAATTGGATATAATAAAATTGTATATATGTATATAATTTTGAAATTTACATGTAAAATTCCAATCCGATTAATCCCGATTAATCCCTAGTCCCTACCTCGCCGACCGACTAGCGATTAGCGATTTTTACAACACTGCAATTGTCTAACAATGGTGTCAGAGCATTAAAGAACTAGGGCCTATGACAACTAAGAAGTCACTGCATTTTTTTTATTTTTTATTTTTTGAAGAGTTCTCAGCTGCAATTTGATCAACGATCAAAACAAGTTCAAATCTGATCAAGGAGTGATCAGACTTTTTTAAAAACTTCAGTTCTTGATTCAGATGCCTAGACCTGTTATTTATTTCCGTAGATAAGACCGGTCGAATGTTCCGATTAGATTTGCATGAAAAGCAAACGGGAAAGATCAAACATAGGCTTTGAATCTAGTCTCGCTTAGCAGCTAAGGAAAAGTAAAGGTAAAAGCAGCATGATAGCAAGCTTCTTTTTCTTCTCGATGGCCAAGAGCAAATTGTTATACAATAAAGGTTTGGTATATCAAATTTCATCAGTAGGATTGAAGCTGTTTAAGCAAAAAGATGGCAAAGGTACCAACAAAAGAAGGGAGTTCTATGTCATCAGTATCCAGTTTTGATGTATTCAAACTTTCTGGTGTGGGACTGTGGGCTATTAAAGTGAGGACGATTATGGGCTATGGGAGGCTATTGAATCAATAGTTTGTGCAACTGTTGATCCAAAGAAATCAACGATGATTCTTGCTTTCTTGATTTAAGCCATCCTGAAAGAACCTGTGCTACAAATGCAAAACAAGTTTGGGAAGGGCTGAAACCATGATTTCTCGTAGTGGATTGAGTAAGAACAACTAGTCTTCAAACTTTGAGGAAGGAGCTTGAAAGCTTGCATATGAAAGAAAATGACATGGTAGGAGATTTTACAAGCATACTAAGTGGGTTAGCTTCAAAAACAGGGGTCTCAGATCATGCATTGAAGAGAAGGTTTTGATTAGACGGTTGCTTGATCCTATGCCTAAACCATTCCTTCGAATCATGGCCTTGATAAAACAATGTTGGGTTAGACACGATGCCATTTGATAAAGCAGTTGGAAGGTTAACGACATGTGAGGAACATGCCAAAGGACCCAAGAAAGAAGATGACATTCATGGGAGGTTGGTGTTTTCTACAAGGGATAAGGAGAAAAAACATGGTTGTGAGCATTGTGGTTCAGGAAAGGTCATGATGGTGAACCGTTCAAACAGGATAAGAGTCACGTTTGATTTTTCAAGTGCAGTGAACTTGGCACTATGTGAAGATGAAGAAACGATGATGTTGTGAAGAGTAAAATGCACGAACCATGATTAAAGGGTGAATAATGGGTTTAATCATGTTTTATAATGTGATTTATTATTAAAAATTGTAGAAGTTGCATATATAGTTTATTTGGTTTGCTTGTGTTTTCCTAGTTTAGCTTGTGTCTTTCTTGTTTGATTATTTTGGGGGTTAAGCTTTTAGATATAAATAGGCTTAATCATCCCTACTATTATAGCACTGGTTCTTTTCTTGAATTTCATAACGTAACAATATGTGATGGCGTTTTCAAACCAATGTTTCTCGGTTTGTTCTTGTGTGCGTTGTTAAGAAGCAAATTTCAACCTTAATGAGTTTTGGGGTGAATCCTCCTTGAATGAGGAGAAAATAGCTCATCTTGAATCCACAAGTGAAATCCAGTTCTTCCTTTGTAATCCCAGTGATATTCACAACCATAAAATTGGTTGGTTAGGTGCATAGAGTAATAATCATGGTCTTGTTTTTAAATTGCACACAATATGCGCAAATGCGAGGATCAGAGAGCATCGGAAACCTTCTTGTGTTGCGTTTACATTATGCAGCCATATCGCGGTAGATTCCGCATATTGTGGTGCTTGAATGATGCGTACAAATCTTTGATTTTTTTTTAACAAATTAAACAAATTTACCCAGTATATTCTGACACTTCAGTAGGGTCTGGGACAATGGCGGAGCTTGAGTGTATTTTAAGGGGGGCGGAAATTTACGGAACCCAGAATATATGTTAATTTTTTGAAGCGAGGGGGGGCGAAACCACTATCTGTAACTAAAAATAACGTTTCGGCCGAAAAATTAACACTACGAACGGAAAAATAAAGCTACGCTCCTGGTCTGGGAGGAGAAGGATGAAGACAAAAGACTCCTTGGCTCAAAGTAATTGTTTGAAGTTAGTCACCCCAATGCTTTTATGTTATTTTCACAAAATAAGTAAAATAACGTTAAAATTAGTGTCATTTTATTTTTGCCCCTTGAGGGCCCAAATATATACATTATATGCGTGCACCGCAAATGTAGCGTTGTTTTTTGTTTATTATTTTTAATTTGGAGTTTGGCAAACCTTGAATAAATTAGAGAAGGCTACCACTTACCTGGAGATGATGCAAGTTGGAATAGCCTTGGAGCAGAAGGCAAGGAATCCTGAAGCTGATGGAGCCATGGAGAGAATACGAAAGACAATGACGACTGAATGTAAACTTTATAGTATTGTTTTATTTATATTGGCTTCAGAGTTGTTTTTTTTTTATTTATTATTTTACGTACAGAAATAAAAGAGAAAAAAAGCCTCTGTACTTGTAAAGTTGGAAGTAAAACTTTAGTAATTATTTATTTATAATATCTTATGTATAGGCTTTTTGTATATTAAGAATTAGGCTTATTTTGGTTGTTAATAAAGCTTCTTTGGTGCTACCTACAACTTGTATATATTTATTTTAATTTCTTGTTTTTTAGTGTTTATAAGCAAATAAATTATAAATATAATCCATTAATAAACAGTTATTGTTATTATACAAAGAACATTTCGTATACATGATGCGCTCGCATCATGCATCATACACATCATATCTTGGGATCAAAAGCATGAGATCGCATCTTACAATTTAAAACCAAGATCTTGATGTGTTTTTCATGATGATGTACTATTTTAAAAAAATTGCAGATTGAGGAGATGAAGAAGCTCCTTTTTTCCCCCTATCTTTTATTTATACAAGTTTTGATAAAAGAAATCCTAATACACTAATCTAGCTTGGGCTCACTCAGATTGGATCCATTTGAGTTGGGCCTAACAAATTGAGTTTTGATCCACTGTATTTTTCATTTTATACCTCTTCAAGGAAGAGTCCCCTGTTCTAACATTAACTATTATGTTTGCAGCAGAGTAGATGTTAGACTTTATATGTTGTTTCACAAGATCTATGTAACTTGACACTTAATTAGGATTAGCCACTTGGCAATGTTAACAAGTGTTACATGGCATTTAGCCCAATAAACATGTGGTCATTTTGGTTTCTAACCAAAAAGATCCGCCATTTTGCCAAATAAAGACTTGGACCTTAGTCAAATAATGATGTGCCACATAGCGTGAGTATGGTTCGGCACTCAACTTATGGATAATGCGAGCACTTGATAATGATATGACACTTAATCAAATGATAATACAATATGACACCTAGTCAATTGATGATACAATACTTAGTCAAATAACAATGCAACATTTAATCGAATAAATAGGAGGAACTTAGCCGATCGTTGATGTGGCACTTCGTCAAATAATAAGGTGATACTTGTTGAATTGATGCGACACTTAGCTGAAATAAGAGGCAGCACTTTGCCGAATTCACGCGGCACTTAGCTGAAATAATGGGTGGCACTTGAGTCATGATGCAGCACTTAGCAGAAATAACGTCACTTGGTCGAATAATGTTGTGACATTTGGTAGAAACAAGACGCGGCATTTAGCCAAACAATGATGTGGCACTTAGCTGAAATAAGAGGTGGTAGTTAATCGAATAAAGATGCGACACTTGACCAAAAAAAGAGGCTACAATTAGCTGAATAGATGTGGCACTCTGACCAAGCCATGGCCTTATGATAATAGGCTTATTTGTGAACACAACCTCTCGGGTGTTAAAGAGCACCATACCATAGCTGAGCATAATGTCTAGTATACCAAGGGCATAATGGGGTTTGCTGATAGAAGTATTATTTCATGCCAGTATCTTAGTTTAATGCTGCTAAATAGTATCACTAGTATACAACATTATTATATAATAATGTTAAGTTGCTTTTTTCCTCATTTTTCTTGAGCATGGTCAAGTTTTCTTAGCGGTTGTCATAGATCATGCAACTATGACTTTGCAATAAAATCCATGACCATAGTCTAATAAAAGAAACAAGACGTGGCAACAATGACCATAGTTGGTGGCAATAAAAAGAAACAAGAGTGGCACGACAAAGGACCAAAGTCTAATAAGTAGTGGACCATAGTTGGCAACAATAGAAAAAAACTACATAGACACGATGAATTAGCTGCTTGATGAAGGAAGATGGGTTGGCCAGCTTGATGGTTGATTCATTAGGAAATGAAAGACCGATTTTGTGAAGATCGATGGTGCAATGAATGTTGGCTGCAGAGACGGTCATAATCGGTGGCAACTACCATGGAAAAGGCAACCACGAAACCTTCAAAGATGATGAAGAAGATGATATCAAGTAAGTGGTATAATGGTGAGAAGTAGCACTCTCGAAAAAGGATTTAGGACAAGCGGTTTAAGTTTTCAACCAATAACAAAGCTTTATTCAACGAAAGCTACAAGACAAAAAAAAATGAAAAAGAAAATGGAGGCGGGACAGGGCGGCCGTTGTCGCCATGTCTAAGCTCGATCTTGGTGGCGACTACTAGGGTTTCTATCTTTGTGATGGCATGACATAGAAGAAGGTAGAATTTTTTTTTCAAAATGGCGTTTCTTAAACCAAGTTCATCATAAGTGGGGTTGTACTTTTTTTTGTACAAATGGGTCTCTCGCCCCTTGTGATGAACTTGGTTTAAAAAACACCATTTTTAAAAAAATTTCAAGATGGTAATAGAAAATTTCACCTATCTATTGACGAAACCACATTTACATTACAAATGAGTATCCATATGAACAAAATTTAAACTTAGAAAATTTTTGAAGTATGGAATTTGAAGGTTTGAGGATGCAATAGAAAATTTCAGAAAGAAAGCTTGGGTGTGTGAAATATTGCTTCCATTATAGGCGATATATATGTGTGCATATGTGAAGGTTCACGATGAAAAGTATGGGTTTCAGGACGCCATCTTTCCACAAGTGCGGATATTAAAGCTCGGTCGAGTCTTCTGTTTCCACACTGAATGATACCACCAAATCCAGCCAATGTTATGAATTACATAACATTCTCGGGGATGGGATTTGAATTTAGATGCATCCAGAAATCCTGATCTCCGCGTCTAATTCTTAATATCCCATCATCTCTGTCAGGATTTTGAAAGTAGTAATCACCTCTATGACTACCACTTAGCCATAACAAATCATTATTTAATAGACCAGACGTTAAATGAGTATCCATATGAACAAAATTTAAAATTAGAATATTTTTGAAGTATGGAATTTGAATGTTTCAGGGTGTAATTGAAAATTTCAGAAAGAAAGCTTGGGTGTGTGAAATATCGCTACTATTATAGGCGATATATATGTGTGCATATGTGAAGGTTCACGGTCAAAAATACAAGTATGGGAGTTCACGGGTTCTTTAAAAAAAGTTGATGTGAGTGGTGTCCTTTTCGCCAGATTTTGGCCCTGGCAAGGGCGACGTCTGCCACTTTTTGTCCTTTCTCGCTAGTAGCATGGGTGACATGCAGTACTGTTGTCCTTTTGCCAGATCTCGCCCTGGCAAGGGCGGTATCTCAATATATATATATATATATATATATATATATATATATATATATATATTTCGTTTGAACATAAATAGGTGGCAGATATTTGCTGTGGCAGATATTTGCTGAGGTAGATGGCCACATAGGTCTCGCCCTTGGTAGTGGCGACTTCTTGGGAGATTAAGGAAATTAATTAGTGGTTTGTCAGATCTCGCCCTTGGTAGGGGCGAGAGGCCTGTACAAAAAAAAAAGTACAACCCCACTTGTGATGAACTTGGTTTAAAAACACCATTTTTAAAAAAAATTCAAGAAGGCAACTAGAACCCCAACTCCCCAAGGCTCTAATACCATGTAAGATGGTAAATATTCAACTGATATTGAATAATTTACCTAACCTTAGAAGCCTAAGGTTACCTAACTGGTCCTGTAGTTGTCAATAATGTAAGCACAAGTAGGTAACACCAGATCAGGATAATACGTAGGAAAGTATATATAGGCCTCGTAGGAACACAAAACTACTCTGGCCATTAGAGAAACGAACTTTTCCAGGCCAAAATGAGGCACAATGGTTTAAATACAACCAAATCATGCTCCATGAAGCATTGAGCTATGGTGGTCATCTGGCTAAAATGATTCCCAACACACTCTTAAACATGTCTCCCCAGCAATAAAGAAGTCTGGCAGTCTACTTATTGGAGCAGCATCTGAATTGGATTCTGTTATGGGTTGAAAGGCAATCGTTGTAACTTTTAACAATATAGGTCATCAAGAACCTTAATGTTGTGACCAATAAACAATTTAGTCTCACAGGAGAGTTTTGTAGATGGTGATGTCTATTCTACTCATTCCCTCTTTTAAAACCATGCAATTTCATGCATATTTTTTATTAAGTTTTTAAATTTTTTTTCAAACACTAGCCCATAATGAGACCTTGCAACCTCAAAGATTTATGCATGAGGTGATAAATCTTGATCTACCCACAAGCAACAGATGCATAAATCAGTACTGCCCTCTTCGTCCTTGTATTAACGCAAGAAAATGATGATTTGAGTTAAACTCTTTTACGCCATCCTCTTCATCCCTTTATCCTTGAAGGATGGTTTGACAGGTCCGTAATCTCACATAACAGTTTGTTAATAGAGAAGTTTAATAAGTGGTCGAAATTGTGTACCAGAGTTCATTCCTCAAATAAGCATGGATATGGGAGCTATGGATCCATAAAATAGCATGCAGGACTTGATCTAGTACAGATCTGATGGTTACAGTTCTATAAACTGCAAATAAAATGCCAACCTATCCAAATCTCGAGATTTCATCTACAGAGATCCCGTTTTGGTCACTGTAAAAGTTTGTCGATGTTTCGATCATTATTTAAATATCTTCTAATGATCAAAACATGACAAAAGGTCGTCTTCTACTTACTAAAATGTACAAAATATATATATGTATACACACACACACAATGACTAAGTTGGAACAACAGTGAGAATATGTTAGTGTGGAAACTATGAGTTGGGGTCTCCTCTGAAGTAGCATCTCTAACCTATTTTAGAGTAGGGGTAAGATTTGTTTTCATCCTTTCAGAACCTACTCAAAAGTGAGAATCCACTGGGTATGTTTGTTTGTTTGATGTCAAAACGTAAAAAAAAAAATAAAAAAAAAATAAAAACTAAAAAAATTATCCTACTTTAAGAGAGGTGTTTAAATACCCAAGAAGCTTGGGTAACGGGTCAAAACTAGGTTTGGTACTCGTCTAGAGTTGGCTGATGCTAAAACACTTTCCGTTAAATTTGTAAAGTTGTATGAGTTTATAATTTTGTCTCTTCTAATAAATTATTCAAGAAGTTTTCTACCTTAATAATACACTTTACGTGACTTTTCACATTTTTTCTATTTTTCTTGTCTCTGATTTGTTAAGAGGTAAAAGTAACCTTTATTAACCTATTCTTAAGTATATTTAACACACTAATTTAAAAATAACTTGTTTCAGCTTTTGGAAGCTACAGCTAGAGCCGTTCAACCAGTGCTCGAATGGGGAGAATCGGGAATGGCAGTTGCAGATGGCCTCTCAAACCTTCTCAAGGTGAATAATCAAAGAACCTCAAGTTTATTTACCATCTAATTTCACCAATTTGATGATGCATACCATAGTGCATGCATCTTTTTTAATTCAATTTCATTAACGTATAAAACGCGATGAAAAGGCCCCTTTTTGACAAGTTACATGGTTAATCATGCAAAAAAGGACCGTTTCATTTTATTTTAACAAGTAAAACGACTTAAATCATGAAAAGGTAAATTACATATATCCTCTTATCTAACCCTTTAAATTACATATATCCTCTTGCCTAAAGTTTTAAATTATATATATCCCCTTATCTAAAGAAAGAAAATTATAAAAAAAGAGGATATATGTAATTTAACTTTTAACTTGAGTATATATGTAATTAGAGTTGTTAATAGGAGGATATATGCAATTATTCCTAATGTATAAAACGCGATGAAAAGCACCCTTAAGTTACATGGTTAATCATGCAAAAAAGGACCGCTTCATTTTATTTTAACGAGTAAAACGACTTAAAGCACGCAAAAAATAAAAGTTTACTATTCGGTTTTATAAGTTGACGAACTTAAATCACATAAATGTGAAATTTTTACCCAATATCAATAATCAAAAGGTATCTTGTAGATCTAGAGGTACACAATTTGGCTTTATTAAAAAGTCAAATTTGGTGTTCTTAAAAGATGGTTTGTGTTAAAAACCTGTTTTGAGGAGAAGTGATCGGTTTGATTTGGTTTGAACCTAGGCTTAAATTGGTTCGGTTTGAGTTATACCTGTTTGAAACTCTCCATATATTGGTATACGAACTGATTTCAAACCGGTGGTTCAGTTAGAGTTGGAATCACTTTCACCCCCAAAGAACCAGTTTTTTTAGCTCAGTCTGTGTGGACCCAAATGATGATTCTAGGCCAACAGGTCATTTATAATAAGAGCCAAATCAATCCATTCATAGATGAACAATTCAAAACTCTCACCTATGAATGATCAAACAAAATAAGCCGGTTCATAACTAAACCGGTCAGAATTGAGCTTTATGTCATATGTACTTCCAACACCACCATACATGTATATTATATACATGATTAATTTCATATTCATTTTAAACAGTGTCGCTTACCAGCTACAGTCCGCTGTCTCTCTCACCCTAGTGCTCATGTCCGAGCCCTTAGCACCTCGGTCCTTCGAGCCATTTTGCACGTGGGCTTGATCAACCCAGGTGGTCAACCAGCAACCAACTTAACTGCCACATGCGGTCCAGCTTATCAGTACCTAAACATAGATGTTATCGACTGGGAGGCAGATGTAAGCAAGTGTCTAACATGGGAAGCACATAGCCGGATTGCAACTGGCATGCCAATTCAGTATCTTAATATAGCAGCTAAGGAACTCGGATGCCCGATATCTATTTAACCGCCAACCGTCAGTTTATTTAAAAGTTTCTACAGTTTAACGTATGATGATGATCTGATCTGTTGTATATATAGAACGTTATACAGGCAAATTAATAGGGTTTGTATTTGTATGGATTGGTGAGATGTTTAGATGTATTTTGGATGTATAATTAGTTTTTGACAAAATCAATAATGAATTACTAAGCAGTCTACATCTGCCATTTTATTTTTATTGAATTAATTACATAAATGGTGTTTTTGGTTTGCGAAAGGTAACATGTTTGTATAGTAATAGTTTAACGTAAAACCTCTTTAAATAGTTGGTTTCGTTAAACCGTTTGTTAAATATCATAAAGCATGTGTTTCATCATCTTAAACAAATTAGGTCTATCTTGTTCATGAACAATTATCATAAAGACGATAAGTTTATACTGGCATAAGACTCCAATATTATTGTTACAAGTGCTAGGGCACCCATGCTTATCTTGTAACAAATATTAGAGCAATGTTAATACTTTCCTAATTACAAGTACTAGAGCGATATCGATAATTACCTAGTAACAAGTAATAGAGCAAACTCATGTAACAAATACTAGAGCACATAACATCTTTTACTTTAGTTTGTTTATTCATTTATAACATACTAGGTAAAACCCCGTGTATTACACGGGTTGAAAGCTGAAATGTTATGTACTTTGTAAGAAAACTTGTTTTTATAGAACTTTTATTTTTCCTAAAACTAGAAATTTAAAATAATTCTTATTTTTTTAAAAAAAATCCATTTTTAGAAAATTTTCATATCTTGTAAACTTTGTTTAAGATTGTTTTTTAATAAAAAAAATTTCATTTTTTATTTATTTAAACTATTTTTTAATATGAAAAAGGTGTATAAAGTCATTAGTCATTAGATTTAAAATTCTTTGATAAATTAAAAAAATATAATTATAATCATCATTTAATATGAAAAAGAATGATTGAAAAGATTAAAAAAATGACATGTGGCAATAATTATCTTAAAAAAATGACATGTGACAATAATTGTATAATAAATTGACATGTGATAAAAAGATACTTCTTTAGGGATGGCAAAAAAACCCGAGCCCGACGGGTTTACCCAAAACCCGCTACATATGGGACGGGTATTCCCAAACCCGATGGGTATTGGGCTGTGTATGGGATTAATTTTAAAAATTTTCGCGGGTATGGGACGGGCTTGGGATTTGTTCATATACCCGTTTACCCGGCCCGATTACCCGATTATATATACCCGTTTACCCGTTCCGTGTACCCGATTATAAATACCATTTATATACATTTGAATTCATAGAATTTATTTCTTTTTTAATCATTTTGAACTTTAGAAATTGTTCATATAATTTGTTTCTTTTTTTATCTTTGTTTTTTTTTTGTGACAACTACAAAAATATTTTTGAACCATTTTGTTAATAATTGCTATTTTTTGGTTTATCTTGAACAATGATAATCAACTTATAACATTTTGAAATTTTATGTTATTTGATATATTAATAGTTTGTTCTTGGCATATTTAACATATAATTTTTTGTTATAAAAAAATAAATTTATTATTAGTTACCCGACACCAGACGTGTTTTAACCCAGTTATTCTCAACGAATATATTTAGCTAAACCCGCCGGGATACCAGAAACCCGCCGGGATACCAGAAACCCGCCGGGATACCCGATACCCGCCGGGTAAATACCCGATAGATACCCGATGGGATTTGGGACGGGTATGAGACATACTTTTATAATCGGGTATGGGACTGAGATTACTCAAACCCGGCCCATTGCCATCCCTATACTTATTTATTATAGTAGTAAGAAGTAAGATAACAAAACATGTTTACCAACATAGGATTAGATTCAAGTAAAAAAGATGAGATTGGTGAGAAGGGTGAGAAGAATTGTGAAGTTGACAAGTTATATTTCTCTAATTTTATAAAAAAAGTATTTTGGCCATTGTGTTTAAAGCTTAAAATCATTGTGTTTAATGTTTCAGCTCATTGTGTTTAATGCTTCAGGTCATTATGTTTAATTTTTTATTATTGTGTTTAATTTTTTATATTATATTTTGGTATTTTGTTATTGTTTTGATGCATTAAATAAATTGTTCCTATTTATTTTTTATGTTTTATGTTTTATGTATTAAAAGTACATGATTGTATTATTTCATCATTATGTTTTTAAAACTCATAATTTTAAAAAACATAAATTGTCTTTATATTTTGAAAATTACAACTTTTGGTAATTGTAACGACCCGTTTTTAATAAAATGAATACGTTTGAAATAATCATACGTTTGAGATAATCATTAATAAAATGATTGTGATTATTATAAATTGAAAATATGTGAGAAATGATGAAAGTGGGAGAAAACCGAGCGCGAAACGGGGTTCCGGAATCGCGAAACGAAGATAAAATCGAAAAAAATGGACGAAAATGGCCTGGGGCGGTATGCCCCGAGCCACACGCCGACACTAGGCGGTACGCACGGAAGGGGGCGAAAATATCTGAGATTCTAGTCCCGCGCGGTACGCCTGAGACCATCTCTCCACGCGGGGTGATGCGCCTGGCGTCTGTGGCGGTGGCAGAAAGCTTATCTTCAAAGATTTTCAACAAAAACATACACCTATCTCTCTTTCTCAATTCTTTTCGCCATAAACACACACATATACAAATTTTGAGAACCCAACATCAATTTAGAAGCTATCCAGACGTTTGGGTTGAGCCGTGGATCCTTTCTACACGTCCAGATCGTTGTATTTCATTCAGAAATCCGTTTGGAGGGTAACGATTCGGTTTATCTCATTTATTTTGATAATATACGGATTAAATATAGTTTTGAGTATTATATAATGATCTGGGATGATTAGAAACGAATAACTAGATGTTTTAACGGTGAGATTTTGATTTGGATCCGTTATAATGTCCGGTTGTCATGAAACTCATTGTATTGAGTAGGATAACTAGTGATATGATTAAATCATGTTTATGGTGGTTTTAGATCATCCTTTGGAAGGGTAACCCCAATTCCAAGGTTGATTAAATGTTGAAATATGAGGCTGTGATAATTTAAATATGACTAATAAAGTGTAGATTAATTTCTACACATGGGATATTGATAAAAGCCTCAATGAGGTTTTGAATGAAAATAAAGAGTGAAACAGGTCAAACGAATTAGATTACATAAGTAACACAAGTTGTGTGTTCAGGTTGTTAAATCCTGTTATATGTGAATATATAATAGGAAGAAGAGGTGAATCTAGTTCTAAAAGGCCTGGAAAAGAGTTGGAGACTTTTGATAACTCTTCAAATTAAGGTAAGTTACCTAATTGATTGAACTTGTAGTTAAAGGACTGGGTGAGTCCACACTACAAGTAATTGTTCTTTTAGCATGTATACATGATTCGTTGAATTGGTTGATATGAATATAAATGATTGTGGTTATTGTTGTCGCATGATTCACTAGGTGTGTGAACATGTGGTGATCTACGAATGTGTAGATGTTAAATTGGTAATGTGCATGTTTTGATTCACAAGGTGTGTGACCATAAGACTTGCAATTCCAATGTAGTTGATTCACAAGGTGTGTGAACAAACGGTGGATTGGTAATGTGCATGTTTTGATTCACAAGGTGTGTGAATATAAGACTTGCAATTCCAATGTAATTAATTCACAAGGTGTGTGAACAAATGGTGGATTGGTAATGTGCATGTTTTGATTCACAAGGTATGTGAACATAAGACTTGCAATTCCAATGTAATTGATTCACAAGGTGTGTGAACAAACGGTGGATTGGTAATGTGCATGTTTTAATTCACAAGGTGTGTGAACATAAGACTTGCAATTCCAATGTTATTGATTCACAAGGTGTGTGAATAAACGGTGGATTGGTAATGTGCATGTTTTGATTCACAAGGTGTGTGAACAGAAGACTTGCAATTCCAATGTAATTGATTCACAAGGTGTGTGAACAATAGATGACCTATAAGGGGGTAGACATTTGAAATTCAAGTGTCAAATATGATGCACAATTGGAGTTTTGTGTGTTTATATCAGTGTTATGTTAAATTATAATGATTGTGCATGAATGGGAGATATAATGAGGTTTTGGTTGAAAACGAACCGTTAGTAAATCGTTTTGTATGTGTTTGACTATTGTTGTCAAATTTTATTTGGAACCTCATTAGTGTATCCATATGGGGTTATGGAATACACTGGGTGAATTGGTGAGGTAATCTTACTTAGTTCTAACGAACTATTGGTGAATTTGAATGTGGTGGTTACAGGTACAAAGGAGTAGGGTGAGCGGTGATGGTGATCGGGAATCGAACATGGAGGCTCGTATGGTGGTTTAATCTTTAAATAATCGAACTTTTGTGAAGCTTTTGTGTATTAAATGTTTTGTGAAGTTTGTAGACATACTTAAACTTGTTTAACAGGTGTTGGTAAATAGTATGTTTAATGGTGTGTAAAGCACAAAAGTTGTTTTAACTGGAACCTAAATATAAATTATTAATTTTGGTGTAAAATGTCCGGAGGGGACATGAAAGTGACCGGGGTGTCACAGTAATTGTGTTTTATGTTTAGGTAATTGTGTAATATATTCATCATTGTGTTTTATCTTCAGAACATTGTGTAATATAGTGTCTTGCATTCAGTTCATTGTGTAATATATTCATCATTGTGTTTTATCGTCGGAACATTATGTAATATACTCATCATTGTGTCATACATTTCATCATTGTATTCTATCTTCAGATTGTGTAATATGCGCATCATTGTGTTTTACGTTCAGGTCATTGCGTAATATACTCATTATTTTGTTTTACGTTCAGGTCATTGTGTAATATATGCATCATTATGTTTTACGTCAGGTCATTGTGTAATATACTTATCATTGTGTTTTACGTTCAGGTCATTGTGTTATGTTTTTGACAATTTGATTATATCTTATCATTGTTTTTTATGTATTAGATGAATTTGTTGCTGTTTTATCATTATGATTTACATATAAAAAGTACGCTCATCAGTTTATAAAAAAGTAGTAAGACACAATGACGAACAAAAAGAAACAATCATAAACAAAAAACACAATAACAGACACAAAGTCACAATGACGCATTACAAATATCAAAGGTGAAGGAAAACGTAATTTTTTTTATTTTTATATAACAATATTATACTCGTTTTAAAGATAAAAAAATTGCTTTTTTAAAAAAATAATATCGTATATAAAAGTTATGTCCTTTTAAAAAAATTGGGAGAACATGATAAAAAGTCAACAAAAGTGTATATGACTAAAATACCATTTCACTAACTTTTTTAATACAACTTTGATCTTAACCATTAAATTGTAGATCTAATGGCCTATAATCCTTCTCACACTTCTCACTAATTTAACCTTTTTTTACTATAACATCACCCTACTAACATAAACATCTATCTTCACTATATATTCATCAAAAACATTCTTTATATCAAGCAGTTCTTCTCGTCATGATATTAGCCCAAAATGAGTTTATAACATTTATGAAAAACAATTTAAATATGGGCTTCTAGAACCCACATGCAATTAAAAATATTTCATTTAACACCTTTGGTTAAACTAGCATCTATTATCAGCCCTAAAATATGTAAAAACAATCAAAATATGGCTCGTAAAACTCATACAAACAATAAATCATAGACTCATGAATATGAAACCTCAACCAAGTCACTAGGCACAACACGGATTGACAATGTACACAAAAACAAATCCCTACATGCTTATATGTTTCGTCACCAGCATTGATGAAGCTTATTAGGGGCCGAGGAGGGGGCTCTTTTTTCTGTCCGTATTGTTGGTTTCACCTCCATTCGCTTAAAAAAATTAAGGAAAACCACCATTTTAGCCATTTGACTACCACTTTTTACCAAAATAGCCGTTGACTCAAAAAATAACCAAAATAGCCTTTTGATCGAGATAATATCTCATAGTTAGCAATATTATCACAAAATATATCTCTGACATGGATTTAATAAAAAAAATATGAAATTTTGTGTCCGCTGATGTCAGAGATATATTTAATGAGTCATAGATATTTTTGGTGGTATATATTGCCACGTCAGAGATATATTATGTGATAATATCTCCACATCAAATAATAATATCTCTTAATCAATAATCATATTAATAAATAATAATTAACATTTTTATAAAAACAAATAATGATAAATCACTTTTATGATAACAAATAATTTATTTATATATAAAAAATGTAATTAACAAAAGAAAATATTTACAAAAATCGTAATTAATTTTTTTATTTTTTTTATTCAAAAGGTAATTAATAATACAAAAGAAAATACTTATAAATATAACTAGAAACAAAAGAATATAATTATAAAAAACGTATTATTTTTTGTTTTTATTCAAAACAAAATACTTATAAAAAACGTCTTATTTTTTCGTTTATATTCAAAACTTAACTATAATAAACGTATTATTTTTCGTTTGTAAGAATTCTTACATGAAAAGTTGTAATATTGATCTTACCGGTGACGGACCATAAACGTTTTGGGACGGAACTAATGCTTATAAGAGAAATTAACCTATTATTCGAAAAATTAACACTACAAATGTAAATAATTATAAACATACTTTTAAAAACCACAAAATTAAAATCCTACAAAAAATTTTTAAGATAAATTCAATTATTAATTTTTTATTCAATATTAAAACGTGTATCTAATTTAACATTTATAAAATTTTGTTTAATAAAATTTTTAAACAATTTTTATATATATTTAAAAACGTTGGCATCAAATTCAAATAGTTAAGCTATTGTAATTAAAATTTTTAAACAATTCTTAAAAATATTTAAAAACGTTTTTATCTAATTTAATATCTATAAACGTTTGTAATTAAAAAATTTTTAAAAATTCTTAAAATTATTTAAAAATGTTTGTATGTAATTTAATTTTTTAAAAAAGTTTTGTTATAAATTTATTCTTATGAATATTTGCTGAAATAAATTTTTGTTTCAATATATTTTTAATGACTTTTTTCTAAATTTGATTGATTCAAAAAATTATTTATAAATAAATAAATAAAACTTAGATATATTTACACATAATATATCTCTGACGTATAACCTTAATATCTCTGACATGACCTCGCTGACGTGTAATTTTTTTTATTACGGGAGATATTATTTAAGATAATATCTTTGACTTGGAGATATTTTTACAGGTTACTAGGTCAGGATATATTATAAAATAAAGTCTCTGATATGGAAATATTTTACACATCAGTGATATTATCTCATATATCTCCGTTTGAGATATTATGACAAATGACAATTTCTAATTGGACGAAAATGGGAGAAAATTGAAAAGTATTGTTTAAAATGCCACTTTGACCGATCAAAGTAGCTATTCTGGTGATTTTCCTAAAAAAATTAACATGTATTGTGGTTAACGTTTGAAACTCGGGAACACAATATGGGTTATTTTCTTTTTTACCTTCCATCATTAAATAAAATTCAGGAACACAAAAATGTTTATTCTCTCCTTCTATTTCCTTTCTTTTCTCTTTTTAAATGAACTCAGAAACTGAGCGACAAATTTTTTTTAGTTCTCGTATCTACTTATGATTTTGTCATTTATATGTTTTTTTAGTTTTTCTATTTTTATTATGCTTTGGCAGTGATTAGTTTTAACGTTTTGATAATGACCAAGTAAGCAAAACATAGACGAAAAAATATTGAAAAAGCAAAGAAAAAAAGTATACAAGGGAAACAGAATAAAAACAAAAATTAATATATATATATATATATATGTATGTATATATTATGGTTGTAAATGAATTCAGCCGAGCAGTGGCGGAGCTTCACTGTTGTGAAGGGGGCGGAAATTTATGTGACTCTAAATACATGTTAAAATTTTGAAACGAGAAGACGAAACCCACATTTTTAACTAAAAATAACCTTTTGACCCGAAAATTTACACTGCTGATGAAAAAAAGGAGGAGGGCGGTCCCTTATAAGATTCGCCCATGCAGCTGAGCAAGCATGAGTCATGACGTCAGCTCAGGCTTTAAGTTAAATGAGTTGAAAATGCTTGTCTTAAAGCTTGAGTTTGACTAGCTTGTATAAAACTCGAGTTTGACTAGCCGAGTTGGCTCGGGCTCAACGATTACAAAACAAAACAGGCTTGTTTTGTTATCAAGCTGCAAACTTGCCATACAAAATGAGGTAAAAAAGAAGTAGTTTTTTTTAATGACAGTTAAACTGTCTGGTCGTGCTACATTCAGTTATCCTGACGATTGATAGCTAAGATTGATTCCTCGATCTCCGACCTTGAGACACGTGTACCCCAAGATGCGCGGGATCCGGATGGAATCCGTAAACCCTTGCCCCCTATTAGGTTCGAACCTGAGATTAAAGTCATGATCCGTTGCTTCACCTGGATATCTATTAAATTGCACCCAACAAGGTTCGAACCCAATACTTCCACATTGGGAGAGTGAGTCTTTACCAGTTGCGTCAATTCTCCGGATATGAAAAAGTAGTTAAAAATAGATAAATATGAAAAGTTAAAAGAAATTTTCAAGTTTGGTAAAAAACAACGATGAATTAATTTTTAATAAAATAAAAATAAATAAATAAATAAAATTAAAACTTTCTAATTATAAAAGAGGATATATGCACAATTTTAGTATTAAAGTTACTTCATATATCAATATATATGCTACTAGGTAAAAACTTGTGTGTTACACATGTTAAGTAAATAAATTTAAAAATTATTTATTTTAAATAACTTATTACATATTTTTCAAAGACTTTTTATATGTCTTATAATATAATCATATTATTTGTTAGTTGAATAAAATTATTATTATTTTAATTGAAGAAAAAGATTAATAATCAAAATCTAACAAAATATGGTTTACAAACAATTAAGAAAAGAGAGAAGCGAGAAAACTAATTTTTAGATATTATACAATGTTGACATTTGTCCTATAAAAACATTTCTTTATTATTATTATTATTATATATATATATATATATATATATATATATATATATATATATATATAGGTTTAGAACATTTGTAAATTTTAACTTTAAGTTTCGTAACTCTACAATTGAAGTGAATTGTCGAGATCATTGATCTATTTTTCTAATCTATCACTTTTGCGTTTTAATAAATTACTTATATGATCTCAAACATTTAAATATTTGCAACAAATACAACCCTTAGATAATGAAATAATTCTCTCATTTTGACCAAATTATAATAACCTAATGACTGCATGTGTTACATATGTTTAAATTTTATGATCATATGAATAATTTATGAAACCTATAAATCATGAGTTGAGTCCTAACAAATCACAAAAACCATTTCGATAATTTACTCTTACGATCATAAAAGGTTTGAAAGAACACATATTCAATTTTGTTTTGTGTTTTGATTTTAAACTAGGTTTATTCCCCTCGCGCGTTGCGGCGAGTTATCACAATACACTCCTAAGAGTGAGTATTATACATATCATTTGCAGAAGCATAACTTACATAGTAAAATCAAATATCTCATCACGAACTATATTCAAATATTTCATAATATCATACAAATCCTCACAAATATGTTATAAAAATAAAAATAAAAAATTACTTACAAAATCTGTCTCACCGACAATCAACCGTTTGAATTAAAACAAAAACCCAAATCTCTAAGCAAATCTCTCAAATTTAATAAAAACTCAAAATTTTAAGCAAAATTTTCAAATTTAATACTTTTTATATCTATTTACTACTTTTCAAAGTTAAAAAACCTTAATGGTTTACGTCTAAAATTTGAAAATGTTAATTATAATATATAATAATACGTATAATATAAGCATCGGGGCCCACTCGTTATATATATATATATATATATATATATATATATAGGATACACATCATATAATAACCCTTGCTAATTGTGTTAACTGTTTAACCCGATCTCAGCCATTGATATATTATAAAATAATTCAGATTCTCAATCAATGGGTAAGATGAGATTAAGGGTATTGAGGTAATTTTCTCCTTTGTCCTATCTATGTCTGTATGTCTAATCTCGTTTCTCTTTCCTCTCTCTACAAGAACTCATACATTCGTCTCTCTCTTTTCTCTCAAATTTCAAATTTCATCCATGGCTAAAGAAAACATCTCCACCTCCATTAACACAAACACATCTCTGGCGAAACTTCCATTAGAGCCTCCCATTTACTCCCACCCTCCACCACCACCAAACAAGAAAACCCCACAAACACCTATCTGCTTCACATGTTCCATACTTCGCCTACTTCTGTAGAAGAGAAGAAATCCCATCACCACCGTAGGTGAGATTGGGTTGAGAATTCGAGCGACGACTGTGAAATTGAATGAGAAGGTTCCCTTTATGTTCATCAAAACCCCATCCCCTCTTTCTGATTTCTAGGGTTTCATGCTCTCGTCACCGTCTCTGGTAAGATTGGGTTAGATGGTTAAGGGTTTTAGCTTCTAAACATCAAATATGATTCAACCACATACCCGACGATTACTCGCACATACGAGTCAACTAGGGTTTGATTAGTTCTATAGATGTTGATGATTGATTCGAGTTCTATAACCCTAGAATTCTACTTGTTTTTTCTTAACAGGCTTGGAGAATTAGGAATGAAAAGTGTTTGACGGTTCTATTGGAAGGTGAGATATTTCATCTTGTTGAAGAATGGTAAAATTTAAATGGTGAACGATTGGTTTTCATGATTTATTAATTTGCTTGATTGTGTGTAGAGTTAGGTGTTCGCTAGGATGGATACAGGGGATAAGCAAGCATGGAGGTATACAGAACTTCCTATTGTGTTACTTGTAACACACGCATATTTATTTTTATAAAATATATTGTTCAATATTATAATTTTAATTATCTAGTTATGATATACACATATATGACTCTTACATACTAGTATATAACGAGTAAAATGATTATTAAAAATTTTTGACACACTTATTCGGTCAGTTAATGTTATAGGAGACCGCTCAAAATTAATAAAATATGTTATAATTAAACTTTGTCCGTTTGTAACGAAACTTAGGTCAAAACGTAGAGAAAAATGAACTGGTCCTAGCAGTATTTTTAGAATTTTATAAAACATTATAGTTTAAAAGTTATAAGCGAAAAAAAAAATTTAAGCTAAATTAATTATAATAATAAAATAATATAAAACTAACATTCTATCTCAAATTGATATTTTGTATGGAAAGAAAAACGTGGAGCCTTGTTACAACAATTAAAAGGCTTATTTGAAATCAGTTAAACGAACAACAGAGCACGTGTAAGACCTACCCTACGAAATCCTTGGGCCTTACGTTTTAAAGCAATATAAATTGTCACAAATTTTACTGCATTTTGAAACCATCTACAAATACATTAAAAAAAATTTTAGAAGATATGGATCGATGCTAGGAGGTGCTGATCAAAATATAAAAGGCCAAGATTAAGGAGTTGGTTCGTATAAGTATATTATCTAAATTTTTGAATTTAATATTTCAATATAAAAATTAACTTATAGGGTTAGGGTTAAGCTCCAACCCTATGTATATATTAAAAATTTTAGTCTACTTAAAATTATAGTAATAACAATAATAATATTGATTCTCATCGTAATAATAATAATAATAATCGTCGTAATAATAATAATAAGTAAGTAAATCTTCTTTGCAGAATAATTGTAAGAATAGATTAATCGGAAACCCTGCCCAAATTTATATTGAGAAGTTTAAGCTGTCACTCAGTGAACCAAAAATTCAGGTGAATACATTTAACTTCTTTTTAAATTTATAAATGAGTTTTATGAGCATGGTATGTTAAACTTTGACGCATAAAGGGATACTATTAGACCAGCATTTAGGCCATTAGTATACGTACGAATTGCAAATTGTATCCGCTATGGGTGAAATTCCCATATGTGGCTGGTAACGTGGGCTGGAAGGTTATACGTAAGACGCACTCCGCAGGCAACCTAACCAGTGACGGGCTGTGGGCTGGAGGGAACAATTGTAAGACGCACTCCGCTGTTGTTCCTAACCAGTGACAGTACAAGCCAGGGTATGCAGTGGTTGTATCGATTAGTGAAATAACCTGCTAAATGTGTAGTATTGTCATTATTAATTATGGTTAAAGTACCGAATATGCTATGCTTACATATCGAGTCGGTTATTTGTATTCACCAACATTAAGTTGACGTTTTATTTTCAAAAACTTTTCAGGTAATAATGAATGACAAATCAGAAGCAAGATTAGAGGTTTAGGGCCTAGGACGCCTTAAATAAAAATCTTGTGGCGAAACCGAGGAGCGATTGGAGTTACACCTCCAAGTCCCATGTAAATCGAGATATGTAAAATATGTTTGTAAAAACTCGGTTTAAAATTAAATAAAATGTTGTGTTCATATCTATGCATATGAAATTTTATAAAACCCTGAAAAGTTATTTATAAACGATGAAAATGTGATTTTTCATACCCACACGTATGAATCAATAAGAAACGATGAAATACGGTTTTCACATCCATGTATGTGAATCATTTGTAAAAAATTATAAAATTCATGAAACAATGCTTCCGCTGAAAAATAGTAAAATAAATAATAAACTCTGACCGAGACTTTATAATCTATGAAACCAATTCGAGTCGCAGCGCCCGGGTCGCCGAGAGCCCGGGGTGTGACAGGTTGGTATCAGAGCTCCTGGTTTTAGCGAAATAGGTACTAATGATTGTATCTAAGCTTTAACCAAACTGAGATAAGTGTCTATCAAAGGAATATGTAGAGTAGAATACTTGAAATGCTAAGAATGATTATTATGATGAATTATTATGATAGCTTATAAGCTAAATTATGATGAATTATTTTAAGATCTTGTTAAATATCATATTTTGTAGACAATGTCTCGAAACCAAAATTCTGGCGGACCGTCTGCAAACACTCGTGGGAAAAAGAGAACGCACACGGATGCTAATGAACTTGTGATTCAAAAGGCTGAACTTAAGAAAATAATAGCAAAGGAAATTAAGGACGCAATACCTACGATTATTGCGGCTATGAAAAATAATGAAAATTCGAATCCAGAGAATACTGACAAAAGCAAAAGAGGTGTCTGGTTCGAACAATGAGAATAACGAAGCTTCTAGTGCAAAACGATTTAGAACTGAAGGATGTTCATACAAAACATTCCAATCTTGTAAACCTCCTGAGTTCGCAGGAACGGAAGGAGCTGTGGTAGCACTACGTTGGCTTGAAAAGATCAAGGCGGTGCTTGCAATCAGCAAATGTGCTGAAGAAGATATGGTTCTGTATGCTTCAAATTCTTTTAAAGACGGAGCATTGGAGTGGTGGAACTCCATTATTCAAACCAAAGGCAGAACCAATGCGTATGCTATGACTTGGGAAAGTTTTCGGGATCTCGTAACTCGAAAGTTTTGCCCAATGAATGAGAAGGAACAAATTGAGAGAAAATTCCTGACTCACCGTATGGTCGGTGCTGGGCATCGTGAGTATACTTCCAAGTACTTTGAGTATGCTCGATTGGTGCCACACCTTGTGACACCGGAATCAAACCTTATCAGTCGTTATATCTGGAGACTGGTAAGCAAAATGCGTGACATGGTTAAGGCTGCTATGCCTCAGACCATTGATTCAGCTGTTAAACTGGCAGGGTTGCTTACAGATGGAATGGTAAGAACCCAAGAGGAAAAGAAAAGCCAAGAGGCAATCCAAAAAGGTGATCAAAGTTCGAAAAGGCCTGCAGGAAAATTTGTGAAGAAAGAAGGAGGCAGTAGTATGTTCCCACACTGTAAAACATGTGGCAAAAAGCATCTGGGAAAGTGTAATAGGGCAAAGTATTGTAGCCACTGTAAAATGATGGGTCATTCTTTGGAAGAATGCAGAAGGAAAGTGATAGTGACGTGTTTTTAATGCCAAGGAAGCTGCCGAAATGAGTGTCCTAAATTGAATAAAGTGAGCGGGACTGGCGGGGCTAGTGGTTCAGGAGCAAAAGCTAATACAAATGCAAAGAAGACGACTCGAGCTTTTGTTCTTAATGCCAAGGAAGCTGCAGACATGCCGGATGTCATTACCAGTACGTTTCTTATCAATAATGTTTATGCTAAGGTTTTGTTTGATTCGGGAGCAAATCAAAGCTTTATTGATTATGAATTTTGTAAGCTTCTAAATGAACCACTAGTGAAACTAGAGAAGCCTTATCTGGTAGAAACCGCTAATGGTGATGTAGTCAAAATAAATGAAGCATTAGTAAATGGTAAGATCACATTCTTTAAGCACAACATACCTGTGAAATTCTTACCAATGAAGTTAATTGGTTTTGATGCGGTAATCGGAATGGATTGGTTAGCTACAAACCAAGCTTGTATCTTATGCGACACCAAATCCATTGAAGTTCGTGTTCCAACGGGAGGGAAATTGATCATCAAAGGCGATAAGACAACAAACCATGTTGGAATTATTTCTATGATCAAAGCTACTAAGTATCTAAACAAAGATTGTTTAGCTTACCTAGTCTCAGTCACAACTGAAGATCAAGAAAAGAAGAAACTGAACGACGTACCTGTTGTAGCTGATTTTCCTGACGTGTTTCCAGATGAATTGCATGGTTTACCACCAGAACGAGAAGTAGAATTCAATATCAATCTGGTACCAGGTACGGCTCCAATTGCTAAATCTCCTTATAGATTGGCACCGACTGAGATGAAAGAGCTCAAGAAACAATTAGACGAGCTATTGGAAAAAGATTTTATTCGACCTAGCTCATCACCTTGGGGAGTTCCAATCTTATTCGTCAAGAAGAAAGATGGGTCAATGCGGATGTGCATTGACTATAGGGAGCTAAATAAGGTGACTATTAAGAACAAGTATCCACTCCGACGAATTGATGATTTATTAGATCAACTTCAAGGAGCTTGTCATTTTTCTAAAATTGATCTTCGATCAGGATATCATCAACTGAAGGTCCAGGAAGAGGACATTCCTAAAACTGCTTTCCGTACAAGGTATGGGCATTATGAGTTCACTGTTATGCCATTTGGACTTACTAATGCTCCAGCTGCCTTTACGGATATGATGAACCGGATATGTAAACCTTATCTGGACAAATTCATCGTTGTGTTCATTGATGATATTCTTATTTATTCAAAAACACCCAAGGATCATGCTATACATCTTAGAACCTTACTTGAATTACTAAGACATGAGAAATTGTATGCTAAATTCTCTAAATGTGATTTCTGGCTCACAAAAGTACAATTTCTGGGGCATGTTATTAATGCTCAAGGTATTCAAGTTGATCCATCTAAGATAGAGGCTATTACCAAATGGGAGAACCCCAAGTCACCAACAGAGGTGCGTAGTTTCTTAGGCTTGGCGGGTTATTATCGCCGATTTATTCAGAATTTCTCGCGAATAGCCGTTCCTCTCACCTCATTAACTCGAAAATCTGTAAAATTTGAATGGGGTCCCAAACAAAGTGAAGCTTTCCAAATTCTTAAAGATAAGTTGACTCGCGCTCCAATCCTAGCATTACCTGAAGGTGTTGCAGATTTTGTTGTCTATTGTGATGCTTCTCATACGGGATTAGGATGCGTATTGATGCAACGAAACAAAGTTATTGCTTATGCATCACGTCAATTGAAGACTCATGAGAAGAACTATGTGACTCATGATCTGGAGTTAGGCGCCATAATCTTTGCATTAAAGTTATGGAGACACTATCTGTATGGAGTTCATTTCACAGTTTATACTGATCACAAGAGTTTAAAGTATATCTTTGGTCAGAAGGAACTGAATATGCGACAACGAAGATGGATGGAAACGTTGAATGACTATGACTGTGAAATTATCTATCATGAAGGAAAAGCAAATGTGGTTGCAGATGCCTTAAGTAGAAAGGAGGTGGAGAAACCGATAAGAGTACGTGCTTTACGGCTCGAACTACAAGTTGATTTGTTTAATCAAATTAAAGAGGCACAGAAAGAAGCCCAAAAAGATGAAAACAAGGAACAAGAAGGAATGAAAGGCATGACTGAACAACTGGTCAAAAGAGACGATGAAATTCTTCGTATGAGTACAAGAATCTGGGTGCTAGTCACTGGCGGCTTAAAAGAAAAAGTATTGGAAGAAGCGCATAAATCTAAATACATGATGCACCCAGGAAGTGATAAAATGTACAAGAATCTAAAGGAGAACTATTGGTGGATCGGCATGAAGAAAGATATTGCCGCATATGTTGCAAGATGTTTAACTTGTTCACAAGTTAAAGCTGAGCACCAGAAACCTTCTGGTATGTTGCAACAACTGGAACTGCCTGTTTGGAAATGGAAAATGATAACCATGGAATTTATAACTAAACTTCCCAGAACCAGTCGTGGGAATGATACGATTTGGGTTATCGTTGATAGGCTAACCAAGTCTGCTCATTTCCTAGCAATGAAAGAAACTTACTCAATGGATAGGCTAGCACAGTTGTACGTAAATGAGATTGTATCATTACACGGTGTTCCATTATCCATTCTGTCAGATAGAGATAGCCGTTTTACATCTCGATTCTGGCAAAGTGTTCAAAAAGCTCTCTGAACGCGTTTAAATTTCAGCACTGCTTATCATCCACAAACTGATGGGCAGAGTGAAAGAACAATCCAAACATTGGAAGATATGCTTCGAGCTTGTGTGATAGACTTTGGAGGAAGCTGGGATGACCATTTACCTTTAATGGAATTCTCTTATAATAATAGTTATCACTCAAGTATTCAGACTGCACCGTTTGAAGCTCTTTACGGAAGGAAGTGTCGAACACCAGTTTGTTGGTCTGAAATTGGTGAAAATCAGTTGTCTGGTCCAGAAATAGTACAAGAAACAACTGACAAAGTCTTTCAAATTAGAGAAAGATTGAAAGCGGCTAGAGATCGACAAAAGAGCTATGCAGATCGAAGAAGAAAGCCATTAGAATTCATTGTTGGTGATAAAGTGCTACTCAAAGTTTCACCATGGAAAGGAGTAGTACGATTCGGTAAAAAGGGAAAGTTAAGTCCTCGTTATGTTGGACCTTTCAAAATTACTAAACGAATCAGACCGTTGGCTTATCAGCTTGAACTACCGGAAGAAATGGCCGGAGTACACGATGTGTTTCACGTTTCTAATCACCGAAAATGTTTGGCCGATGAATCATTATTAATGCCACTTCAAGATGTTGAAGTGAATGAAAAATTAAAGTTTATCGAACAACCGATTCAAATCGAAGACCGTCGAGAAAAGAGACTCAAGCGTAAAAAGTTGGTATTAGTTAAGGTTAAATGGAACTCCAGACGTGATCCTGAATACACATGGGAACTAGAGTCAGAGATGAGAAAGAAATATCCATATCTATTTCAATAATCTCGAGGACGAGATTGAAACAAAGGTGGGGAGGATGTAACACACGCATATTTATTTTTATAAAATATATTGTTCAATATTATAATTTTAATTATCTAGTTATGATATACACATATATGACTCTTACATACTAGTAAGTAACGAGTAAAATGATTATTAAAAATTTTTGACACACTTATTCGGTCAGTTAATGTTATAGGAGACCGCTCAAAATTAATAAAATATGTTATAATTAAACTTTGTCCGTTTGTAACGAAACTTAGGTCAAAACGTAGAGAAAAATGAACTGGTCCTAGCAGTATTTTTAGAATTTTATAAAACATTATAGTTTAAAAGTTATAAGCGAAAAAAAAATTAAGCTAAATTAATTATAATAATAAAATAATATAAAACTAACATTCTATCTCAAATTGATATTTTGTATGGAAAGAAAAACGTGGAGCCTTGTTACAACAATTAAAAGGCTTATTTGAAATCAGTTAAACGAACAGCAGAGCACGTGTAAGACCTACCCTACGAAATCCTTGGGCCTTACGTTTTAAAGCAATATAAATTGTCACAAATTTTACTGCATTTTGAAACCATCTACATACACACAATATACATATACATTAAAAAAAATTTAGAAGATATGGATCGATGCTAGGAGGTGCTGATCAAAATATAAAAGGCCAAGATTAAGGAGTTGGTTCGTATAGGTATATTATCTAAATTTTTTAATTTAATATTTCAATATAAAAATTATCTTATAGGGTTAGGGTTAAGCTCCAACCCTATGTATATATTAAAAATTTTAGTCTACTTAAAATTATAGTAATAACAATAATAATATTGATTCTCATCGTAATAATAATAATAATAATCGTCGTAATAATAATAATAAGTAAGTAAATCTTCTTTGCAGAATAATTGTAAGAATAGATTAATCGGAAACGCTGCCCAAATTTATATCGAGAAGTTTAAGCTGTCACTCAGTTAGGGGTGTGCAAGAAACGGTCCGGACCGCGAGAACCGAAGACCCGAACCGTGAAAACAGGTTCGGGTACCCGTTTATAAAAGAAGGTTCGGGTTTCGGGTATGTTTATGGGGCTTAATCGGTTTCGGTCCGGTTCCGGGTTCTAACCCGCGGGTTACCCATGAAACCCGGACCGGTTTTTTAACCTAGTTTTTTTAGAAAAATTAAAAAAGCCTACATATACAAGCTAGTTTCTAATTGAGAATTGAGATTTCATGATTCTAATAGGCAACTTACTCGACACAGGGTGACTATCCAACTTCAAGTTTTCAAATGTGATTTTCATTTTTCAATTCAATTCATCATGAGCAAGCACCAACTTGAATATTTAAAGACATTTTTAAATGTTTGTGATATTATCATGTATAGAATTATGTCATATTCACGTTCCAAAACATTAGCACCAAGTACACGAACCATTTCTCTATTTTTTTCTTACAGGTTTTTGATGTTATGTTTTAACCTATTGCTTTTACATTAAACAGGTCCAAACCCGCGAAACCCGCGAAAACCGAACCGTGGAACCCGTATCACCCGGAACCGGTTTCTAATAACCGGTCCGGTTCTCGGTTCCCAAATTTATGTTAAAACGGGTTCGGTTCCGGTCCGGTCCGGTCCGGTTCCGGACCGATAATCACCCCTACACTCAGTGAACCAAAAATTCAGGTGAATACATTTAACTTCTTTTTAAATTTATAAATGAGTTTTATGAGCATGGTATGTTAAACTTTGACGCATAAATGGATACTATTAGACCAGCATTTAGGCCATTAGTATACGTACGAATTGCAAATTGTATCCGCTATAGGTGAAATTCCCATATGTGGCTGGTAACGTGGGCTGGAAGGTTATACGTAAGACGCACTCCGCAGGCAACCTAACCAGTGACGGGCTGTGGGCTGGAGGGAACAATTGTAAGACGCACTCCGCTGTTGTTCCTAACCAGTGACAGTACAAGCCAGGGTATGCAGTGGTTGTATCGATCAGTGAAATAACCTGCTAAATGTGTAGTATTGCCATTATTAATTATGGTTAAAGTACCGAATATGCTATGCTTACATATCGAGTCGGTTATTTGTATTCACCAACATTATGTTGACGTTTTATTTTCAAAAACTTTTCAGGTAATAATGAATGACAAATCAGAAGCAAGATTAGAGGTTTAGGGCCTATGACGCCTTAAATAAAAATCTTGTGACGAAACCGAGGAGCGATTGGAGTTACACCTCCAAGTCCCATGTAAATCGAGATATGTAAAATATGTTTGTAAAAACTCGGTTTAAAATTAAATAAAATGTTGTGTTCATATCTATGCATATGAAATTTTATAAAACCCTGAAAAGTTATTTATAAACGATGAAAATGTGATTTTTCATACCCACACGTATGAATCAATAAGAAACGATGAAATACGGTTTTCACAACCATGTATGTGAATCATTTGTAAAAAATTATAAAATTCATGAAACAATGCTTCCGCTGAAAAATATTAAAATAAATAATAAACTCTGACCGAGACTTTATAATCTATGAAACCAATTCGAGTCGCAGCGCCCGGGTCGCCGAGAGCCCGGGGTGTGACATTACTTGTGTAGAGTTGGGTGTTTCTATGCTTAATATTGGTTGTAATCTTAGGTATATGATGAAAACAAGCTGCCAGTTGCTAACATTTTGTAGGGCATTCTTTAAATTCAGCTGGTGCAGTTAATGGTGCTTGTGTCAAGTAGGCATGCTTTGATCTAGTAATGACTCAGGCTCATCTGAGTTGTTTATTGAGTCTGTATATCGTGATGCTCTGCTTATTCTTTTGATTTTAAACAAATGAACACATGTTGATATAATGGTGGGGGTTCCAACATTGCTAAAGTTTTGTTTGTAATCTTTTGTTGTTACACATTTCTTATTGTATTGAAATCATTTTTTTCTGGTTTTAGAGTTTTCTATGTAAATTATTTTTTATTATCTGATTATATCTTTTTGACATATGTTAACTTCGTTCAAGTAAGGTTTATAAATGTTTATTTGATTGATTTGTTATCTAGTGTTATTTTTATAATATCTTTTACTAACTTACATTGTTGTAAGATATACCATGAAACTTAAATTATGTGTGGGGTGGTGATACCTAATATTGGGGCAGTTGTTCATGAAGTTGGTTCTCAATGTTTTTGTTTCTATTGCAATAGGGTGTGGTGATAAATGATGATACCAGAGATCAAAACACTTCATGTTTGGAGATTGTTAACAATGAGTCATTAGTGGACGAGTTATCAAGAGAGATTCAAGAAACACTAACTCTTTCACAAAGGCACAAATTTTGGGAAACACAACCTGTTGTGTAGTTTAAGGATCTACATGACAGTAGCTTACCTGAAGGGGCGATTGAACCCCAACGTCAATCTCTGAAGTCAAAAAAGAATCGTATAATCTTCCAAACCTCTATGAATGAGTCACTTGTGATATGAACT
Organism: Mikania micrantha; assembly: GCA_009363875.1. Classification (NCBI taxonomy): domain Eukaryota; kingdom Viridiplantae; phylum Streptophyta; class Magnoliopsida; order Asterales; family Asteraceae; genus Mikania; species Mikania micrantha. The sequence continues at coordinate 7,280,891 of CM018687.1, forward strand.
CTGAAGACACGTGTTCAGAGGTTTATAACCTCCTCTTATGAAATTACATGAAGGATGATGAAAACATGTTCAGGTACACTTACTCAAAAGAGTTTCTTCGGTGGGCCTTACATCAAAACTTGTTACAACAAAAGTTCTGAAAAGCCTATTGCTTTCATAATCAGGATTCTTGCAAGAATCCTCGTACAGATGTTGATGGCCGAGTAATGGGGGGCATTAATCGATGCATCCAACCAGTAGGTTGACGTCCGAATATGGCATGGTTTGATGTGAGCCTGGCTCACCTAAGTTGTTTATTGAGTCTGGATATCCACATGGTTTGCATATCCTTTTAATTATGAGAGATTGAACACATGTTGATATAATGGTGGGGTTCCAACATTGCAAATGTTTTATTTGTAATCTTTTGTTGTTACACCAATGTAATTTATCGGTTCAAAATTTCTTACTATAGTGAAATCTTTTTTTCCCTTTCGGTTTTTAGAGTTTACTATGTAAATTATTTTTTTATTTGATCGTTTGTTATTATCTAATGTTATTTTTATAATATTTTTTACTAACTTACACTGATGTAAGATATACCCAGAAACTTAAATGATGTGTGGGGTGTTGATAAATAAGATTGAGGTCAATTGTCCATGAAGTTGATTCTAAAAGTTTTGTTTCTATCGCAATAGGGTGTGATACCTAGGAAATATTTGGTTCGAAATTTGTTTTGTTACATCAATGTAATTTATGTTTTGTCTACACCAATGTAATTTATTTTGTTAGAAATTTGTTAATGTCAGGCATTGTAATAACCGGAATCTATAATTGATGTTTAGGTTGCTTGTTGCTTATATGATTATCCCCAGAGACATACAACTACAACACAATTTACAAATTAATTGTATTACATTAATGTAATAATTATGCTACTATAACAATGTATTGCATTAGTGTAGCATGAGGTATTACATTAATGTAAAACATTGTATTACACTAGTGTAGCATAAGATATTACATAGACGCAAACTAAACACTAGTTTTTAAACTAGTTACTCGCCAACAAAAATTACATGATATCTTATCACACCTAATCATCTTTTCAGTAATCTCTTCTTTAGTAAACACTAGTTTGCATTTTTGTTATGTTTAGTAGGCAGTTGTGTGTCAGTAGAAGCATATGCCCCTTTTTGTTATATTTATTAGGGCTTGGTTTATGTTTTAATTTGCTATATGTATAATGATGTTTAGTGATGTTATTTTATGATTCTGGCATAGCGTAATGTAATTGTAATGTTAGTGGTGTAATTGATATATTTCATTACATTATGGTAAGTATGCTTTTTAATACACTGCAGTAAGTAAGAAATTATATTAAATTGATATAATTGGACTGCAGTAAGTAAGAAATTACATTACATTCAGGTAATTGAATACCATACCGTAGTTAAATTTGCTGATTTACATTACATAAATGAAGCTTGTTATAAATAAAAATAAGGATGATATTACATGGATGCTAGTATTGTAATTGATATCTTTGATTACATTACAGAAAATATGTTTTATAATACAATGCAGTAAGTAAAAAATTACATTAATTTAATTATTGTGCTGTAATTGATTTACAGTAAGTATGTTTTACATTACCGTAATTGTAATTACAGTGAAATGAATTACAATAATGTATGGTAATTTGTATTCGATTATTATGCTAAATTTGTATTCGATTATTACTCTAAATATGTTCATATAAAACCAACATTAGTGTAAGTACGATTATGTTAATCATTACCCATTTCTTAACGTAATACTGAAAACATAATAGGGGGTAAATGATGTATTTCCTTACATTAAAACTATTTCTAACGTTAGGTAAACTAAAATAATATATGTTAGATCGTTTAGTGGTGTAATTTTATGATGCTAGCATGTAATTGTAAATATATTTGGCATAATGTAATTGTAATATTAGTAGTGTAATTGATATCTGTGATTACATTATGGTAAGTATGCTTTTTAATACGGTGTAGTAAGTAAGAAATTACGTTAATGTAACTGTAATGACAATGACGTAATTGGATACCATACAATAGTGTAATTTGACGATTTTACATTACATAATTTAACCATGTTACAAATAAAATTAAGGATGATATTATATGGATGCAGTGTTGTAATTGATATCTTTGATTACATTACGGCAACTATGCTTTATAATACACTGTAGTAAGTAAAAAATTACATTAATGTTTTTACAGTAAGTATGTTTTACATTAACGTAATTGTAATTACAGTGATGTAAACGAATTACGGTAATGTATAGCATGAGGTATTACATTAATGTAAAACATTGTATTACACTAGTGTAGCATAAGGTATTACATAAACGCAAACTAAAGACTAGTTTTAAAACTAGTTACTCGCCAAAAAAAAATCTACACATACTCGTAATTTCGTTAATGTAACAACAATAACATTGCTATAATAATTTTCCCCATATTTTCAAAAGTTACCCTATTTCCTTTTTTCTTTTTAAAAGAAAAACTTTGGTTCTTGGCACACCAAAATGTATGTAATTTAGCTGGGTATGGTGATATACACAGGAATTGAAATGATTTTTTTTGTTATTGCTAGATTTAAATTATTACCATTAATAATTTGTCTACACAATATTTCATACTACTTAACAAAAGGATGCATGCTTCCAGTAACACAAAATACCCACCAGTTGACATTCAAAGTTGTTTTTCGTTTATACTAATCTTTGTTTGTGTGCATGTTGTAAATATAATAAATTACATCAGTGTAAGAAATTATATAAAACAACATATTTACAAAACTAAAGCACTATACAAGTTATGCAAATCCACAACTGCCACCATCACTACACTAATGCGCAACCATTATCAACACAATTCTACTGATTGTTATTATTATCATTTCAGGTATCTAAGGTTTTGTGATGCTTCAAATTGGTCAAACATCTAGGGTTTCAGCGGCTCCACTGTCGTTCGCCTATACCTCTTACGGTTGTCGCAAAACACTACACCACGCCACTATCACTGCACCACCGCACCCACTGCATTAAACCACCACTGGTTATTATAAATCATTAAAATTGTGTTGCTTTACATTTTTGTCTTAATTCACTTACAAAAACATGTTTTCCATAGTAAATATATTTTCTGAATGTTAATTTATTAGCCATAAATATGTGCAGGAACAAGCTAACGTGTAGAAGCAAGTTAACTCAATTATGAGCGATGCACGTAAGTAATTCAATCCATGCATTACAGTAAATATATATTTTTGTAACTTAGCATTGAAGTAAATTAAATTAAAATGCATCACATTCATTCATAATGTGCGTTACAGGTAAATATAAAAGTAATTGATATTACATCAATGTAGCAGACAAGTGGGTGAATTTGTATCACTTAAAATATATTTAATGCTAATGATTACTGCATTACGGCAAGTATAATTTCTGCATCACCGTAAATATGATTACTACATTACGGTAATTATGATTGCATTACGATAAATATAATAACTGTAGGCAAGCTATATAATTAGAGTAATGTAATTATGGTAATGTAATCTTTCCTGCATTACGGTAAGTATCATTTTTACTACATTACGGTAAGTATTATTACTATATGAAAGTAATTTAAATAAAGTAATATAACTCCAGTAATGTAACTATACTGCAGTGATCACAATTACTGCAAGTAAATATGTTTGACATGAAATGTATAGCCTTAAATATGTGCAGGAGAAGGTTACTCAATTATGTGTGATGAGGTAAGTAATTCAGTGCAACACCATGTGCAACATCATCTTTGTGAAAAACAAATGTTAATGTAAGAATATATTACATTGATGTAACATGGGTTTTTAGTACTAAATTCTTGATTTAACTTTGTTTTTAAATAACAATCATTTTAGCATATCAAATCCCAAGCGCATGCATATACATATCGATTTAGTCTGAAACTCGATTTTAAACAATCATACCTAGCGGTGTTCATTTTCGGATATCCGAAAATTTCGGATGGTGATTTTCGGATATCCGAAATTTCGGATTCGGATATCTGAAATCAGAAAAAAATTTAAAAAATTTAAAAAATATATATTTCGGATATCTAAATATCCGAAAATTATCCAGATATCCGAAAAATATCCGAAAATTATCCGAAATATCCGAAAAATATTCGGATATCCGAAAAATTATCCGAAATAAAAAACTATTTCGGATATCGGATATCCGAACTATCCGAAAATTTTCAAAACATGTATCCGAATCCGAAATTTCGGATATCCGAACTTCCGGATATCCGAACTTCCGGATATCCGATTTTTCGGATATTTCGGATTCGGATTTTCGGATATTTCGGATTCGGATACGGATTTTTTTGAACACCCCTAATCATACCCTTATAAAAATCCTCAAAGATCACAACATAAAAGACCAAGTTAAATGTTTTTAATATGTGATTCCACAACAGAGCATTACATTAATGCTAGTGTTAGTAAAACAATAGTTTGAATCTTATTCAATTAACGACCAGTTACATTCGTGTAACCATAAATGCAAACTAAAAAGAAATTTTACTACATTATGGTATGTATTATTACTATATGCAAGTAATGTAAATACAGTAATGTAATTGTTACTACAGTGTTGTAATTCATAATCACAATTACACTAAACTTAATATGTTTGTCATGAAATATATGGCCTTAAATATGTACAAGAGCAAGTTAACTCAATTATGTGTAATGCAAGTAAGTAATTCAATCCATGCATTGTCGTAAATTTTTTTCAATAACTTACCATTACAGTAAATTAAATTAAAATGCATCATAGTAAATCATAATGTGTATTATAGTAAATACGAAAGTAATTGACTTGTATGAAGACTAAAATTTGGGCTTTATATGAATACTAAAAACCTAAAACACAAATAAATGTCATTAAAATTAGGGAATCCTGTGAAGATATTAACACTAAACAAAACATACTAAAAAATTGGGAATAAAAAATTAAACATCAACAATCCATTGAAAGTTTATAATGTTTTAACAATAAATTTTAGAACATCGGAAACAAAATCAAGAAACTTGAAAGGTTTTTGTTTAAAAACACATTTGCTGAAACAAAAATAAACCCAAAACCAATTTTTTTTCAAAAAATTGCCTCAACATTGTTCGATATCAACCTTCAATATAAAGCTCAAAAGGTTTTTAACTTTTACGAAACAAACCTTAACAATTCCAGAACCTAGATGGTCGTTTTGTTGGATCGTCAAAAAATGTAAGTTGCAGAGAAACAATGGAACACCAATTTCGAAAACCAACTTCCAACTAGGGTTTCATGATTTTCTTGAATTAGTGTTAAATCATTGATCGAGGCAGTAACCCAGTTCATGATTTTCGTGAATTTTCTAAAAATCGCAACCCTAAAATACATGATTTCAAATATAGTAAAACATGAAGATATATGATGCTTGACCGGAGGTAATTTGGTGATGCAAACCTGGAATTAGTGTTAAATCATTGATCGACGTAGTAACCAAGCTCTTGATTTTCTTGAATCTTCTAAAAATTTCAACTCAAAAACACCAGATTTCAAATCTACTAAAACAGATTTCAAATCTCTTGATTTTCTTGCAAACTTGGAGTTAATTGGGAGTCAAATGATTTGATTAATAATGTAGATGAAGGGTTTTGCAGACAAGGAAGGTAAAAGACGAAAATAACCTTATTGTACTTCATATCTTTACAAAACATGTTTTTTTATTCAAATTAAATCTCAGCCACTAGATGAATATCCTAGATTAATCCAACCAATCAGATTTGGTTAAACAGTTAATACAATAAACAAGGGTTAACAACGGATCCTTCCCCTATATATATATATATATATATACACACACACTCACACTACTATATAATACATATTAGAAGGACAAAATAGTAATTTGCTTAAATCTCTTAAAATTAAGAGTTTTACAACTCTTATAGCATATAGTACAACCTTTTAATTATAATCTAAATGTTTGTTTGTGTTTTCACTTTGTCTCACATTTGTAATTTTTAAGAATTTAAGTGATACAGAGTGATTATAAAAGAAAATCTTTCAAAACAAATAAATCACTTCTTGACATTTTTGGTGCATTTGACATTTTATGTTAGTAGTTAAAGTCACTTTTAGTTAACTATCAAGTTAAAAAAAATTGCTTTTGTTATTGTTATGACTTAAGAACAAACCATGCAAACCTTTAAAACATCCTACTTAGGTGTTATGTTTTTCGCTGCAACGCGCGGGTACTAGGCTAGTGTGTATATATATATATGTATATGTATGTATGTATGTATTAAATCCTATGAAAACCCAATCTTAGAGAGAAAATTCTTAAACTCTTTGTGAGCCATTGATTTGAAATATAGAAAATAAATATTTGATCCAATTTAAACCTGAATAAAAATTTGGTTTTGAATAAACAAATCATTTTTTATGTGGATTAATGTGGACCACATATTTATTTTTAAGATTTCAAATCAATGGCTCACATAGGGTTTAAGGATTTTCTTTTTAAAATTGGGTTTTCATAAGATTTAATTACATATATATAAATAAATTAAATTTACTATTCACTATATTTTCAAGATTTCAAATCAATGGCTCACATAGTATTTAAAGATTTTTTTTTTAAGATTGAGTTTTTATAAGATTAAATTACAGATACATATATATATATATAAATTAAATTTAATATTCAACATATTTATTATTATTTTCTAATGGATTTTAATATATATAATATATTCAACATATTTAGTATTCTTTTCTAATGAATTTTAATATATATAATAATAAGTTAAAAGGGTAAAATAATACATGGCTAAGATGAACACATTAATTTTTATTTTTATTTTATTAATTTTTTTTTGCTTACCTAACACCGTTAGAGACACGTTTCCTCTTTTAAGACTTTCTTTTTTCTTACTTAAAGATCACCATCACTCTCACACCTAACAAACTACCACCACAAAACTTAAATCACTACCACCAATCTCCAACCACCAAAAAGAAAGATGCCGAGATCACCACCCCACCACCACCACCACCACCACCATCCTCCACCACCTCCGGTGGTTCATCACCACCCTCCACCTCCTGTCGTACATGTTGTCCACCCTCCTCCGCCTCCAGTCGTCCACCACCCTCCTCCACCAGTGGTTCACCATCCTCCACCACCGCATAAACCACACCCGCACCGCCGTTAATAACCAGATCCGATCCATCAGCCGCCTGCAGATCTACAAGCTACTTTGTGTTGTGTTATGGTTGCTACTTTGTGATGTTATCATGTATTTCATAGCATATCGATCTATTTTCTTTTTCTTTTTTTTTTTTATTTATTTTAGTTTAATTAACAAGTCTGCTGGTGGTGGATATGCTTGTTTTTATGTAATCTAAATATTTAACGTTAATGAATAATGAAGATAAGTTTATTAATTTCTTCTTTCTTTTCATTTTCTTTTAATTTGTTTGCAAATGAATTATATGATTTTTATTTATTTTTTTATAAATGAGTAATTCTGCTAAAGATTTAGTAAACCTACAAATTAACCCATGTATGTAGTTGTTTGTGTTATATAGGATTAGATCTACAAGAGGGAGGGAATTGAAGCATGTGAAGTGAAGGTGAGGGTGCTTCAAGATGTTGTTAGTGTTATCGTATGGTTGTTGTTAGTGTTGTTTGTGCTCCCTCGGGTTCATGTTTCGATACCTTTTTTTTGAACGGCGAAGGTCTCAATCCTGTAAGCCCACTGTTTTCAGGTCATGTCACGAACGTCTAGTTATATGGACCTCCCATAAGCCACCACAACCACCTCAGGAGGAAACCCCACTAGGAAAACCCTGACCCTCCAAACCCCTTTTTTGCTGCGGGAGAGATTTGAACCCAAGACCTTTCATATCCTGAGGTACCATTAAGGCACTCCAGCATGTTGAATCTGAAATTGAACATTGGATATGAAACATGTTTGTTTAGATATATTACATGTGTTTATCTAAAGTACTAATATATATGTATGGTTCTAATATATTGCTCATGTTCATTTCTTGTCACTTATGTAAAATATTTGTAAACATTTGAGGTAATATTGATGTACCCATGGGCGGAGCTTTCCCCCCTGTTTTTTCGTGTAGTAGTTTACATTTTCTGATACGTAGTGTAAGATTTTTTTAAAATTTTTATTTCGCCCCTAAACTTTTGGTCAAGCTCCGTCACTGGTTCATGTACCTCACTTTTTTAATGTTATTTAATAGAAATAGTTGAAAGTAAAAAAATAAGGCAGTGCTTCCTGTTAGATGTCATAACATTTATCTAGAGAAAAACTAATTTGCATGTTATTTCAAGATCAATCCATCAAGATCATTCGACATTATAATGGGAATAAGGTAAACAGTCAAAGCATCATCTTAAATTTTCATTTCCTACAAGTTTCTTATTTTGATGTCTAATATCATGTTTATGATTGAAAAAACATGAATATATAGTTAAGTAATTATTTTTATATTTCAAGATATAATCAAAGGTCTAGAAAACAAATGGAATAAAAACTTTTGGCTCAATTACACCCTGGGAAACTTTTCGTTGTAAATTTTGCCACAAGAAGTTGCATAGCCATCATTGTTGCCCGAAATTAAAGGAATGGTTAGCATAAAATTTCGTCATCTATTTATGATTTAAGAGTCTTTTGATATTAACGTTCATACAAATACATGGTAGGTTGATTCTTGTTCTATGATTCATGTTATAAATAACCTACACGGATTCCTTAAAATCTAGGTTTGCAACAAAAAAATTGCAAAAAACAAGAATTACTTTTACTTATAATATCAAAAAATAAATTTCCTTATAGTAATATGATATTATGTTATTGTTCTAATTATTCTATTAACATATGATGGTACTTTTATTGTTAGCTAGTCACTAGGTTGTTGATTGTGGCCTACTATTTATTTGCATCATATAACATTCATAAATTTGTTATACTTTGCAACACATTAACAGTTATTCTATGTTATTTTAACAAGTTAGAAATTAACGAGCTCACCAATTTTATAATTGATCTTTTGAATTGAACATGTTATCATTGAAATTATATGAATACAAGTTATCATAAGCTTCTAATGTTATGGTATTGAGTTGTATTGGTTGTTTCTTTGGGCATATAAGTTTTAGATTACATAGCTTTTAGACTTTTAGGCATACATGCTTTTATGTTTTGTCAAAGATATGTGAAGATATCTTTATTCTAATAAAAGAATAGTCATGTTTTTGTCGAGCTTATGTGAAGATATCTTTATTCTAATAAAAGAATAGCAAGAATGGACACTTGTCACCTACTCATAAATTATAGAATCTTTTTCCCTCCTATCTCTCCTATTAAATACTAATTGACTTTTATATTTAATTAAATACTAATGATTTTAAAAAATTAAATTTTAAATATATAAATCTTCTTCTTTAAAATGTAATTTTTATAATTCTTAAATTTTTATTATTTGTAATTTATTATTTTTAATTATTCGTCATTTATTATTTTATCAACAATTATTTTTATCAAACATACAAATTTTCATAAAAAATTATTTATAACATATTAGATTTGTTCAACCCATGTAATACATGGGTTATAACCTAGTATTTAATTAAATAAAAATATAGCATTTTCATGAATAATATGTGGTGTTATACAATCGGTCGTATCCCCATGTTTCCGTTTCAAACAGGGTTGTGACATCAGATCTTAGGTTTTTGTTATAATATGTGGTGTTTGAATCGACAACATTGAAATACGAATTTCAAATACATAAATCATAGGACATCACCTCTTTGAGCATAATTGTTAGATATTAGTGATCACCTCTCATATATTGGCCTCTCAAACTCTTGGACACATTCTCCAAACCCAATTGTAAAACAAATGATACTGATCATTCATGGAAGGCCATGACTTTTTCATGAACATCGTACAAAAGATTAATATCAGTGGTAGTTGATGCACATAAAAGCTCTTTATCGTATAAAATAATAATTAACATACATAAATATACAAAACATTCACTGAAGGTCCTAGCAAACATAACTAAATATTAATCTTAATAGTCAAGAACATTACGATTTGCGAGTTGATGAATCACCGACGCCATTTGTTGTAACGACATGAAACTCTTTCTAAACCTTAAAGTCATAACCTTCTAACCATAAAAAGGTGACACTTGTATCTTCAATAATTTTTAAAATAGTTCCTTTGATGAACGGAATCTCACTCTAAGCTTGTATGCATTGTATTTTGGGCTTTCAAGGAAATAATCATACTTTAAAACTTGATTACTCACTGAATGATCACCTAGCATCATGTCTTCAACTTTGGATCCCGTGACAACTATTATGTCAAAAAATTTAATGCCATTAGAATCGTAAGAGTTGTAACTAATGATAATGAAGTACTTGACAGTTGATTAATTGCTCGCTTAAAAAAAGTTTAAGTAAATAACATTTAACTAAAAGTGGTAAATTAGTTTGTATAAAAATTCATGAGTTAGAATTAATTTTATTTAGGTGCTGTTTGTTTTTAAGAGGTAAAACATCTGCAGTCTGCGGACCACATCTGCAAACCTCTTTTGCAGAAGAGGTGGACCAAACCTCTGCAAAAAGAGGTTTTGAGGGTGTTTGTTTTCCAAAAACCTCTTCAAACAAGAAAACCTCTTCATATGGAAACCCAACCCACCGTCCCCCAACCCCACCGTCTGCTCCGATCACCAGCCATCACCTCCGATCGTCCACCACTGTCACCATCACCTCCGATCGTCCCCCTCCACCGACCGTCGACCATCGAGAGGATGAACCGTCGAGGAGGCCTCACCAGCGAACCCTAGATCGAGAGGATGAACCGTCGAGGAGGGCGAACCCTAGAACGAACCGGTGGGGGCGACGGCGGTGGGAGGCACGACTGAAAAGGGGCGAACCCTAGATCGAACCGGTGGGGGCGACGGCGGTTGGAGGCGCGACTGAAAAGGGGCGAACCCTAGATCGAACCGGTGGGGGCGATGGCGGTGGGAGGCGACGGCGGTGGGGGAGCCGGCTGTGGTGGAGACGGTGATGGGGGAGCCGGCTGTGGAGGAGACCGGCGGTGGGAGGCGACGGCGGTGGGGGGCTGCCGGTGGTGAGCAGGAGATGAGGGGCGATCGGGGAGCATGAGATGGGGGTGAGAAATGAGAAGAGGTTTGAAGATGTTGGTCCATGTCTTCTCCAAGAAGAGGTCTCGCAGACGTTTTTTAATGAAATGTCTGCGAGAAAACAAACACCATACATCTTTCCTTGGTCTGCGAGGTGCAGACAAAAGAGCTTTCGCAGACCTTTGCAGACGTTTTTTCAAAAAACAAACACCCTCCTAGTAAAAAATGGAAGAAAAAAAGTTTTTTTGAGATCGTTGGATCATCTTCATATTCTTTTAATCATGGGTTCACAAACCTAATTTCAAACCTACTACTCAAACCAACATAGGTTGTGATGGTGTTCCTATCTCAAACACGAACACGACCTGTTTAAAACACCTAAACACGAAATTACCTGTCAAAGAATCTATTAACAGTTAACATTAAAAGTGGCCTGTTAAAGAACTTGTTAAGAATCCTGTTAAAAAACTAGGGTTAGAGAATTAGACATTTTAAAAGATAATCATCTACCCACTTATTTTATTATATTATTTATTTTAAATTTTAAATAATAAACATGTCTTAACATATCTTAACGAGTTTTTACCTGTTTAAGCGCTAACACTCTGTTCTGGAGTTCATTTAAGGAGAGAAATGAAATGAAAAAAGAACATGTTTGTGTTCCTGAGTTTCATATAACGAAGGAAGTAAAAAGAAAATAACACATGTAGTGTCCACGAGTTTAATTTAAGGAGGGAAAGGGAGGAAAGTGGAAGAAAAACTAGGCAAAATTATTTAACTTTTCTTTTCCTATTATTTTTTTTCTTTTCTATTCTCTCCTTTAATAAACTTGAAAACATAGCGCAATATAAACAAGTCATAACGAGTCGACCTGCTTTGGACATGAAACTTATTACGAGTAAACACGAAACATATTAAAGTCGTGTTGTGTCCTTTTAACGTGTTCGTGCCTGAAATTACCCGTCATTGTTTACATCTTTCAAATATGTTTTTTAGAAGTTGCCAAATCTTGGTTTGGTTATATGATAATCGAAACCAATAATCTATTGGTACGATGTGGAGTCCCATTATATCCTAAAAATGTTTCAACACCCACAACAAAATTAGCCCACATCGAATGTTTCGAATCTCTAATCTCTCCCTACATCCACATACACCGCAGTCTTTCTTCTTCCAAACCGTTTTCCGGTGACCGGAGACCGCCCCAGTATCAACCGCCGGCGAGGTGGTGTCAGTCATGTAAGCTGAAATCGTTCTCAGATCCGTGATTCCTATTTTCCTGCAATTTATCGAAGCATTCGGGTGTTTTAGGTATTTTCACTTTCAATGGATTAAGATCTTAGGGTTTCGTTATAATGTGTGTTGTTTTTGAGGATTTTGTTAAATAATAGCGATGAATCTGATGTTGTGTTCTTGTAGATCGTAGTTTGTTGACCTAATTTAGAATTTAATCATGATGATTTGCTAGAGTTTTGAATTGTATGATCTTTGTCTGCCTTTGGTGTTGTGAAGAAAAATATGCAAGTTTGGAGATCAATGCATGCTTTGTTTTTCTCTGTTTTTGATCTTTGATTTGTGTTATTAGATTTGTAGGTGATTCATAAAACTATAAAAGCATTTGAAACAGCTCAATCTAGTTGGTTTTTAAGATTCTTAAAAAGAAAATAAAAAAGATTTATAGTATTTATTACAGTTGCAATAACAGATAAAGAATAATATATTAACATTAGATTTTTCTTTTCCATTTTCTAAAAAAAACTAATTTTTTCCTAATCATGATAATCGGTTACCCGAAAATTCATGGGACCCGCCAGTATGCTGCTAACTAGTGAGATCAGGTAAAATGCAGTTTGTGCTGGGTAGGCGATCTTCAACATGAAAACTGGTTGAATCTGGATTCACACCAGAGATCATTTGAATTTGAACATGATGTGCATACCATTACTTCATCCTCATGAAAGTTAATAGATATAGTAATTTGATTCTTCTGCGAATGAATATGTTGAATCGATAGGTAAACCGACAGTTTTTTTTGGTCCCATGCTTGTTTTTGTCTTCTTTAAAAACACACTGTTCTTCATGGAATCAATTGAATGATTGATTCCATTCTCATGCTGATAGATTAGAGACTACAGGTATTCTGTCTTATTCTCTTATTAATTTGATTTTTTTGAAATCTGGAAATAATTCAATAATCCCATGATGATAAGATGGGTGTTTGGATGCGTGTTTTGGAAGTAATAATCACTTTTTCTGGCAGTTAGTATTTTTCAAGTAGAATATGGTGCAAGAGATGGTGTTAAGATGAGCTTATTACCCTTAGAATTGTAAGAATCACTTATGATGGTGTTGAGCTGTGTGTACATGACAAATTCTTATTATTCGAACAAGTAATAAAATAAGGGTATGTAGGTGTTCTTGACCCCCATTTGCGTGCACGCATATAATGTATATATGTGTGGGCCCTTAAGGGGTCAAAGTAAAATTGCACTAATTTTAACGTTATTTTACTTATTTTGTGAAAATAACGTAAAAAGTGTTGGGATGATTAACTTCAAACGATAACTTTGAGCCGGGACTCCTTCGTAGCAGCCTCTCTATCCCAACTGGGATAGGGGGTAAGGTTTGTGTCCATTCTTCCCCCTCAGACCCTACTGAAAAGTGAGAATATACTGGGTATGTTTGCTTGTTAGGTGTTCTTGATTCAATAATCAGTTTTAGTTTATTTTATTTTTATTTTTTTGGGGGGATTGCTGTAAATAATCATAAGCTGATGTAACATATTCAAACACTAGAAACTATCTGTTGTAACTTCAAATAATAACTTTCAGAGCGCGTATGCAAGCACTCATTATAAACCTGCACACATGTGTATGTAGTTATATTGTTGAATCACTTAACTAACACAATCTATTTCTTGTTTATTATAATTATGATTATGATTTTGTGCTTGTTGTGATTGTATTTTATAATGATACAATGGTTATGAAATTCATGGTTGATAAGCTTATATGATCTATGGGTAAACCTCCTGATTTCACTTTGTTAGGAGGCAAATTGCATTAACTGACAAGGGACAACATATACTGCAGTTGACATGAAGATCATAATCTTTTCCAAATTGATTGTATTGGGTATCATTGATCAGAAAATTCATGTAACATGTTGACAAAATTAAATAATTTTTTATAATGCTTGTTACCTGCATGACGTTTTATAATTATTTCCAAAAATTGGAACTGAATGAAATGTGTTTACTGCAGTTTCCCTCATTAGGCTGTAGTAAGTTATGAATTTGTAGATTCTTTTTTTTTTTTCAAACTTTAACTAAAAGACAAAAAATCTTGGCTGAAAAATTTAAAAAAACATGTCAAATTCATAATCCACCTATATCAAAAAAAGTGTTTATTGTTGAGAGAACAGAAATTCTTTAACTGCAGGTATTTGAATAAAGAGAAGATTTATGATGGGCCCAGATGAAAAGAACTGATGTTATTAGCAGTGGAAGGAGGAAGGTTTTTCTCTTCCTCAGCATCGGGCTATAGTAACGGGCTGAACCTGCTTCTGTTGGGCCAGAAAAAAGAGGAGAAGCCCATGAGAGTTACCCCGTGGAACCAGTACCATTTGGTGGACCAAGAACCCGATCCAGTTCAACTGGCTGCCAATAAGAACCGTTGTGCCTGCGGGTGTGCTTCCTTCACCTGCTTTGGTGGTGCCACCACAGGACCTGAGAGCCCGTCTGTGGGACCCACCCAGCATCAGCAACCTGTTGCTAAAAATTCTTCTCATTTAGAAGAAGATTCCCGGGCCTCATTTTTGGTGGAAAGTGATGGCATAAATTTAAGTTCTCTTAAAAGCAGCCTGAAGAAACGAGCGACAGCTGTTGCGGTTAATAATGGTGACGATGCTGAGCCCGAGCTTGAGTCGGTATACCAAAGTGCTAGAAGGAGTGTGCATTGGACAGATGTTAGAGGGGGAGAACTTTGTGAGATTCGGGAATTCGAGCCCAGGTATGTCTTTATTTGTTGTTTAAATTTATAAGTTACGTGTTTGTTTATGGTAAAAATATTCTTTTGCTGTTGAAACTGACTATTTCATTTTTAATGTTTGGATTGTTGGAAATAATCGTTATGTTCACAAACAAAGAAAAAGTGGCAGCTGAAAAATAGGAGTTTTATTAATTTATCTATGTTGAATGTTTATCAAGTAGGTTTAGATAATTATGGGTTTTTTATTTAATTGTTTGCAGGTTTATCTAGTTGTCTAAATTCCTAGAAGTTAGGGAGTGAGTCATAGTATGATATTTGTTTAGTTTAGGATATATAGGGTCTTTATTTGCATGTTCAAGTATCAATAAAAATTCTGGCAGCAAGTTTTGTTTTGTTTTTCTGTTATAATCGAATCTGGGTCTTCATGGATAAATTATTCACATAGTTTTGGATGATCTTGGGTTGCAAAAACTGATTATAAAAGGACAAAATGTATTATGGGTTATTTACATCACCTACAAATCTTATAAATTATGAGTTTTTGAAACTTTTAATGTTTGGATAAGTTATTTACTGGGTATGGTGGTTGTTTGTATTCTTATTTCTTCCTATGATGAGTTCCTAGAATTTATTGTCTCCTGTGATTTCATGTAAAGCGGATAACTTTTGTGATAAATTATTTGCTACATGTAAAGTCTCCCAAATCTAAGATTATGGCAATTTCTTAATTAAATTAGCAAAAAAATAAAATTTGATCTTTCTTGTTCAAGGTCACAGATTTAAGTCTAACTGGCAGATGAAGAAAAAACACAAAAAGAAAAGAAAACAAATCACTAGAGATGGTAAAATTGACAGGTTGGGTAATGGTTTAAAGGCGGACAAATCATCTATTTTTTTTATGGGTTAGAACGGATTTGACCTGAAACACTATTTATTGTGAATAGATAGTGTATCAAATATGTATGTGGTTTTGATAACTATTTAGTTTTTTTCGAATTAAACAATTTAGGATGTTTTATGCATTAATAATAAGCTTTAGTTAATTATTGACCCGTTTCATTTTATCCTATGTTGTTATTTTATCCGTTTGGCCCCAATGTTAAACATAAGTAAATGACTGGAAGTTGTCACACCTAATGATTGGTTAGGGTTTTGTAATTAATCAGTTGATTAACTGATATTTTCACACTCATTCTTCAATTTGAAAAGTTTTTTTTTAATTTTTTTTTTTAATTTTCTAACACATTTTTTCTACATACTCTTGCAGCGAACACAGTGATTCAGACGATGAATTCAAAAACAGTACTGCAAAAACATGTTCATGCAGGATAATGTAGTTTTAAGGTTGTGTTTTGCTCTTTTTAAGGAGTAAGGTTTTGAGAACAAGCTTTGTATCATGTCATCATGCTGACGTCATCGTATCTTATGATCATACAACAACAAATCTATGATTTGTTAGTGATTTTATCATTTACAGAAGATTTAATCAGTTTGTTGCATCGAGTCAGCATGATGACATGATACTATCTGAGTGAGTTTTATGGATTTTGCTTCACCACCAGTTTTAACTTTTGTTCATATTCAATTTTTTTAGATCATGTTATTCTTAATTTGTTTAGTTGTGATTAACACATTATTAATATTATTGTTATTATTATTATTTTTTATTTTTTGTGATTTATTGTCAATTTTAGAAATGTTTGTGGTTTATATTTGCTAGTATTGCTGTTAGACTACATGTTTCTTGTATTACCAAAAACGTTGTTTCATACTTTAATTAGAACTAGTAACGTTACCGCGCTCTGCGGCGGGTCTTTACGACTAAAACCTGAGCGTTATGAAATGATGATAATACTCAAAGAAACATATGAGGCTGTGATGAATCGGTTATGCAGACAAAAACGAAGATAAAAACATAAGCTGCGAGCCCGAGTTCAAAGACTGGAAGAAATTGTGAGTCGGAAAGAAAGAGTGGGTCGTTTATGATGCGGCAGTTAGGAAGCTAAATGAAACTCTGAATATTTTGTTTAATACCAGTCATTAAAAGTCAACTTAGGTGGAACTCTGGTCAACAGAAAAGTTGATCTTAATGCTCACCCATCATATGAAGTATTTATTCAAACCATACAGACCGGCCCAAAAACCACATATGAACCGCCCTTAAGGGAACCGACCGGTTGAGCGAATTCAGCGGTCGGCCCGGGAACCGGTTCAATGGTTAGACCGGATTTCAAGTTTTTTTTTACTAAAATCTAAAAAATTAAACATTAAAATCAAACCTTGTATTTTTTTAACATGATTATGTTTGTTTGAACATTAATTATGTTTGTTTAAATGTGATTTATAATTCTATAAAATTTTTGGACTTTTTTTATATATTTGCGATGTCATGCGGTTCTTGAAATCCGGTCTGACCAGTAACTAGTAAAACGTCCGGTTTGACGTCTGGTCTGGTTCTGAAAACATTGCTAATTAAACAAACATAAAGACCAACTATATATCTTTTTTTTCCCCATAATTAGAAAACCGAGTTTCATCAGTACCTCCAGGTAGAGTTTGTCATAGAAGGTGAAAACAACTTCATCAATTAAAAAATATGTAATTTTACCCTAAATTATTCAAAAATAGTTTGGTTCATTCCTCCCACATCGAAGAATACAACAAACATATGTTTCCATAAAGGAGTTGTATATTGAATTTAGTAAGTCGAAAACCTAGGTGACAACTTTGTTTGATTGGCCCAAACAAATGGTATGTAAACACGATTGGATTTTTCACTGCCTCACCCACATTTGTAAATGAGTATATAGAAATTCATTATTATTTAAAAGAAAACGATAGAAAAAAATGAAACTGCATTTATTTTATATTTAAATGGGATACACCAAATAATGTAGGTTATATTTTATTGAAATTATCTATATTTTAAGAATTTTTTTTTACTTTTTATTATTCTATCAATTAACCTTTTATAACAAATAAAATGTTCAAATGTCATAAGTTCTTTTGATGGTGTCTTGAACTTCATTTACATGGAATGCTTTCATGGATTTAAACCTATGGGTAGAGGTGGCAAAAAATACCACTTTTGAAAATGGACCCAACTATCAAAACTAAAACAATTCATACGTGAATCGGTAGATACAATCAATTTCAGTTCTTCAAAGAAATCATAAACATAATAAGAAGTAACAGAACTCGTTTCACCTTTACTTGACAAAAAAAGGATAAAAATATGTTCTTGACTTTATTGACAGAAACCGGATATGATTAGGGATTGAAACTAGTTCTGGTTCTTAAGAGAACATGTTTGTATACCTCTACCTAGAGGTGGGCAAAACCTGTTTTTCTGGAACCGATTCCGGTCAACAAGGTTGATAACCGGTACCAGTTTTTGGTTGGTTCCGGTTTGGGTTTTGCCTGGTAAAGGTGGAACCAGTTCCGGTTTATCTGAGAATCCGGAACAACCTGTACCACCGGTTCGAGTTGTTGGTTCCGGATCCGACTTTTTGCCTACCTTAACCTCTAGTCCTCTACCCATGGGTTGGGCTGTCATAATAGGTTAGACACAACCCGTTAAGACACGAAAAAGGGAATTGGTAGACATGAACATGACTTGTTTAAAACATGTAAAAACAAGATGATCCGTAAAGAAACATGTTAACAGTCAACACTATATATGATCCGTTAAAAAACATGTTAATGAACCCGTTAAGGAACTAGGGTTATATAATTACAAATTTTAAAAAGGTAATTTGCTACCCACTTATTTTATTATATTGTTTATTTTAAATTTAAACATGTTTTAACGAGTTTTAACAAATCATAACAGGTTTCAATAGATTTTTACTTGTTTAGACACGGAAAAAAAAACAAGTTTTAACGTGTTGACATGTTTTAGACATAAAAGATGGTAAAGGTAAATACAAAAATATTAATAGTAAACACGAAACATGTTAAAGTCATGT
Organism: Mikania micrantha; assembly: GCA_009363875.1. Lineage (NCBI taxonomy): Eukaryota > Viridiplantae > Streptophyta > Magnoliopsida > Asterales > Asteraceae > Mikania > Mikania micrantha. The sequence continues at coordinate 7,300,096 of CM018687.1, forward strand.
CATGTTAATGTATCCGTGTTTGAAATTGCCAGCTATACTCACGGGATTGAATATAACAAATTATGGGTTATGATGAATTTATTTTAGAAGATTAACTAATATCTAAAAAAATAAATATTTAATCACATGCATAATAAGCTAGAGACAAGATCAATCCAAAATTAAGAAAACACCATTACAAAAATGCATCAATCAACCAAAAAATAGAATAAATTAAAATTTTCACCCTCTCAAGTCTCAACATTTACGTTATCCACACACGCTCATCAAATTCAAAAAAGTTGCTTATGCAACCTTGACTGTAAACGTTGTATCTGCTGTCAGCTCTGTACCTGAAGTTCTCATAGGTTGTCTGCAGCAAACAGATATTGAAAAATCATTGCTTTATAATATGCACTGTTGCAAAAGTCGGTCTCCAAGACTGAGTACTCGCTACAAGGAGTTGTTCTGAGACCGAATACTTTCTGAATATTACCCGAGTACTCCCGCCTAGGGCCGAGTACTGCCCGATTACTCGCTCTAAGAAGCTATTCAGACCTAGGAGCGCCTAGCGACTTTAGCAAGAACTACACATACCAAGCTTTGCATGAGCCTAACTGAGATTAGTTTTTTATAATTTTTATTTAACATTTTAAATATATATTAACATAATAGATAAAAATATTGTGAAACTCATCATATCATGCGCCACCTTTTTTTTGTTTTCCAGCTCATTTTTTAATCCTTAATATGGTTTTTTATTTCCATAATAATATCTAATTAATAGGTTTATAATTTCTATAATAATATCTGATTCTTGAAAATGTAATTACAGCTTCTTGTTTGACACAATCCCACTTTCCATTATAGTAAAAAGAAGTATATAAGTATATTATTAATTGTATTATTCTAATGATTCAATCTGTAATTCTGTATAATACATAAGTTTCTAACCTAGTTAATCCCACTTTTCGAAAATAAGTTCGTCGTCGCCGCCGCCGTACTCAGTATATCCTCCACCATTAGCAAAGCTAAAGTAGGGTCTGAAGAGGGTAAGATGTATACAGCCTTACCTCTACCTCGTAGAAATAGACATGCTGCTTTCAATGAGACCCCCGGCTCATGATGGTTGATTAACTGACCAACCCAATGGTTTTAACGTTATTTTCGCAAAAATAAAGTAAAATAACGTTAAAATTAGTGCAACTTTACTTTTCCTCTTAAAGGCCGGCACATATATACATTATAATCTAGGGTTTTATAATCTAGGGTTTTATTACTAAATTCATTATTTAGTTTCAAAAATAAAAACCACAACATAATAGGGGTTAATCAAACTAACCTGGTTTGACCCAATAAGGTAAAGATGAAACCCAGTGAGTCCACCAACGAACCAAAGTGAAATAAAACAAGTCATTAATACAACCGAAGCAGGGGAGTCTTTCATGGCCTTCCAAACAGTACCCTCTTTATCATTCATTAAAATCTTGATGTATAAAGCCGAGTCAGCCGACATCGAAAATATGTAGATGCATAGAAGTGTTGAAGAAGAAACAAACAGGAAAAAGAAACGATAATTCCGCTGAACCACGAGATAATAATGGGTCAAAATAAAAGAGAAAAAGGGTTCAAATAAGAGAAGTGGCAAGATGGGTGGGCTTGGTGACTGGTCAAAATGGGCTCGTTTCAAAACGGGTCGTTTTTAGTAAGGGTCAGAACGGACTTAGGTGCTACCTTGGTTGATTTAGCAAGCAACTCGTGTCCATCTTTTGATAAATAATTAACTAATGTGTTAATTAAGATTACAAATGGGCAAAACTGCATGAAAAAGAAATGGGCTTTACACATTCTATGGTTTTGGACGCAATTTTAACGTTAAAAGTAAAATTGCACTAATTTTAACGTTATTTTACTTATTAAGTGAAAATAACGTTAAAAGTGTTGGGATGATTAACTTCAAACGATAACTATGAGCCGGGGACTCCTTTAGAGCAGTCTCTCTATCCCAACTGGGATAGGGGTAACGTTTGTGTTCATCCTTATCCCAATCCCCCCAGACCCTACTGTACTGAAAAGTGGGAATATACTGGGTAAGTTTTTTGTTGTATGGTTTTGGACACAACCATAATAGAATCTAACTTGGTTGCTAAAATCAGTAATAAAATGCAAAGTGGTTGCTAAAATTAGGAAAATGAGAAACTAATGTCTATTTCATGCAGTTTGCCATGAAAAACTAGCTTTTCAAATGAGTTTATCTTTTTGAATAATTAGATCCATTTGACCCGTTAAAGATAAAATGCAACCCAAACGGACACATTCATAAGTGAACTAACTCAGATTACCACTAATAAAAAGTTGTGAGAACTGAAACCGTACCAGCCCGATGCATTGGCCCACCCAAGGACAAGGATGATCAAACCGTTGGACACAATTGTTACAAATGGAACAATGAGAGCACCTAGGAGGCCGATAAAGCATACATGTGTCACAATATTTGACTCGAACCGTGATCCCATTGTACATAACTTCTTTGGTTCTTGGTAATGGTAATACTGGTGTTTGTGTTCCGTGTGTAAATTCTGCTTCTGGTGGATGTGAGTTCCGGGGAACAATCCCGGGATCACGGGCTGAGGTAAGAAGCAGCAGCACCAATACCTAAAAAAACATTTATACTACCAATGACAAAATGCATGAATGAAAATATAAGCTTTTTACCTTTCATTCTTTTAGCAACCAACTTTAGAAATCTTTGAGTAGAGTGCAAAATAGAAACCAAAATACATTTCATCACCAGTTTTAGCAACAAACCTCATTTTAACTTATTTTACTTGTAAAATGGTTAAATTGCTCGTGCGTGACTGGTTGATGCCATGCCAACACCACATCATACATCGCATACACTAAGAATGCTTATGCGAAACATACATTAATTAATAAATTATTTACAAAATTTAAAATAACGGTTATATTCAAATATACTTGTTAAATGTCACATCAGATGTCATATGACAAATAAAATGCCACTCAGAAACTTACAAAACATCAACAAAAAGTTACCTGCTACCAGGAGGACAGGTCACAGGTTGCTGCAATCAGCAATAAGAACACAAGAAAATATAACCAGGTTTCTCATACCGGTAACAAAATGAAAGTTGGTTTCTATTGTCTGCTTATATTGAGTTGGTGCTAAAAGTAAGGCAAACATAAAGTTGGTTTCTATTTCTTGCAGTTTGCCCTTTTATCAGATGTGAAAGACTAAGAAGACTAACATATATTGTGAAGACAATTGCAGCTACAATTATGGCATTTCCTGCATTATATGATGGAAATTCATGGCGAAGATATCTTCCAACAAATACACAGAAAATAATAACCGGAATAACAATCAGTGAAATTGTAGCGAGTAAAGACTTAGCATCTGGACCGAATATCAATCTCCCTCCAAGAAAGAATTTCTGTAAGAAAGGCCATATAAAACAGTGAAATTATAAAAAGGTTATTAGCGATAACCAATAAAGTTAGAATGGTTAAAAAGACATTGCACAGGTTGCAAAAAGCAAAAATGACACCATGAAAATAAACACACATTGAGCAAATACTGGGAGACAGGTTAAACAAGTTCGGGTCAATTTTTTTAGTACCTATCAAAACACTCATGGTAGACCCACAAGCACTTTTTGCTTTGTCTCCTTAAAAATAACTAATGAGCAAATAATGATTACAAAAACGATGTTATTACACAAGGAAACTTCAACCCATGTGACGTGTTCAACCCAATTGATGTTTAGGTAATACCCGTTTGAGATCAAGCACAAATACACAACCCAAAGACTTGTTTAATTGTTTCTAAATGTCTGCTAAAACCTCCAAAGGAAATGGTTTAATGGTTTAAGCAGAGGAGAGACAACCTAAAGGTCTCATTTTCAATTCCCATTAAGACCGATTTTCCTTGGAGGTCACCGACCCCGTTGCTTATATTCATGCTTTACTTGTTCCCCTGATTAGTTGGGTATTAGGGAGGACCCTAGGGTTTACCATGCAAGTGGATTCCCCACTGTCAAAAAAAAAAATGTTTGCCTAAGAACATTAAAATCCATTAAATGTTAATAGTATAAAAAGAAGACAAGCACATGTTATTCTAGGAAACCAAAAATGCTCTTCATTGCTCCCAAAACTCTAAGTCTCTAACATCAAAGTAACAGAAATTACAGGACCAAAAGCCAAGAAGAAGGGCTCTGCTCTCCATGTGCATGCTTAATGCAACAAAGAATATCTCACATGTAATTGGCAAGAAATAAATAGTAATGCGATGAGTGAGATTTATTGGGTATATTTATTTTTTTATGTAAATATCAAGAAAACATGTATAAGCAACAATAATCATATATCACTCATGAGTTTTAGTTCAAAACATAGCCCTAATCAAATTCTCAAAGCTTTGAATTATAGTATGTGTTCCCATCAGTCCAACAAAATTAAGTTCAAGTGATACACCACAACAGTAATTGTCTGTTTTGTCTGTGATAGAAAATGCTACAACAGCGTTAGTTGATCCGGATTGTAGGGGTGTTCATCGAATCGAATTTTAAATAACTAGAATATTTCGAATCGAATGATTTCAAATTTTGAATTTTCAAATTCAATTCGAATTCGAAAAAACCAACTCGAATTCGAAATTCGATCCGAATTCGAATTGGTTTAATTTGAATTTAATTAAAAAAATATTTATATTTGCTATATTTATATATTCAAAATATCAAATAATCAAAACCTTAAACATCCAACTATCAAATAACCAACGTATAAGTTGTAATATTAGAGATATGATTTAAACTAATAAAATAATAAAAGTTCAATATATAATGCCAATGACGCTTTTGTTGTGGATGTTTAGGTTTAGCGTATTTAAAAGTGTTAAAATTATGGGTATTTTATAATTAAATTGACATTTGTGTAATAATCTTTTAGTTTTATAAACTAAACCACCTAATTATAAAGTCTTTTTTTTATAATATAGTAGTATATATAAAATAAAAATATATAAATAATTTAAATTCGAATTTCGAATCGAATCGAATTAAAAATATGAAATTCAAAATTTGATTCGAAATTCGATATTATACTGCGAATCGAGTCGAATATCGATTTTTTCGAGTCGTATTCGAAAACTAAACACCCCTACCGGATTGTGAACAAATATTTTCTGGGATGGCTGGGTTGGATTATTGGACTTCTTGAACCCTAAAACCCTTTATTAGGCCATGTGTTATGGGGGATAACTGGGGCGTGAAAGCCCTTGGTCACGCCCCTATCATGTCGCTGCACCATTTCAGACTGGGTGTGAGGGGCTTCAGCATGATGCTGGTCATGAGGTGGTCGAAGAAACTGAGCCGTAAAGTTACATGGAGTGAAGATGAGTGATAAGAAGGTGATACTACACGTCTACACATATGGTAGATGAAGAGGAGTGATGGCTTTAGTTGTTTATGAGGCGCCTACGTGGCGTCTACGTGGAGTGACAAGGGGGTGATGACTACACATGGCCTTGTGCATATGTTATCCTGACATGTTTTATGTAAATCAATCAAGCAACCATACCCAATAAATCCCACTCTTAACTCGACTATTTGTATTTTGTAGTGTCTTGGAAAGTAAGAATACTAGAATAGGCGGACCTTACCTCTATCTCTAAGGAAAGGAGAGCTTGCTTCCATATGTTTTATGTAAGTATGACACAACTCACAAACCCTAAATTGCTACATCTTTTCTTTTGTAATTCAAAACAAATTGATTATATGCTTCATTTGATGGGTATATATTCTTCAATTATGTATATATCTACATCTTCATTTCATCTTAAATTGTAAATACAGCCTAAACCCAACACCAAACAACCCCATTTCCCTTTCAAATCATTACAGCAAATCCCAACACCAAGAGGTCCAAGAGAAATAAGATTCATACTTAAACAACCACACTAAATCAATCAGATCAAGAACTGTAACAAGAAAATATACAGGAAGAATGTATCTAACCTAAATAGCTAAAATCAAAAAAGGGGGGAATTTTGAAATCTTACATTTCTTCCTTTCCAGACTTCGTAAACCCTCTTCGCCATGTGAAATTAAAAAGCCTAACTCGCAAAATGATTATGCGGATAATGAATTGAACATCTGGAACTTATTACAGCTCATAATTTGTTGTTTTTTTTCTCATGTAAGACCCACAGAGTGTGCATACTGTATACGTCAGTAGTGTAATCGATGAGGGGGGCAGATTAAAGTGGAGAAGAGTGAGAGTCTCCGGTGACGTGGTGGCGGACTGGTGGTGGTGGTGGTGGCAGTCAGGCGGTAGCAGTTTTGAGTGTGGAGAAGAAGAGGGCATGTTTAGTAGTCAGACTATTGGGTTTGCCAAGGCACCCCACTCACTCCACGTATGCGTCACGTAGGCGGCACATAAGCACTCACCACAACCACTCACCCCACCATTTTGGTGGAAATGCCCCATTACCCCACTCACTCCACGTCATCATTCCTTTTTAATTTAAATTGAGATATAATTAATAAAAACAAATTACAAATTAATAAAAAAATTACAAACTAATAAAAAAAATTAATAAAAAAAATACAAACTAATAAAAAAAATTAATAAAAAAATTACAAACTAATAAAAAAAATACAAATTAATTATCTCTATATTTATTACGAATTTTATCCTTCTCCCGCTCGGCAATTTCGCGGTCGAGCCCGGTTAAGTGTTCGGTGTTAGTGAATAGAAGTTGTAACTCTACCAACCGTTGACGTTCCCGTTTTAATTCGTTAAAGTCACCGATTCGTTGAGATAAGCGTTCTATTCCTTGGTTATAATCCGGGGTCGTTTGAGATGAAGAGCCTCGTCTCGCCCTTGCTCGGTCGGCTTTTGCGCGATCTCTCCCGATCGGACGAGTCAAATCATCTATCTCGTTGTCGTCGTCTTCTTCTTCTTCTTCGTCGAGATCGTTTAGATTTATATTCACTCGAGCATCCGACGTGCCGGGGCTATCCGTTGACGATGCTTTTGATCGTTTTGAGGCCGACGATTGTACCGTCTCGAGTCGAATCCAGTTCGGACATTTTCTCATAAGCTCCCAACTCCGTTGAAGCGAGAAGTGGGCGTTAAACTCTTCCCGGTACTGCTCTTCCGCTTCCCGCTCGATCATCGCGTCGCTTTGGCCGCTCCGACGAGTTTGCCATTTCTGGGAATAAATCCCGTTGAACTTTCTAACCTTTAGGTTTATGTCACGCCATTTGCTAGAGAGCATATCGTTAGTACGATATTCCCCACGACCCATGGCTTGAAAAAATTGATTTCGGATTTTACTCCAAAAGTCCGGTCCTTTTTGGTTACGACCAACAATTGGATCTTCCGACACATCGATCCAAGCTTTTGTAAGTTGAAACTCTTCCTCCGTAGTCCATTTTTCTATACGGGATTGTCACACCCCGGGCCGGCAGGAACGGATCGGGTTTTCCCGTCGGGCGGAAGGTTCCCGGGGCGCGATATCTTGAGTGATAATCGAAATGATCAGATTGTTTACATGGCACATGATAACTAATGAGAAATGCTAACATGACATATAATATAGAATTACAAAGTTAAATTACACAGTACGTGTTCATAATTTAACTAAGTAAATCTAATCACCAAGAATCAATGAGTTTATATCTTGTATCTGTACAAGATATACAAAAGTGATTCACTGTGTCATCCAAAAAGTATGCAATCAAAAATAAGCTAGGTCTTCTAAAAGTCCATTAGCTTAAGACTTGCATCTATATATCTACACCTGTTCGTCACCTGAGAAAACATGCATTTAAAACAAAGTCAACACTAGGTTGGTGAGTTCATAAGTTTAGTATTTGAAAACCATTGAATTTATGTCAGTTATGTTCACAGCGTTTCACACAAATTGTATTGATAATTGAATCCCATGTTTCACACAATGTCCTCTCCATGGTTGGATGCACAGATAACGTCTCATCCAGTTAAGCATGCTTATATATAGGGGCATACGAAAGGGTCAAGCCCAGACGCCACCCCACCACATGCTTAACTGCACACGACATTACCTGTAATTCAACGATGGATACCCATTTCCTTTCACCCATGATTTCCCGGTATGTTTATTCACCAAGTAATAAGGAAAGAGATATAATTATCTCTGTTAACCGTTCCTTATGGAACAACCGGCATGTAAAATAACCCAATGAATAAAGTACGATATGTAATCATCTCTGCTAACTAATCCTTACGAATTAGCCGATGTGTAAAATAAACCAATGATTGAATAAAGAGACATAAAATCTCTGTTAGCTATTCCTTACGGATTAGCCCGGCAGGTGACATAGACCCATAAACAAGGTAAGAGACATAATCGCCTCTGTTAGCTATTCCTTACGGATTAGCCCGGTATGTATGATAGCACCTCTCGTGCCCGGTAAGTAAGATAGCACTTCTTGTGCCCGGTAGATAAGATAAACCAACAAACAAAGTGAGAGACATATTCGCCTCTGTTAGCTATTCCTTACGGATTAGCCCGGCAGGTATGATAGCACCGCTCGTGCCCGGTAGGTATGATAGCACCGCTCGTGCCCGGTAGGTATGATAGCACCGCTCGTGCCCGGTAGGTATGATAGCACCGCTCGTGCCCGGTAGGTATGATAGCACCGCTCGTGCCCGGTAGGTATGATAGCACCGCTCGTGCCCGGTAGGTATGATAGCACCGCTCGTGCCCGGTAATAGTTCATTAAATTACCCCTAGCCCTGATGATTAGAGTTCATGATTTACCCAACTGACCTATGGTTAATGTAACCGGCACACTCTGACGGTTATAGGATGTACTCTAAATAGAGTACTAATAGGCAATAGTAGTACATGTAGGGATTGCCACCCCTAAGGTGTGTGCATGCGATATCATCCTCGATATCACAAGTAAATGTCTCAACTGTTATCTCAAGGTTACGTGTTCTAATGATCTCGAACAAAGTGTCATAAGAACAAGTCTTATACACGATGTTAGTACTGTGTGAATGATCCTGTTATCATGAAATTACCTTATCATGATGATCATTCATGTCATTAGTAATTGTTATTGGCATACTATCCCATGGTTTTCCCCGTTACCCTATCGTGTAAGAATAATAATCAGTCGCAAGATATGTTCTTAACAACTTATATTATTCTATGGTGTTAATGGATCCTGATTCTAAGATAGCATGTAACATCCTAGCTATTTCGGTTATGATAAAATCAATCAATCAAGCATGTAATGATAAATGATAATAACGATAAACAATTATTATCTAAATCATAAAATAAGCAATATGGTTAATGAAAACTTTTAAGTAAATAAAAGTTTTGCATGTTTCTCAGCCCCGAGCTTTGAAATCAGTAAAGATTAAAAGAAAAGGGGCATATGAACTCACCTTGTTGTTGTAGGGTTGACTTAGCTTAAAAGAATGAAGACACGCGCTCTTGATGGTACTTGAGGTTGTTTCACGATCCTGTATTGAATTCACATCGCGTGTAACTTATAAGTATAAATTGTAAGGTTTTGGTGCGCTTGCATGTGTTAGCCCTATAGTCGGTTAACAATCGTGATTTGCGATCATCATTCGGCCCCGTGTATTTACCATTGACTTTAGAAGCGCTCATGTTAATTAAGTTGATCATTAAAATTCACTTATTAGTTTTAAGTTCACTTGATTTATTGTCATGCTACAAGAGTTTCTAAGTTTCAACTTAGGTTTTAGGTTTAAACATAATAACCTTTTAGAATAACATGTTTAATCTCTTGACTTTTTATTATGACAATAACTTGTCACCCTTGTCATGAAATTAAGTGAATAGATGGGGAGGTATGAGTTACTCCTTGACATTACGTGTTTCCGAATTAATTTTTTTAAGTCTCATGTTTTCTCAAATATCACTTGAGCCGAATGATGTCAACATGGTCTTGAAAGTCATACGTGAGCCTTAAGAGTTATACGTGGGCCTTATGTGATATGTTGGGCCGAATAGATCACAGTGGGCCGAATCACTCCTATTAGCCAGTTAAAGTGTGGGTAGAATAACATGGGCCATAAATAATATTGGGCTAGACATGGTTGCCATTGGGCCAAGTTAATAACGTGTGGGCCAAATAATTTATTTTGGGCCGGTTAGGATGCAATATAACTAACTGCATGAAGTGGGCCTCATATTATACTGATCGACAATGGTGGCTGGTGGGATTATGTGATTTGGGCCAGGTGGCTCGCTGTTGGGCCTTGTGCTACAGGGTGGTCCATAAATGTGTAAACGGAAATCCTCAATTCCTTTGAGTTCTAACGAGTTGTGGGATGGACTGCACTTCATGGGCTTGTTGTGTGGATCTAATTACGTGGCCCAACAGTCTTTGCAATATCATCAGCCGTGTGATACCCTAAAGGTTTTAATCTGCTTGAGTCAACCAGAAAATCTGGTACGTAGTGACAAGGTTCGCAGCTCTCCACCAGTTTCGGCATCACAGGTTCGTTGAGGTTTGGGTAGGGATCAAGGGTTCGGTTGACCTCCATAGGTTCGGCAACGTCCAGAGGGTTCGGGACTCTACAGGTTCGTGACCGGTGTTAAAGGTTCGTCGGAGTTGGGTTCGTGGAGCAGTAGCAGGTTCGGTGGTATTGATGACCAAAGATTCGGTCATATCCATGTTGCCCAGCGAACCCAAGGTTCGGCACTCGACCAGCCCTCTTCACCCACGAACCTGTAGCTAATCACCACCATCCATCCTCGAATCCTTGACTTAGCCATGCCCCCACTGTTGCCACCTTCTGACCCGCTCACAAGAGAGTGTGGTTTCACAGAGAAGGCTTAATAACCGGCCTTGTGTGTGTGTGTTGAACCAAGGTATAAAAACCCTATTTTTCGTGAATTTCATGGCTTCCTACCTCGAATTTGGACGGGTAAAGCTCCAGATCCGCTGTACTTTGTGATAGAGGAGGTTGAGAGCTTCGCGTGGACACCAAGAACGCGCGATTTGGCCCACAAACGAGTGAGATATGAGACTTTGAAGGTGATTTTTGGTGGTGGGAAGGTGGTAGCCGGGTTTGAGAGAGAGAGGGTGGTTGTGGATGATAAAATGAGTGAAATGGTTTCATTTTAGGGTTTTTATACCCCGTGGGGTATCCGGGTTCGTTTCGGTTGCTCGGTTCGAAATTCGGTCGCGTATCCGGAAAAATACGCGTAATTAATTTGAAATGAATAAAAGCAAGATTATTTTAATTATTTGATGAGTTTCAAAATTGTAAAATGTTAAATATTTTATTTTATTTTTATTAAATTAAAGTTGTTCGTGTCGCGTTTTCGTTTCCTTTCGTCAGATCGCGTCACTTACGCGCGTTTTGGTACAGAGCGCTAACTGTACGAACACGATCGTATGTTTCGCTTTCTGATTTGGTTTTCTAATTATCAGTTATCGTTCAGAACGTTAAACTCACAGATATGTTTGTGTGAATCGTCACCCACGCAAACACACTGTCAGTTTATTGTTCTTAAAACGACACTGCAATATGATTTGAATTGTGTTTCCTCACTGTCTGACTCAACTAAACCTTCTGTTATCATGTTGTTTTCACACTGATTTGTCGGCCATCTGATTCCTGTCATCTATGGATATCAGATCGCAACCGATTTGTTTTCGTTATTCGTTTGTACACTGTTGTTTCTCTTGAGTTGTTGTATTTACTGTATTTAAGTTTTCACTTAAACACATACAACGGTGGTTTGTTTTCTGATTTCTGTTATCATACGACTGTTTATGTACTGTATTTACACACAGTAATCGGTGAAAGTACACACACCGTACGGACTTGCCGGACGGTTCGGTACTAGTTGTCACAGGGATGAACCTCCCACAGCAGGTTCGGTATCCGCAGCTTGTTTCCTTCTGTGTCTACGCTTTTGTTTTGGTTGCGTGCTTGGATCGGCATTTGTAGTGGGTTGGGTCTCGGGTACAACTTCATCCTGAGATAATTGTGTAAACCCGTGCGGTTGTGGACTCGAACCATAATCGGGGAATGTATAAAACCCTTGTGGGCTTGAATCAAAATTGGGTCGATAACAGTTTGAATCGAAAAAAGGATTAATTGGAGAAGGGGTAAAGACCCAATTCGGAGGTGGCGTGTTAGGGTTTCGGTTTGGTGGAGTGTTTGGGTTATAGTAATTTGGGTTTTGGTTGGGATCCATGAAAATTATTTTTTTGGTTAAGAAAGTTTGAAATGGGAAGAGTGAGTATTTTTTTGTGTTGAATGTTAGAAATGGGAAATATTTTTTTGGGTTTAATATGTGAATGGTGGGTTTAAATAGGTAAAAATTTTTTTTTTTTCTTTACCCTTCCCAAAGCCCAACGGCTATATTCCCTCCCAACCACGCCGTGCTTCCAGCCACAAGAACCACTCACGCCACCATCACGCCATAGGGGGGGCGGTGTGCCACGCCCCTCCACGCCCTGATCCACGCCCACTCATGAGGCACACCGGAGGGTCTTATGCGGAATAAAGCCGTTTTGTCGTGGTCTAATCATGATTCAAATTAATATGAGTTTTAAACACAAATTAATTAATATTAACATGGTTTTTTTTTTATGAACGGCAATTTGAATCGCTAGCAAGTCATACACCCACCCACTCATATCCACATTCAATAGGAGGAAACCTATCATAGGTGAGAGAAAACTCCCTGTCCCAGCATGGAACCCCAATTTTGTCCATGTTATGACTTGGACCCATGATCTTCCTAATATTGAAGCCACATGATATATCTCTTCAACCACTTGAGTTGAGGATCATTGGTATTAACATGATTTGAATTTGAATTACTACCTTTTAAAAAATTAGGATTGTTAAGCTTGGCATGTGTAAAGGAATGATTGTTTATAATATAATTGTCTAGCTGTTTGATACAGTTTGAACCATTAAGTGTTAAATCAGTTAAGATTGTTTGGTTTAACATCTGAACTACAATCCTAAAACCAAAATACATCCAAATCCACACCATCCAGTTCTCCCCCATCACCACCTGTATCCCCCTTCGATGCCATGTGTCCAGGTTGGAAGAACCACTGGTGGTTCCCGACATCATACACCAATGGATGTATACGAGATGTGGTGGATGGGAGAGAACGTGTGGCGGTGATGTACGTTTTGTTTGCCTCTCCTGGTTGCAGCCACTGCTTCCCATTCAGACTTCATTTCCAAGTTTGAATGATTCAGACATTTTTACCCATTCAAACGTGTTTTTTTTCACAAAACAAACGGTCTAAACATATGGTACTTAAAGGCACATGTAAGCATTGAGTCTAAACGTATGGTACTTTAAAACAAACACGTATATTTATCAAAAGATATAATATAAAAGATAGATAAATTTTAGGACTTGTTTAACGTTAGTTAGTTTAGGGTAGTATAAGATGGTTCCAAATCATTTCTCAAAATTTCAATCAAGTTTAGCCAAAATGTATAAGATTTGACTAGAATCTAGATGTTCTCGTAGACAGTTTTCAACCTATCCAAACCAAGGTGGACTGCTCTAGTTAACCAATTTATCCAATAGTTAGGTTTCTCATTTTATGAAAATGTAGTTAGTTGTTTTGCCCAATATTTTGTGAAGACTATATAAATTGGATCATGAAAAGTATAGTTTAAATATATATATTTAAGTGCATTAAATTGGTTATAATTTTTATTTATAGTTTATATATATATATATATATATATATATATATATTTAAGTGCATTAAATTAGTTATGGTTTTTATTTATTTAAAATGGCATATGTATGTTAACATAAACACAAGTCCTATTGTATGATTATGTATACCCTTCAAACATCATGTTTGCATAGTTTACAAGTGGAGATTTGTGATTTTCTTTGATAATATGTCACTATGTTTGTTGTAGGAGAGGGGTTAAAGGTTTGGTTGGATGAATGCTAATTAGGTTTTCAAAGATCTATCAGATTATGTATGAATGTTTTGATAATGAACATTTGATTCTTTCTTCAATATGGGATAGATTAACACAATTATTTTACGTATATTGGTTTATCTTTCATCTTTTCTGAAGTTTCAATAGAAGGATTATTCTACCAATGTAAGACAATCAACTCCATTTGTTAGAACAACTTCCATTGAGTCTCTGCACCTATCCATTTTTATTTCCGCTTTCTAAACCTTTGTTTTCGAAAAACGTGATTTGGCTCAAGATTGCCCATTTTTGTTAACTATAGTGTTTCTCTGAATTTGAAAGTTATCACTTAGTAAGTTTCCATAACAAGACTCAATCCGATTAAGTCTGTAGCATCTACCAATTTTGCCATATCCCCTTTTGAGATGAAAATCTCATTGCAATCTCATTCTCTTTTTTCTTTCATTAAAATACACTTGTAGTTTCTGAAGATGAGAACCAATTATGTAGCACCTACAATGAGAATTCAAGTATTGTATATGTCATTAGTTGTTATTTGAATAAGTAAAAGTTATGTCATGGTCCTTTGGGGATAACATTTCTCTCTTGCATGTCCATGAAGTTTTTAAAAATCCAAACAACTCAGAGATAGATATAGAGGTAGGAATTTATTGAACAAATTGCACTCTTTCGTACACGTTAGAAGTTCATTGATGAGAATAGGATGGGGAAAGTTCGAACCCAATTCCTACCGTGATGAATATGAGTACTAATTAATGGATGTAAACAAATAGCACATCCTTCCGCTAAAAGGGGTATGAATGCTTGTATACCTAATATATGAAGAGTAGTCACTCTATTAAGAAATACAGGATGATCATCCAGAATTTCCTGAAGTATTTCTCACACAGTTGGTTTTTTTCGAATTTGACTCTTAGCAATTTCTATGTTCGAAACATTAGGTCACAAATTACAAATGTCTGGAAAAGTCTAGCAATTTCGTGAGACAATCCACATCAATGTAACGGGCACCTGAATAATGGACTCATTTACGAAGCAGAATAATACCTGAAGTTTTTACGAGAGATTTTGAAGGTTATTTTTTAAATATTATATTTTATTTTATGATGTATATAACATAGTAAAGTTCAAAAGTTCATATATTTTATTCTGAAAGTAAATTTGATTCATCATACATGCATACCTTATAGAAAAGAATAAAAACATATTATCTTTTTAATATATAATATATTTAATTTATAATGTAAAATGAAATTAATATTACATTTTTATACTTTTTGTTATGCCTATTTTCGCATTACACATGCAATAACCACATCACACCAAGATGCACCTTTCATCAAAACAACCTTAATTCAACAACTTGCAATTCAAACAAAACTTAGATAAGTCGAATCTCCTTCAAAACATCTCTATCCTATCTTAGAGTAAGGACAAGGTTTATTTTAATTTTTTTTTAACGAGACCCTATTTTTAAATGAAGATTTATTGGGATAAAAATCCAACCTATTGATAAAAAACCCACACACACACTCTTTTCAAAAAAAAAAAAAAATAATAATAATAATAATAATAATAATAAATTAATTAATTAATTAATTAATAACTCAAGACCTCATCTCTAGTGACTAGTCTCGATGCTAGCAATTTAGAATTTGATCGAGTGGTGGCTATGGTCAGATATCAATTAAACTAATTCCACCTAGCCTAGGTGATTATAGTTAACTGTTTACATCAACCAAAGATGGTCAACAAATTGAAAATATAATTGTTTATTTTTTAAATTTAACTATCTAACACGTGTTTATACTATAGTCAGTCCTGAAAATTTAAGTGTCCTGATCATGAAGCAATAAATGTCTCTAGGCTCAAACGAATTATAAATTATATAAACTCTTTTTAAAGGTTTCAGGTTAGTCGGGTTTTCTAAATATATAATTTAATAAAAAATATGTTGAAGCATGTATAATTTGATTAATAGCCATCATCACAAATAATTAACGTAATTCAATATTTAAGTTAAAAGTTAAATGTGTTTTATATTTAATAATTAATATATACAAAAAAAATTAATCAACCTTATTCAGGCATTCGCGTCAACCCGAAACCGATTATTTTTTAAAAATATACCATAAACCCGACACTATTAACAGTTTGGGTTAATAGAGTTGACCCGAATAACTTGATTAACTTTTTAAACCTGAATAACTCGACCCTATTAAGCTAACTCGGGTTTGCGTGCAGGTTGAGTTAGTAAGGTTCGGGAATTTTTGACAGCCATACTCATAATTATATAAAAAACATTTTATAATCTTTTATAAACTTGGTGGCTCAATTTTTTAGCTTGGATATTAGACTTATATAAACTTCATGGCTATAATTTTTTTGTATAAAATATGAAAAAAAATAAAAATAAAAATTTTGGGTCCCTTAAAAAATCAGACCGAGGTAGTGGCCCAGTTTTTGGTAAGGGTTGGCTCTGATACCATATATACTGTATGCAAACAAATACATATGTAGATATAAGAATAATCTTTTATAAACTTAATGGGCTCAATTTTTTAGCTTGGATATTAAACTTATATAAACTTCATGGCTATAATTTTTTTGTATAAAATATGAAAAGAAATAAAAATTTTGGGCCCGTTAAAAATTCAGACTGGAGACAGTGGTCTAGTTTTCGCTTGTTAAGAGTTGGCTCTAATACTATATATACTATATACAAACAAGTACATATATAGATATAAGTATGAAACAAAATAATGGGGAGGGATATTTTAAGAAGGCTAAAAACCATGAGAAGTGTGAGAATCAACAAGGAAGTGACATGTGTACATTAGGTTAAAGGGTATAGATGTCAAAATAAAAAAGGAGGTTGCACATGCAAGTCACATGCAACTTTATCCATTTTTTTTAAATGTTCGTAACTATTTTACACGTTAACATTTTTTTAAAAAAATTACACCATAAAATTAAGCGTTTTTTTTTACCTTTTTAACGAGTATAATATTGCTATATTAAAAAAATTAACAAAACTAGATGTTCATGAAACTTGCGTTTTTATGGTGTTTTTGAACACTACTAAGAGAACATAAAACACCACAGGGCATTTTATGGTGTTTTTGAATGCAAAAAAACACCAAAAACACTTAAGTTTAAACCTGGTGTTTTTTAAGTTTCGTTTTATGGTATTATCGAATAAAATATATTGAAAAACACCATAAAACACATTTATCCTTGATTTTATGTTGTTTTTGCTTTATGGTGTTTTTGCAGGATGAAACTAAATGTTTTATGGTGTTTTTGAACACTAAACAAAATAATAACGTTTAATTTTGCACTTGGTGTTTTTAAACTACATAATTTTACATAGGGGCATTTTATGGTGTTTTCTATGTGTATTTGCTGAATAAAAACACAGCATGTATTTTAAAGATAAAACACCATAAAACATTGTTATTCGAAGAAAATTGTGAACTTAAGAAAAAACATATAGAATAACACCATAAAGCATCATTTTTCTTTTTGTTTAATCATTAAAAAACACCATAAAACAAGTAATTTTATGAACATCAAAAAAACCATAAAATGTTTAGTTTTCATGCACCTACGATAAAACACCAAAATTCGCAAAACACCACGTTGATTTACAAAATAAAACGAATGTATGTATTCAACAACATGTACATTTGCTGAATGAAAACACCATGTGTATTTTAAGATAAAAACACCATAAAATATTGTTATCTGAGAAAAATTTAGATGTGGCGTAAAATAAACACCATAAAACATTTGTTAACATTTTTGTTTATTTAGTGAAAAACATCAAAGTGTTTTATGAGCATTCAAAAAAACACCATAAACGCTAAGTTTCATTGATCTACGAAAAAACACCATAAAAAACCAGTTTCTTAAAACATATCAAAAACGCCATAAAATGTCCTGTGGTGTTTTATGTTCAGCTAGTAGTGTTTCAAAAACGCCATAAAAATGCAAGTTTTATGAACTTCTAGTTTTGTTAATTTTTTTTAACAATTAATATTATACTCGTTATAAAGATAAAGAAATGCTCGATTTTATGGTGTAACTTTTTTTAAAAAATAATAACGTATAAAAAATTTACGAACGTTTAAAAAAGATGGAGGAAAATGCATGTGACTTGCATGTGCAGATTTTTTGCTAGATCGTCCCATTCTACCCCTACTGATGGTTTTAACTTATAATTAATTACGAAAATACCACCAGATTAATCTCAACCACAAAACAAATTGATCTAATGGTTGAGATCCCTTCTCACACTTCTCATGGTTTCTAAACTTTCTAGCCAAACCTTATACACAAAATAATAATGTATGTTTTTATTTTCTCAATTTTCATTAGGCCCAAATAAGAAGCCCCGTCTCCTTAACTTCCACATCTATCGTCAATCAAAATATTATAACCAAAGCCCACCATTAGTTTCATTTTAATTTTATAAATAGCATCATCCTAAAATCTATATTCGCTTTTGGCCCTTTTAAAGTCTGTCTATTAGAGGTGGGCAAAAAAGTCGGTCCTGAAATCATAACCGGAAATGATTACATCTTTACCTGATTAAAACCGAAACTAAAACAGGTCAAAGATTGATAAAAACCAGTTGAATCGGTCAAAACTTGGTAAAAAACACAGATCTAACATGAACTGATTCTTGACTTTGTTAATTAAAATCAAAACCAATTTAAAACTGTAACCTGTTTCTAAAAAAAGAAAAAGATTTTTTTTTGTTTAATTGGATAGTATCAAAGAACAACCACACATTTCGAAAAATAACAAAAACCAATTCAAACAAAATGTTATTCATTCTTGGCTTTTGAAATTTTGATATTCTAATTCAAGTTTCGAAAAAACATATCAAATCGATTTTAATTTTTGTGATTTCAATAATTAGGCTAATATAATTTTAGTAACCCGATTCAAATGAACAAATTTAAATCAGTACAGTTCATGTTATATGTTGTTTTTACCGGTTTTTTTTGACCTTATTCCTTTGGCATGATCTGTTTCTTGACGCTCATAGGTGGCCAGCTAGGCCTAAAAAGTAAAGTTAGGCCTTGGACTCCAAAATCTTATGAAAATTTTCTATATACATTGGACTTTTATTAAATTGATTCAAAATGAAAAAAAAAAAAAAACCCGAATGAACAATACAAAAATTCTATACTTTATGGTGTAGTAGTTTTGAGTTTTTGGTTGAAAGTTTAATCACACATTTATCAACTTTTTTCATTCACTTAAAAATTGAGCTTTTCAACTACTTTTATTTTTACATTCTTGTTTTTTTGGCTTCTTTATTTGATTAATGTGATATTTTGAAATTTTTTTATAGTCATCGATTGAAATTTTCATATATTTCTTAAATATTAACTTAAGTTTGTTGATTTCGATTGTAATTTGTTTATTAATTTGATATTTTGATACTGATTGTTGCTATTTTTTTTTATTTTTGAATTATTCACTTTTATTAAATGCTCATTTTATTTTTTGAACATTTACTGTATATAATCTTCTAAAATTGTTTATAATATATGTTTTGTTGAGATCTTCAAATTTTAATTGATTCGATAATAATACATAATATTTTTTAACTACATTTTTTCTTCCTTTTTAAAACAATTTTGTTAGTTCTTTTTGCAATTAAATTATTAGATATTTATTATGTTATTATTAAAATAATAATATTCATTAGAATTGAAAGCAAGATATTTTCTTAATAAAAGTGCCTAATTTTAGTACTTGCTTTGTTTCTTCTAAATAGTTGAGCCGACTCAGTTAACGTTGCTCATAAAATTTTCTGAATTCGACACTAATCTATATCTATATATTCTAATAAATTAATGTATTTAGGAACACATGGCATGTTTTTAGAGCACCTTCACCTAAAGGTGGCCAAACCGGGTTTTTTTTGGAACCAGAACCAACCGGTTCCAAACAGTTCAGGTTCCGGTCAACAAAGTCAATAACAAGTTCCAATTTTGGCCGATTCGGGTCGGGTTTTCCCCGGTTTTACCGGCCTTGCACCGTCGTGCCTTTGGACGGGTCTTTCGGTCGGGTTTTTTCTCCGGGAATTGGTGGCTGGTGGGCTCGGGGCTCCGTCCATCTGGACTAGTGGCAAGCTTCATATTATTGAAAAAGGAAAACACGAATGATTGAAAAAACGTGAATAATATTATATTTTGTCCTTTCTTTACATTACAAATTAAAGCTCAGATTCTATAATCATAATTGCAATGAATTTGTGAGTTACGAATGTGTTCTTTTTCATTTATGTAAAACATTACAAGCATGATGAGTTCTAGTAAAAAGGGTTTCATTTGTAAAAAGGTTGGACGGTTTGCATGACATTTTCTTAATTTTAAAAAAATTTATTTTGGTCATTGTGTTTAATGTTTCATATTATTGTGTAATCGTTTTCGTGATTATGTGATATGTCTCTATTGTTGTGTTTTATCTTTTAGCTCATTTATGTTATTTTGTCGTGTTGTTACTTAATTTTTATGTTTTATATATTAAAAACACGCAATTATGTTATTTCATTATTTTGTTTTTATAGCTCATAATTTATACATTTTATCTTAATTTTTTTAAAAATGCATTTAGGTCATTGTATTTTACTTTTAGGTCATTATATAATATATTTATTATATTTTACGTTCAGGTCATTCTATAATAAGATTCATCATAGTGTTTACATTTTAGCTCATTTAGTGTTATTTTTGTTATTGTTTTTTATATTAAATAAATTTATTGTAATTTAATTTTTTATGTTTTACATATTGGAAGTATATAATTTTTATTATTTCACCGTTTTATTTTTCAAAACTTATTATTTTAGAAAGCACTTATTTTAGTTTTTTAGTTATATTAGTTACTGTGTTATATATATTAATCATTGTATTCTACGTTTTAGATCATTTGGTATTATCTTGTCATTAATATTATGTATTAGACAAATTTGTTATTATTTTATCATTATGATTTACATATAAAAAGTACAAGATTGTGTTGTTTTGCCATTTTGTTTTTTAAAAGTCATTATTTCAAAAAATAGTAATATGCAATAACAAGTGGAAAGACACAATGAAGATCGGATGGCGCATTAAAAATAAAAGGTGTTGAAAAACATGATTTTTTTTTTAAAAAAATTATGCATAACAATACTGTACTTGTTTTAAAAATAAAAAATGTTTGTTTTTTGGTGTAATTTAAAAAATAAATAATAATAATAATATCGTGTATAAAATTTATGTTCGTTTAAAAGAAGTAGGAGTCATATAAGAAGTCAACATAAGTGGTCATGACTAAAATATCATTTTACTAATTTTTTTCTATACAATTTAATCTCAACAGTTAATTTTATATCTAATTGCCTTGAATCCTTCCTACACTTTTTATACTAAAACCTCTCGCTTGTCATCAATTTTGGTCTTTTTAAGTGAAAATAGACGTTTTTTTTTCAATAGAAAAATAAGGGGAAGCTTTTTGGCGTTGTGTGTTTTGAGATACTATACATGATGAAGTAGCAATTAATGCAAAAACAGACAATTGGAAAGCAAGAGTCATGTTTTTAATCCTCCAAGCTACCAACAAATGATATACCATTTGATCCCTATATCAACCAAAAATTGTACTAAAATACATCATACAGGGATTTTACCACGAATCCATTGATTCTATATGAGTTATTATATTACTACTCATTTACCACTTTATTCATACATTGAGTCGGGGGAGAATGGAATTTGTTTTTTTTACAAATGGGCATGTTGGATCATATATCTATCCATATATTGGGATAGATAGATGGACCATCACACCCGAAATCTTTTATAGTGGCGTTATCCACTCATATGGTCATGTTCTATTCGGAGGAATAAAATAAAATTGTCTTTTGGAGAGATGGCTGAGTGGTTGAAAGCCCTGGCCTTGAAAACCGGTTAGTTTACTATCGAGGGTTCGAATCCCTCTCTCCTTTTTTGCTTGTTGAATAGATTTGTTTTTTTATTGGATTGGTTTTAACTGGATGGTTTCATTATCATAAAGAAAGGGAAGTGGCTTGCTATCTCGCCTAGCCAAGCCAGAAAAAATGGATTAAATATAAATGAGTTGAAAAAAAAAGAAAAAAAAAACACTACAAAAATCACCCTAATGCAATCTTTATAGTCAAAAAAAGGCTGCATTAGCTGAAGTTGCATTAGATCTAATGCAACATTTTTGTTACATAATGCAACTTTCTTTTTCCTAATGCAACTTTTTTAAATGCACCTTTTTAAAAAAAGTTGCATTATGCAATAAAAAGGTTACATTAGGCTAATGCAACTTCACCTAATGCAACATATTTGCAACTTTTTGTGTCAAAAAAAGGTTGTATTAGGCTAATTTTGTAGTAGTGAAAAGATGACATGATCCCTATTATAACCTCATCGCGTGCCTCATTACAAGCTTATACACATGCTTCTAGAGCTACTCGATTAGCTATGACACAAGGTGCATTCCCCAAGGATGCCCTAAAGTTCCTCCACCTAACTTTAGTACGAAGTCATCTCCAAAGATCTTGGTTAGAGTAGAGGCATACGCCAAACGTGAATACCCCATGAAGCTACAAGCAAAACACTTGGTAGTGAGACCCATGGAGATGTTATAATAAAAGGGGTTTTAGTGTAATAAGTATGTGAACGATTTAAGACAATTAAATTATGATTTGATGGTTGAGATTAAGTTGTATAGAAAAATTAGTAAAAAAATTATTTTAGTCATGACAATTATGTTAACTTTTTTATCATGACCCTCACTTTGTTTAAACAATCATAAATTTTATATACGATATTATTTTTTAGGAAATATAAACCAAAAAAGAGTGTTTTTATCTTTAAAAAAGTATAATATTATTATATAAAAATTAAAAAAAAATGTTTTCCAACACCTTGTATTTGTAATACATCATTATGCCTTTTTGTTCATTATTGTGTCTTTTGGTTGTCATTGTGTCTTACTATTTTTCTAAAATGATGATTTTTAAAAAGCATAATGGTAAAATAATACAATCACATACTTTTTATATGTCAATCATAAAATCAACAACAAATTTATTTAATATATAAAAAAGATAAGATAACATCAAATAATCTAAAACGTAAAACACAATGAATACATATGACACAATAACATAAAATATATATTTTGAAAAACAAAACATTGGAATAATACAATTGTTTACTTCTAATACGGAAAAACATAAAAGTTAAATAACAACAAATTTATTTAATATATATAAAAATAACAAAAAAACATGAAATAAGCTAAAATGTATAACGCAACGATAAATCATATTACACAATGATCTGAACGTAAAACACAATAATATCAACATATAACACTTTGATAAATACATCACACAATAACCTGAATGTAAAGCATATTTACCAAAATGTATTCTTCAAAAAATTAAGAGAGTTTGTTTTTTCTAAAAATTATGAGCTTTGAAAAACTCAATTGTAAAATAACACAATTATGTACTTTTAAAACATAAGAAATTAAATAACAATAATTTATTTAATGCATAAAAAAACAATGACAAAATAACACAAAATGAGCTAAAAATAAAACACAATAATATGAACGTATTACACAATTACGAAGATATATTACACAATTATATGAAACATTAAACAAAATAACCAAAATATCCTTTTTAAAAAAATTAGAAAAATACCACATGTCAACTCTATAATCCTTTTCATCATTTTTTCAAATAAACCCTTTTTACTAGAACCCAATACTATATATATGGATGAAAACTCGATCTTAGAAAGAAAATCATTAAACCATATTTGGACCGTTTATTTGAAATATTAAAAATAAATATGAAGAAGCATGGAGCTAAATGGAAATAAGCCTTTTTAAATGTTTGCTTGCAACGAATCCTGCATGATTTTAAGCGTTATTTGTTCTTCTATTATTTTATCACACATGATCATAGTTATCACACATAAATGAAATTATCACTCAAATAGTTTATGCGTACAACTTTGCGTCTATGTGATAAAATCATGTAAAAACAATTAATGCTTGCGTGAATTTATCATATAGTTTGCGTACACTTCTCACACAACATGCCCTTTATATTTTAAATTTTCTCTACATTTGTATATATCTCTGTGTGTGTGTAAGTATGTATATATATCCATATAGATACAAGTGGGCTTCCAACTTAACGATATTGCAATGAAGAGGAAAAGTTACACTTTATTAAGGTCAGGGTTCAAACCTGAGCATGGGAGAGGTTCACAAGTTTATCCGGTCTCACTTATCTTGGTTGGACAGTCTCACGGAGGTCAAGTAATTGGCCTTGGCTGTATCACTCAGTTACCGGTGAGTAGCATACGAAGTTCCTCTGTTGTTCAATATGTGTGTGCGTGTGAATGTATGTGTGTGTGTGACAATGATATATTAAAAACCTATGTGAGTTCAAAAAACTTTGAAAACCCAACTAATAACTCATATTAAACTATAACTTTTTTTTTTGTTTAATTCAAGATATCTAAAAGGGTAATATAGTCATTTGATATTTAACGTACATATATTTTATTTTTCTCTTTCTAGCTTTCTCTTACCCAATTTACATCATTTAATATTTTGTACATAATAATACATTTGTTATTGATTTGTATTTTTTTCTATCATTTTTTTCCTAAATTCAATTTTATATACCATTTATAAGTTTGAAATGGTGTTACATATTTGTAACATATACGTAACTTCATATATGCAACTTAATTCCATATTTTCTTTTGGTTCATTGTTACATCATATGTACATGATATGTTACACATCATTAAATGTATGTAATATTTTTTCGGTTGTGTTGTCAACTTTCTTCATGTCATCATATTGTCTTTTTTAATGTTCTTGCCTTGTCTGTAACACATGTAACAAATGTTACATATAACTTCACATATATAGACTCATGTCATATATAAAAAATCAATAAAATGTAATAATGTTAAATATATGTTACATACTTTTACAACGAATGTTACATAATATAACAAAATCAATCGGGCTTCAAATTTATTCAAATATGCATGTATATATAAATTAATATAATGAAAATTTCAAAAAGTTGTTTTTTATATAAAATAAAGAGTAAATTGCCGAGATATTCCCGGTGGTTTGATAATCTTTCACTTTTAATATCTAAGTTTTATAAATTACTCATATGATCCAAAACTTTATACGTTTGCAAAACATACAATCCTTATATCAACAAACTATCCTAACATGCCTGATCAAATTACCATCATCTAAGAAGTGTATGTGTTTCAAATATGTAAAGTTTAAAATCATCTGGATAATTTATAAAACTTAGAAACGAAAAGTAAATACAAGCAAAACGCATAAATCATCTCGATTATTTACTAGAAAATAAATAAAATGATAAGTTAGTATTTTAATATATTATATTATCTCTAAATATTTATATTTTTCAATTATAAAACATGTCATTTGGTATTTGACTTTGTAATTTTTATATTTAATCATATTCTACAGAAATGTGTTAACTGACAAAACGAAAATTTTTCAACCAGTATGTTACGATATATATTTTTAAGACACTTTTTAACAACGATAATTTGAAGATTAGATTACATAATTAGATTATATTAATATTTTCTAAAATAATTTTATATTAATTTGTAATCTTTCACTTTTATAAAAATCGAAATTAATTTGTATAGTTGAGAGAATAAAGGAATATCTTTTCATGGAATATATCGAGATAAGGAATACAAGCCGCCTCGTGCTTGTAATTGGCAATTCAGATCTTTTTATGGTATATTTGCTTAACTTGTAAGAGTTATATATAGTGATATGATTGAGCAACATGTTTTTTTTTTATAAAATTTTGTATTTGATTAATTTATAAGGAATTTGTGTTCTTTTATTGTATTTTATTTTTGCAATATATCAGAAACACAATAAAAATAATACAAATAAAGTATAAAAATAAGTGCTTTTTAGTTTTAGAAAACAACTTCTTTTTATTGAGTTAGTTATAATTAATAAAATATAACTATTATCTACATAACTAGCTTACAAATTTGTGTATTACACTAAAAAATTAATTCATTAATATCCAATAATGATAAGTACTTAATAATTATAAAATTATACTTTAAGATTAGATATAATTGAAATATTCTTGTACTTTGTTAAATCTTAATAAGTTGGTAAATTACTAAAATAAAAAACATTATACTTTTTAATATTTTTATCATATAATTTAATTACAAAAAATGATTAGAATTTTTTAGGATAGAGAGTCGGGAAAAAAATTTCAGATATCACCAAATCACGAATATCACATGTCTCTCAAAAATACCCATTTATAAGAGTAGATATATTGTATCATGTTAAAATAGAAAGACAAGTGCTTTTAAAACTAGAAAATATAGGAAACATCTTAAGTTTTTTTTTAAACGGCGATGATCGTACAAATCACGTATGTTGTTTTAACAGAACTCACCGGGCAGAGGTAAGAGACATCTTAAGTTTTACATGTTTACTGTTATTATTTTGGGGTAACTTTGTAGAAAAGTAATCAAGTTTCTCAATTATTCATCAAAAGTTTTTATGTCTCTTTAAAGTTACTCAACTTTCACTAAATGTTTCGTAATTTTTTATAAATATTTAAATATTTTAAAATTAATCGAAACAAATAAAATATATATGAATATTTATAAGTATTTGATTATTATTTTTTCCCAATTTAACTTAAATTTAACAATTTTGAAACTTTGTTAATAATTCTTGAATTTGTTTTATTCACAATTACATCTTATTTCAAGTTAATTAGGAAAAAAAATCACTTATAATTAATGTATAATTAATGAAGATTCATATTTGTTTCATTAGTCTCCATTAATTTTAAAAATTTTTTACATTGGATTAGAACATCTACTGAATGTTGAGTGACCATAGAAAAACAAAAACTTTGAGTGACTTTAGTAAACACTAAAAAAACTTGATTATTATTAGGTGACATATTCCCAAATTAAATGAAAAGATATTTGCTCATTATGTTTATATTTTAGGTAACTATGTAATATATATTTATAATTAAATTTTACATATGAACTTATTTCATGTTATTTTGTCATTGTATTTTTTATATTAATAATGTTTTTTATTTTATTACTTGGTTAGTATCACGTATATTACAACAGTTAATAAAAAATATAATAAATAGTCATTCATGAAAATTTGCACAATATAAGACGCTTTTTGTATAATTTAAAGCTTTAAGTATTAAATAATAATAGTATTTCTTAAAAGCTAATTTTTTCAAAGTTTGTTTTTCAAATATTTGTTTATAAAATTGTTTTTAAAAATTTTGTATTTTATAATAGTTTGATTTTTTTAAAAAGTGTGTTTCAATATTAATATATTTTTAAAGTATTAAAATTTATTTTAAAAATATATAAAAAGTATATTTAATATTTAATACTATTTATCAACATGAGATATATTTAATAGGAGAGAAAGAAGGAAAATCAAAGTTGAGAATAGGTAGATTTTGTTTAATATATTACACGTTGTCACACCCCAATTTCCCACTCGTGGTGCCAGTCCACGTGGGTGTGACGTGGCCAGAATCACAGCTCAAGGTCATATAGAACAACTCTATATGCAATTTCAAAACACTGTTTGACATACAATTTACGAAATCGTTTGCAGCGGAAATCATATAATCATTGCAGCGGAAATCATATAATCATTGCAGCGGAATAATATGTTTAATACAAAGGCAGCGGAAATATAATTGTTTAACAGCGGATATTGAAATGACAGACACTACGATGTTTGATAACCATACATATCCCAAAATAAATATTGTTTGAAAGAAAATCATAAATAATGCATGCGGATCCTATGCTCGATCCTCTAAGTGCATTCACGGCTTCCATAGCCTGCTAGTTACCTGAGAATACAAGTTAGAAAAAGTGTCAACACAATGGTTGGTGAGTTCACAGGTTTTGATATACATATAGTAATAAAAGTGTGTCATGCTGTTTATCAAATGTTAGTACCGAGCCCTAGGCTCCAAGTGTCAGTGCGTCACTACCGAACTAGACCTGTTTGTACTTGCCTCCACTGCGTCTCGTACACACAGTAAATTAGGTCAGAGTTTGCACGGGTTATGACACCCAGTCAACATTGTGCCCCGTGGGGTTGGTCATACCCTAATGGATCCATCCAAATCTACCACGTTGTTCGTACATTAACGGTAAGACTTTGTGAGGACTTGTTACGAGCTCAACACTTAATGTTTGTCCAATAAACCAGCATACACTAAAAATGTTTGTACAGTAATAATTGTTTGACTCGATGTAACTAGTATTCTCCCCCTATTTAAAAGCGTTTGAAAAAGAATAAAGAGGGGCCGTAAACTCACCTTAGTGAAGTGGGTGTAAGTCAAGCGTAAGCTCCTGCGTCGAAATGCGTGTCGGTCACCGGCAACCTATATCGTACACCGTTTCGTGAGTTTGTGTAGGTGACCGTGCTAGTGTTCATGTTAGTGCTCGTGTTTGTGTCCAACAACCCTCGGTTGTTCATGTTCGTCCGTGTCGGTCCACAATGACCGTGTTTGCTCGTGTTGGTCCACTATGACCGTGTTTGACTGTGTTTGACTAGAGTTGACCAAAGTTGACCGTGTCAATTCGACGATCCGTTGGTGAACCGTGTGACGGTTGTGAATAGTGTAGCAAATGTGTAAGTGCTCGTTGTGTGCAAAACACGCAAGTCGCGTCTATGGACAACTTACTATTTATAGTAAGTTTCCATTTATGGAAAGTTCACAAAGCATATCAATTTTATAGTTCTAGCATGCTCATTAGTCCTACGTGATCATGTTAACACATAGCACATCATCATACGGATTCATATAAGTCGTTTTCATCATGTTAGCACACAAAAGTTTCCTAAAATGGAAAGTTTCCATTTTTAGCATACATGATATCGGAAACCATCTAACTTAGCATCTAATCATCATGTTATAACATATTACGCCACTTAGCATGCTCGAATCATACAAAGTGTTAACAAGTCGGTTTTTGTAAAAATAAAGTTTAGTAACTTTGTAGTTTTGCATAGAAATAACCATTTTAACATTTCTAAACCAATTTTCATATCTCCAAACATCATAATAGGCTACTTAGCATCATGTAAACATATCAACGTAACCAAATTCATCATCTATCAACATTTCATCACTAAAAGTTACTAAATATAGTAACTGTGTCAAAATGACTTTAAACATTATCAAAATCACATTTTGAGTATCAATATCATTCTAATAACATTTAAATAACAATCCATAAGCATGCATGTTACCAAATATCATTCATATCATCATTTCTTAAATAAAAAGTTTCTATTAATAGAAAGATTACCAAGAATCAACCTTTTAACCATTTTAACCAAATCCCACCATGAGTAATCTTTCTAATATCATCAATAAGCATATCAACATACTCAAGATCATCCCTATCATCATGGATCATACATGCATGGACATATAACATCATCTATCATCATTTTAAGCAACAAGACCTATATTCATCATCTTAGATCATCATAAAACTCAATCTAATCATCATAGATCATCAAGAAATACATCTAAACTACCAAACCCAGAAATAAAATTCGTGCATGTGAACCATGGGTGCTTGCATGTGGGTTTTACCCATTGCATGTGGGTGTAGAGGTGTTGTGAGTGTGTTTAAGGCCATAAAACTACCTCTTAAGGTCTTGTATCACCAAGATGTTGTTTGAACAGCTCTTGAATCTTCTGGACAATAGGTTTTTGCAGAGAAAAGATGATGGTGATGATGGTTGAGCTCTCCAAGTCCTCCCCTTCAAGCTCCTAGTGAGTCCTTTAGCTTCTACTCTTCACTTTTGAGCTCCAAGGTGCTCAAAAATGGCTTCCAGAGGTGTTAATGGAGGTCTACAGGGGTGGAAGACAAGATTGAGTAGTCTGGTGGTCGAGTTAAGGCGATAGAGTGGCTAAAGAATGATTACATCTTGGATTTATAAGATTTTGTCGTCAGAGCGGCGTCGCGTACCGCGATGGAGTGTTTAAATCCTCTCCGCGTACCGCGGCGGATTTCGGGAGTCAAACCCTCGCGATGTTGGCTGCGTATCGCGGATGGGCCTCTTGTTGGGCCACCGCGTACCGCGGTGGGCCCCTGGAGAGCCCAATAAGCCTATTTTAATGGATTTGATCCGTTCGTCATCGTTTTCACGCTTCCGAACTATCGTTTGACCTCGTTTGAACTTCCAAGTTTAATGTGGGAGTGTTTCATGAAGTTTCGAGTGTTGTGCTATACAATGTGCTTGACGTTCACCAACGTTCGTGTGTTTTGACACGTGTGTGCTGTTTGTTGATAATTCCTCGAATTATCTGATCATGTGTCAGTGTTCGTACTGTCGTGCCACGTGTCACACTAAATTAAACTAATTCCAGTGCCACGTGTACATAAAGCATTTAAATAACAATTTAAATAAATGATAAGCTGACCTGGAAATTACGGGGTGTCACACACGTGTTCCTAAAATCATCTTTTATTATAATAGATAGATCATGTATTATATATTATATGTAAATAATGGTGTTATTTAAATATTTTGTTTTTTATAACTCTTCATCTAATGAAATACACAATTCAGGCTATTTTATTATATGCATCAAAATGCATGCATGTATGTATGTATGTATGTATGTATGTATGTATGTATGTTTATCATTGTTCTTACGTTTGACATCAATTTCATATTATTTATTATTTTTAATGAATTAGATATGAGCTTAGTCTTGGAGGATATACGTATAACCTAATGCTATGATGGATGTGTGTTACCTGCTTGCGTACGTGATGTGTACTGTATACTTTGGATTTGTATTGCATTAATTGCTTTGGTTTCATTGCTACTTTGCTACTTTGCCCTTTTGCTGTCTTGTGGCTCCTACTTGGGCTGCTCAGTCTGCATAGTATCATAATGTATAATTATGTTGATTGTTATGCATCATTATGTACCGTTTTATGCTTGCATATGTATGCTCGATGCGTGTTATTTTTACATAAGTTTGTCTGCCTGTATTATGCTGAGTGTTGCCTCTCTGATTTGTATCGTAAAAAAATCGTTTTTTGAGACGGGGGTCTCTCACAAATCAGACTCGCTACCACAATTGTGGTAGAGATAATGTTTGTTTTCATCTCCCACAAACCCCACAAATTGTGTTATGTATATTAGAAGTATACAGTAATATTATTTTTTTCATTGTATTTTTCAGAACTTGTTTTATTATAGAAAAAGTGAAAATTAATGATGGGTAGAAAAATAAAATGACGAGTAGAAAGAGATAATGACATGCTAGAAAATATAAGTTGAAAGACATAATTAATATAATGATATATTAATTTTAAAGATAAAAACACATTTTTTTATGATACTTTTCTTTGAACAATATTTTACATATAAAAGTTTTGAATGTTTATAAAAGCGGAATAATTTAATAAAAAGTAAAAAAAAGGTGAAAATGACTAAAAATACTATTAAACTAACATTTTCTCATACAATTTAGTCTCAACTGTTAATTATAAAATTTTATAGCTGATATGACTTTTATTTTATTTTTACCAAAATAGGTTGTATGAAATTACTCAACCCTATATATCCAATACCATAATCATGTATGAATTAAGGTTGGTTTATCATAAAGTAATTCATCTTTATAGTTTATACTCTTGATATTTTATACAAGAAAGGAGTCATATGTTGTGACAATAAACATAAGAGTTATGTAAATACTTTTTGCTAACGAGAGAATTATATTTTATTTATATCGGGGTGGTTTTAGACTAAAGTGGTAATAAATGTAAAAAAAACATGATAAATAGTAAATCTGTCCAATATTAGACATTGAAAATGCGTTCTTTAAATGTTAGAAATATTCAACAAAGAATATGAAATGTTGCTTTTTGAAATTTGTACCATGAATGTGACTATTTACCTCGTTGAATTGTTTAATAATTTTAAGAGCTTATGGGCATTGCGAATAAGAATGAGAAGAAAATGCTTGTAAATTAGTTTACCATCATCTTTCATACACATAACACTCGTTTAAAAGAAATATGGTAGTGTGATTGTGTTCTATTTTTATTTTTATTTTTATATTTATATCTATACCATTTACTAAAAAATAACAATTCATCATGTATCATGTTTCTAAGTTATCTATATTAACTTTGTCATATGTCAATACTATATTAATTATTAATATTTAAAAAATTAATTTTATTTAAATAATATTGTAGAAACACCGTTCACAAAATAAACAAATATTTTTATTATTCAATTACTCGAATTACAATTCAGAAAATACACAATGAAAAATACATAATTACAATAAACATAAAAGTGCTAAAATTCAAATTACAAGAAAGAAATGTAGTACAAGATGAAACAAATTCTAAAAGTTAAATTAAAATAAGAAGTATAGCATAAGATGAAATAAATTAAAACGAGTTCGGTGGCTGAGGATTTCTGTTCAACAGAGGTCCCTTAAAACAGATTTTGGGCCACCTAGGTGAACCCGACTGTTTCCCAAGGTACAACAGCCGAAGCAGTATGTACTGCCGGAGTTAACCGAAAACCCGAAACGTTACCTGAAACAAGAGTGTTTAGCACTAGGAATCGATTGTTGTAGGTTGTTGAGAACTCGACAGAATATCTTTTTGTGTTGTGAACTTTTGAAGCTTGTGTTAGAGATTTCAAAACTTAGCAAGCAAAAACAAGAGACCAAATGTCTCTGTTTATATGTCATTTGTCATCATGAACTATTATGAACATATTCATGGCTAAATTAAAACATATTCATGGCTTAATTAAAACATATTCATGGTCATTCAAAACATTTTACACAACACAATTTCGAGCATCGATATCTCATTCATCTTAGCTCCGTTTTGGACCCGATTTTGTTCGTTGTGATTAGTTCACGTCATAGAACAAAACGTAATCAATAATAATCATATTCGTAACATATACGAATAATTATCGTGGTTCAAAATTAATAATAAAACATATTTATTATTAAAATATTCCAACAAATATATCATTTCAAACTTTCAAATATGAAAAAAAACTAATATTTATTTTATTTAAATCCAATTACGTCAAACTTTTCATTTAAGTTATAAGTTGTTTATATATTTTTTATAAATTTAATGACATTTGATGATAAAAGTACAATAATATGCCAAACAATAATAAATAGATGGTCTTAAAAAATTAAGGAGTTAAATGTCATTTTAGTCCTTATGGTTTGACAACTTTTGCCATTTTAGTCCCTGTGGTTTGAATTTTGCCATTTTGGTCACTATGGTTTCATTTTATTGCCATTTTCATCCCTATGGTTTGATAAATTTTGTCATTTTAGTCCAAAATTTTAAATTTAATTGGACTAAAATGGCAACAAAATGGAAACAATAGGGATGAAAATGACAATAAAATGAAACCATAGTGACCAAAATGGCAAAATTCAAACCACAGGGACTAAAATGACAAAAGTTGTCAAACCACAGGGATTAAAATGACATTTAACTCAAAACTAAGTTTAGTTCTTAGTGTTTATATGTATATAATATGTAAAAATACATATTTGTTGATTATTTGGTTTGCATGATTATTAAAGTATTCATTTACACGTTTTCTAATTATTTTTATTAAAATAGCTGGTTTTAATTCAGCTCCTTTTATCATATCTAACATACTTCATCATCCTTTATATTTTTATTAGTTAACTTTTTTAAATTAAAAATTTCAAACACTATACTTTTTAACTCATATATATCACATATATGACTAATTGTTTACAAAGAAATAATTGTTTTCTCTTTTACGTGTTTTCTTACACTTATATTATCTTTTGTTGGAATTTTAAAAGTGTGAAAAGAAAAAGAAAATAAAAACTTTTCATCTACCAATTCAATGGTCATGAATTGTGTAGTAACCAAGCTATGAATATGCTTGTTAATTAACATAATGGCAACCTTTGGAATGCCATATGATACTTGTATAAATAGAGACACTTGGTCTCTTGTTGAAGTTGCTAGAATTTGAGATCACTACACCACTTAAGATATATACACACAAGCTCCAAAGGTTCCAAACACAATCATTTGCTTTGTTGAATTATCAACAACCTACAACGATCGGTTCTCGTGTGAAACACTCTTGTTTCAGGTGAAGTTTCGGGTTTTCGGTTAACTCCGGCATTACACACTGCTTCGGCTGTTGTACCTTGGGAAACAGCCGGGTTCACCTGGGTGGCCCGAAATCTGTTTTAAGGGACCTCTGTTGAACAGAAATCCTCAGCCACCGAATTCATTTCAATTCGTTTCATCTTGTTTTATATTTCTTCTTGTAATTTCAATTTTAGCATTTTTTATATTTCTTGTATTACTTTATTTTAGATTTTGTATTTCTCTGAATTGTAATTCGAGTAATTGAATAATAAAAGTATTTGTTTATTTTGTGAACGGTGTTCCTACAAGCTTAAAACAGATTTTAAAACCACCATTCATAAGTTTGTGTTTTTAAAATTATCGGATTACAAAACAGAAATATAAACTATTTAGTTTCGTACAAATGTTTATTTATCAAGAAATTTAAAATGTGTTTTTAAATTTTGTTTTTGGTAAACAAGTATTTTTTTTATTAATAGGAAAATTCAAACATTTTGTTTTGGTTTTTGTAAACCATAACTGATTATTTTTCTGTTTTGATGATTGTTAACAAAGTTTGGTTTTATATAATTCAATTTGTTCTTGTGTAAATCAAAAGTTTTATAAACCGTTTTGTTAACGTTTATTTAACGAACTTATTCGAATCTTTTTTTTCTGTGACTTTTATAAACGATAGTTATAATCGTTTATTTCTAACGAGCGTGTTAGAAAAAGGTTTTTGATATAAAAACCGAAAATTATAAAACGTTTGATGTTTTAAATAAAAAAAATTCAATTCGATTTTGGGGTCGGTTTTGTGTAAACCATAATCCACAAATAAGTGTCAAATTTTAGTAAAATTTGATTTTGGTTTTGTGTAAACCATACAGTTTTTTGTAAACCACAATATTTTGATAAATTAAGCTCATCAAAGTTTAAGTTTTAAGTGACGGACTTGTAGTAACTGGAAGGGTGGACATCGTTATCTGAGTTTCCTGTCTAGGAAAGTAATTCGCATATATCCTAATCAGCCGAGGGACCTGTCTTGCTTTCTTGGGGATTCTTGGAGAGAGTGTCTTAACCTATTAGGCCAAAACAAGTCATGCAAACGTCACATGAACTCAAATCACTTTGTTTGAGTTAAAAAGTTAAATTTTAAATTTGGTTTTGTGTAAACCTTATTTCTGAAAATCTGACTTGCTTCGTTTGCATTTCCACTTTTGTTTCAGTAATAACAACTGTACCTGCTCAAACTTCAACACCTATGGGACCATTAGTTGGTACCCAAGCTGCCCAGACTGTGGCAAATCATGCTGAAAGACCTGAAAAGTTTTCGGGTTTGGACTTTAAGAGGTGGCAACAAAAGATGTTGTTTTACTTGACCACTTTGAACCTTGCGAGGTTCCTAACTGAATCCCCTCCTACAATTGATGTCCAATCCATAAGCGCTTTGGAAGCGTAGAAACACTCGGAATATCTATGTCGCAA
Source organism: Mikania micrantha (assembly GCA_009363875.1). Lineage (NCBI taxonomy): Eukaryota > Viridiplantae > Streptophyta > Magnoliopsida > Asterales > Asteraceae > Mikania > Mikania micrantha. The sequence goes on from CM018687.1 coordinate 7,335,888, forward strand.
CTATGTGTTGAACGGTTTAGTGGATGCATTGTATAATGTTTACTGCAAGATAACAACTGCCAAAGAATTATGGGAGTCGTTAGACAAAAAGTATAGAACGGAGGATGCTGGCACAAAGAAGTTTGTGGTAGCCCGTTTCTTGGACTCTAAAATGGTTGATACAAAAACAGTTTTGAACCAAGTTCAAGAGTTGCAAATTATACTAAGCGACATACATTCTGAGGGAATGACTCTTAGTGAGACATTTCAAGTTGCAGCCATGATTGAAAAATTGCCTCCAAGTTGGGTGGACTTCAAGAACTACCTAAAGCATAAGCGAAAGGAAATGACGGTAGAGGACCTTGTGGTACGTCTTCGAATTGAGGAAGACAACAGGTTGGCTTTGAAAATAACACAACAACAATTTGCTCCAAAAGCCAATATGGTGGAGCATGGTCAATCTTCCCGTGGGTACAAAAAGAAAATTGACAACTACAAGGGCAAGGGCAAAGGCAAGGTTGTGGACCTTGGGCCGAAAAAAGGTGGTGTGAGGAAGCAGGTTTTCCAATTTAAGGGGAAATGCTACAAGTGTGGTGAACATGGTCACCGTGCTGATAAGTGCAAGGCTCCTAAACAGGACCGAGCACATATGATGGAGGATGATATGCCTTTAGTTGCTATGGTCTCTGACATCACTACTATCATGGAGGAGATCAACTTGGTGTCAAATGACCCTAAGGGGTGGTGGGTTGACACTGGTGCTACCCGCCAGGTGTGTCCTGATCGGGCCCTCTTTAATACGTTTAAAGAGGTGGTGGGTGACTCTAAGCTGTACATGGGGAATGCAGCAACTGCCGATGTCAAGGGTGAAGGTAGTGTGATCTTAAAGTGGACTTCGGGAAAGGAGCTCACTTTGAGCAACGTGCTCTATGTTCCTGACATACGCAAGAGCCTCGTGTCAGGATGGTTGCTTAACAAACATGGTTTTCGTTTAGTTTTTAAATCTGATAAATTTGTTTTAACTAAGCGTGGAATGTTTGTTGGTAAGGGTTATGCCCAAAATGGAATGTTTAAACTCAATGTAATAGCTAAGGTTGAGAACATGAATGAAAATTGAATTAGCACAATGATAGCAAGAACAAAGTTCATTCAATCAAACTGTAAACGCACAATTTTGTTATAGAGAGAGAGTTTCTGCAAAAGGAATATCTCATTCAATTCACTAACTTCATTGTATTACATAAATGTCAACTGCCCTTATATATAGAGACAGTGACGTCTGATGATGTCACATGATGTTGACACCTAACAGACAAAACAAAACAACTGAAATAACTAAACTACTGAGAATGTCTACAACATCTGAAGACATTCTCTTACAACTACTGAAGTAATAAAACTAAAACATCTGATGAGTAAACTACTCATCAGACTTTTACAAGAACTGAAAGAAAACTACTGAAGACTAAACTACACACTACAACATCTGATGACTTATACTTCAGCTGTTGTATATCACTTCAGATCTTGTATCTTCTGTACATTGAATGTCAGCCGTTGTGTTCTTCTTCAGTTGTTATAAGTGCTGTGAGACTTAGAGATTTTTCTGATCAGGCTCATTGGTTCTTTTAGTCCAACAAACTCCCCCTGAACCAATGCAGCCAAAAACCTCTAATTTATTTATGGTCTCACTTATTTACTCCCAGGCTGAAAGATAAGTCTTTTTCTTTGAGATCAGTATCAAAATGACCAGTTAAAGTGTATGCCTGATAATCAACAGCTTCCAAAAAATCTAACAAGCAAAATATGAGAGGGAACTCCATTGGGGAAATGGACTATGAGCATTAACCCCTCTCATTAAAGCTATTGATCATATACTAACCTGAAGGACTCCCTGACATATGCCTCAAGCAGTATTACCTTCTCTTCTGGAGTCAGCCTCTCAGGTTCACCTTCAAAGAAAGACTCAGGTCCATAATACTCAGACAAGTACCTGGCCATTGTCCCATCATTCAGCTTAACTCTAGTAATCTCTCTGTATACAAACTCATCAGGATGCTTCCCTTCCAAAAACAAAGAAAGCTCATTTTGTTGAACATTTTCAAGTTTCCTATATACCAAGCCTTTCTTGATCATTTTGTTTTCTATAAACTTTGGAGCTTTTGAGCCAGAGTTGTACACACTCTTGAAGTCATTGATTATCTCCCAAGGATCAAGTACTGACCCTAGCATAATGTCAGCACTTAAGACCCTTCTGATTCTTCTGGCATAAGATGCTGGAGCCTCTTTCTTGTGTATCCTGTGAATGATTCTTGGATCAGGCCACATTCTAATCTGTTCCTTCCTATACTGGTAGGTGAACCTCAGAGCATACAACCTTTGAGCTTCTTTCTTCATTGCAATAATGGTTGATGTCTGAGGATAATCCTTGTCAACCATCTTTAAGATTTGCTCATCATGCTGTTTCTGGTTCTCTTCTTCTTCAAGCTTCACTTTTACTGCCAACATTCTAGACTCTGGTGTGATCTTTGGATGTTGACCAAAAACCAGTGGTTTCTCAGGCATATCTTTGGCAGGAAGAGTTACTTTCTTCTTTTGAATGTTTGTTTTAATGACTGTAGAGATAGGCATCCTGTCTTCCTCATCTGAATCTTCCTCTTCTTCTTGAATTCTCAGTTGCCTTCTTTTCTTTAGAGGAGCCCTTACCTTAACACTTTCAGAAGATTTCTCAACCTCAACCCTCTGAGTTTGAACTTCTTGTTCTTGCATCTCCTCTTGTTCAGTTTCTTGTACATCGAAGGTTGTAACTTGTTCAGTACTTACTTTCTCAAAACTTACTTCAACTTCTTTATCAGCCTTTTCCACACTTTCTACATTTTCTTGCTCAACCTCCTCCTCAGCTCTGTTGGCAACCTCAGCAGTTTTATTCTTCTTCTGCCTCTTGTATGTCACTTGAATGGCAGGAGACCTTTCAGAAGCAATATCTTCATTGTCAGACCTTTGCCTTTTGGAAGCTGAAGTTGTGACTGACTCTGTTCCTAACTCCCCCTTTTTGGCTGCAGGGGAAGAAGGAGTATGAAGAGTTGTAAGTCTGGCAGTCACAGCATCATCTACCATCTGCTGAATTTGAGATTTGGAGGGTAGCCTCTCATCAAGGGCTTGGGCAATGATGGTTTTCAGTAAAGGAGTGATGAGAGGGATGACATTTAGAAGGGCAGCAGCTAATGCCTCTGGGGGGCTAGAACCCAAAGGATTAGTGCCTGAAGCAGTGGCTGGAGGCTTGTCAAATTGTGAGATATTGGTGGAAGTGTTTGTGTGACCTTCAGGATGAGAAGGTGCCATCTGTGGGGTAATTGGGGAAGATGGACTTTTGTCCTTGGACATTTTGGTGAGTAGCTCATTGAGTCTACAGACCTCAGCCTCAAGGATTTGATTCTGTTTCAGAACCTCAGCAAGTGTGCTTTGGTCATCATCAGCCTTAGCTGAATCATCTGACCTCCTGAGAATATCAGGATCTACCTGAGTTGAGTGTGGCTCAACATGATCAGGTGCCCCTTTTTCTTGGTTCTGGGGACTTCCAACCTCAGGGTTAATCCCTTCATCAGTTGTTGCCTCTGACAAGGTCTTAGCAATGGTACCACTATCAATCACTCCAAATGATGGAGGTGATGAAGTAGCAGCCTTGTCAGATATCAGAATCTCTCTTTCCACACTAGGAGATCTGATGTGGTAGTCATAATCCTGTGGGTTATCAGAGACACTTTGATCCTCCCCCTCAATGTTGGAGCTAATCCCAGTAGTGATAGGTGTCTGGGAGGGGATAGGAGTGTTCAACTGATCCAGGATGTTTTCAATAACAAAAGTGGGGCTATCTGGGGTGGTTTCCATAGGAATTGGCTTTGAAAGAAAGTGCACCCGGGGAGATTGGTGCTGTTCAATAGAAACCTTTTCAAATGAAAGAGGTTCTAGAGATGTGTCTGCCCCTACAATGGTTGCTCCAGGATCCTGTTGAGAGGAAACCTGGGCGGTTTGAGCTGGTAGAGTCTGATGGACCACTGGTTGACTACCCCCAGTGGCCATGTCATGCCTTGGTGAGGCATGGGCAGACTCAGGGGACTCATTTCCCTGAGCAGCCTTTTTGGGCTTTGTGGATTTGGGTTTGGTGGGGACCTTAGATTTGGATGTTGAAGTGGAGACTGTGGGTTCCCTATGCTTGGGTTTTAGCTTTCGAGCAGCCTCTTTTAGAGTAAGGTTAGAGTTGTGTCGGAAATATACTTCCAACAAAACTGCTGGAGCAGAGATCCCCTGACCAACAAGGCCATTTTGCTGAAGCTGTTTCTCTATGATGGCCATGATAAAACGTGGATAGAGTAGCCATCTAGAAGAAACAGGCTTAGTAGCATGTTCAGTTAATTCCGAAAACAGGATTTGAGAAAAATTTAATTTTTGAGATTCAAGGATTGAATACAATACCTGTTGCCACCTGGAAGACATTTGGTCCCATGAAGAAGACTTCGGAGCCAAGCATATGTTGATCATATGAAATATCAGGCGCTCTGGGTCATTGAAGTGCTTCTTGAAAAGTGTTGAGTCACTCAAGTCACCCTGGTATTCATGACGTGTAAAACAGAGGTCAGTTGCGCTCTTAGGAAATTGGGTGACCAGATTAGCATCATCGAGCTGAAGAACCTCCCTCAGTTCAGCTGGGCTTATGTGCACGTTATGACCATTGACAGTGGACCGAAGAGAGATTACTCCTGTGCCAACATTGATCAGTTCCACATTCATCCAGAATTGATGAATAGAGTCGACATATAGTGTTGGATTGATGAGAAAGGCAGTTTTGAATTGAGAAGCATTCATCAAATCCACAGCTTCATCAAACTTTGACCAGAAAGAGGATTTGGTCAGATAGGCAATGGAGTTATGACGCGGTTTCAAGGTTATGGACGCCATGGATGCAAAGACTGGAGAGGGAAAATAGGTTTTTGAAAAAGATGGAAAGTTCTGAGAAAGTGATAATGAAACAACTGAAGAAGGTTGAGTTAAATAGAGAAAACAACAGAAGTTAAAACAACTGAAGAGTAAAATTACTCATCAGGTGTTGTCGACAATTTTGTTCAGCAGTTGTTTTCATCAGTTGTTCATCAGACTTTGTGGAAATTTTGTTCATCAGAACTTGTGAACAATGTGTTCATCAGAACTTGTAAACAATTTTTGACCTTTAGTACTTAGTGAATCAATACTCATCAGTACTTGTAACTTAGAGTATAGAAAAGGTCATATCTTTCCTTGAATCAGTACTTTTGATATGTATCAGTATTTACTGAAAATATCAAAAAGTTTCAAGGTAAAAAAAATTTTATTTGAAAAGAAAAATTGAAAATATTTTTGGGTTTTTGAAAAGAAATTAAAATTTATTTTATGAAAAACCAACCTATTCAAGTTGCAGCATACCAAGCCTTAGAACTAAATTTTGAAAAGTTGAGGTGTCTAAAGGCTTAGTAAAGATGTCTGCAAGCTCATCAGCACTAGGAACAAACTTTGGATCAATCAGACCCTTTTCATAACAATCTCTTATAAAATGATGTCTGATCTCAATGTGTTTAGTCCTAGAGTGCTGAACTGGATTCTTGACAATACAAAGAGCTGAAGCACTATCCATTAACAATGGTGTCTTCAGTTCTTTGATGCCATAATCCAAGAGTTGAGACTAAAGCCAGAGAATTTGTGAAGTACAACTTGCAGCAGCAATGTACTCGGCTTCAGCAGTGGAAGTGGCTACAGATGTTTGTTTCTTACTTTGCCAAGAAACCAGACAATTTCCGAGAAATTGACACCCACCAGAAGTAGATTTTCTTGAGAGTTTGCATCCTGCATAGTCACTATCAGAAAAAGCAACTAGCTTGCAGGAATGTCCAGTGGAGTACCATATTCCCAGAGATTGAGTACCCTGTAAGTATCTGAAAATTCTTTTCACAGCAATCAGATGAGATTCTTTAGGTGCAGCCTGAAATCTAGCACAGACACATGTGGCAAACATAATGTCTGGCCTTGATGCAGTTAGATACATCAAAGAGCCAATCATACATCTATAAAGAGTTTCATCCACTGAAGTACCTTTCAGATCAGCATCAAGTTGTGTGGTGCTGCTCATGGGGTTAGAACATGGTTTACAGTTTTGCAAATCAAATTTCTTTAACAGCTCTTTTGTGTATTTTGATTGGTGAATGAAAATTCCATCAGGTTTTTGTTTAATTTGAAGACCCAAGAAAAACTGTAGTTCCCCCATGGCACTCATTTCAAAATTTTTGGTCATAAGCTCAGTGAAAGCATCACACAACTTTAGATCAGATGAAGCAAATATAATGTCATCAGCATAAATTTGAACAAGTAGCTTATGCTGTCCTACATTCTTTATGAATAAAGTTTTATCAATGGAGCCTCTAGTGAAATTATTTTTGAGAAGAAAAGTGGATAAAGTGTCATACCAGGCTCTAGGTGCTTGTTTCAGCCCATAAAGAGCTTTATCAAGCTTGTACACCCAATCAGGATGTTTATTGTCCTCAAAGCCTGGAGGTTGACACACATACACTTCCTCTTTTATTTTACCATATAAGAAAGCACTTTTGACATCCATTTGAAAAACTTTAAGTTTATGTAAGGCAGCATATGCTAAGAACAACCTAATTGCTTCTAGTCTGGCTACAGGGGCAAAAGTTTCATCATAATCAATACCTTCTTCCTGAGAAAACCCCTGTAGAACCAGTCTAGCTTTGTTTTTAATGATTTGACCATTTTCATCTGTTTTATTCCTAAATACCCATTTTGTGCCTATTGCACACTTACCTGTAGGTAGAGAAACCAGCTCCCAAACTTGTTGTTTCTTGAACTGCAACAACTCCAACTGCATTGCCTCCACCCAGCCAATGTCTCTAAGTGCTATGTGATAGTTCTTTGGCTCTTGTTGACTGACAAATAGAGCATAAAGACAAAAGTTGGATAATTGACTTCTTGTGGAAACACCAGCAGAAATATCGCCAAGAACTTGAGATAATGGATGATCCTTCAGTTCTTGATATGGAATAAGATCAGTGCAAGTGTTTGCTGGAGGAACAGATGCTGCAGTTGAAGAAGATTCAGGAAATACAGCAGCAGGAATTTCAAAGGATTTAGAAGATGCCAGAATTTCATCAGCATTTGTATTTGGAGGATCAACTGGAGCAAGAGGAGCATCAGATTTAGCATACAATGGCAGATTATCACTAAATCTGAACAGATGAGTACTTTCATCTTCATCATCAGGACTTCCTTGTGTGGTTTCTGTAAAAGCTTTTGGTGGATCTGCAGTAAGTACCTCATGTGCTTCAACATTAGGCTCAACTGGAAATTCATGTTGCAAGATGTTAAGATCAAACATCTCAGCAGGATTTTGAGGAATGGAATCTTTGGGACATTCATTGAATTTAACATGAAGAGTTTCTTCAACAATCTTTGTTCGACAATTGAACACTCTATAAGCCTTGCAAGTTGAAGAATATCCAACAAAATATCCTGCATCAACTTTGGAATCAAACTTTGTGAGTTGATCTTTGGTGTTAAGGATATAACATGGACACCCAAAAGCTCTGAAGAAGGAAATCAAAGGAGTTAGATTGTGAAGTATTTCATATGGAGTTTTCAACCATCTTTGATTTACTAGAACCCTGTTTTGCACATAGCAAGCTGTGTTAACAGCTTCTGCCCAGAAGGTCAGTGGCAAACCAGAATCAGCCAACATTGTTCTGGCAGCTTCAATCAAAGTCCTATTTTTCCTTTCTACAACTCCATTTTGTTCAGGAGTTCTGGGAATGCTGTACTGTCTCTGAATTCCCTTTGACATATAAAATTCATCCAGAATGTGATTTCGGAATTCAGTGCCATTATCACTCCTAACACACTTGATAGGAATAGAATATTGCTTTTCAGCATATAACACAAAGTTTATAATAGCCTTGGCAACCTCACCTTTTGAGTGTAAGAAGAAAGTCCAGACAAACTTTGAATAGTCATCAACAATAACTAGACAATACTTCTTCTTTGCCATAGACATTATCTGCACTGGACCAAACAAATCCATGTGCAGTAGTTGCAGGCAACCAGTGGATTTGGAATCTCCAATTGGAGGAAAAGAGACTTTGTGTTGCTTTCCTTTCAAGCAGGCAGTACAATTCTCATCACAGCTAAAATCCTTTAAAGGAAGACCTCTAACCAAACCATGTTTCACCAATTGATTCATGTTTTTGAGGTTCACATGACCTAATCTTCTATGCCACAGATTTGATTCCTTGAAAGAGGCCTTAGAGAATAAACAAGGATGACCCTTGACTGAGATTTTCTTAGATAAATCAAAGGCATATACCTTTCCCACTCTGTTAGCCTTAAGAAGTGTATACTCATCTAAAACTTTGCCAATCAAAGGCATCACATCAGAAGATAAAATCCTACAATCTTGCTTAGTGAAAAGAGAAACATGACCCTTATCACTCATTTGACTAACACTCAGAAGATTGTACTTAAGATTTTCAACATGATTCACATCATCAAACCTAATCTCACCATTTGTTACCACACCTTTACCTATAATGTAACCCTTAGCATCATTTCCAAAGGACACAAATCCTTTCCTTCCAGTGAAATAATTATGAAGGAGAGATCTGCTCCCAGTCATATGCATGGATCCTCCACTATCAACATACCAGATGCTATTTTGGTATGCTGAAGGACCCTGCATACAACAACACACTCAGTTAGACTTTTGGACCCAAACCATTTTGGTTTTGGGTCTGTTAACACATGATGAAACATAAGTAACATTGTCAGTTGAAGCAACACTTGAAGCATTCTTATCAGAAGATTTTGCTTTGACTTTTGATTTTTGATTTCTTTTTATGAAATGAATCAACAGATGCCTCTGCCAGATTGACTTTTCCTATCAGTTGTTGCATCATTAGCATCAGTTGATTATGATTTTGAGTTAAAATTTTGATTTCATGAGACACATCAGAACTTGATTTTTTATTTTTGTGTTTGATCATTTTAGTGTCTTTAATCAAATGAGATGCTGTCAAGTGTTGTTTCCCTGAATCTGGAACAATCCCTTTTTCTTTCTTGGATGTACTTGAGTTATTTCCTTGTAAGGATTTTCCAGATTTTGAAACTACTGATGATTCTGGTACAAACTTTGAACTAAATTCATTTTTCATTTTGAGTATGTTCTTGTTTTTATGCTTGATTTTGTTGAATTTAGAACCTTTTCTGTACCAGCATTCATCAGTTGAATGATTAAACAGCCTACAAATTTCACAAGGCACCCTCTTTTTCTTTTTCTTGTGATTGTCTACAAGTGCTGATGACTTAGAAATAGATTGTTTGTTCATCAGAACATCCAAGGCATCAGTATTTGTAGCCAATTTGACAACAGCTGATGTGTTGACAACATCTGAAGAGTTGTGCTTCAGCACTTGTGTATCAACACATTCACCAACATCAATTGTTGCAGTATCAGCTTTTTCAACAACTGCTGATGAGTGACTTTGACTTATTAAAAGTCGTGCATCATTTTCTCCAGTGCCATGCCCATCTGACTTAACCAGTTTTAAATTTAATTCATTTGAAACATTTTCATCAGGATCAATCTCAATTAAAACACTATCCTGACATATGTCATCCTGGATAACATTTGTACATCCAAGAGAATAAGAATAGGTTTCAATATCCATAATTTCAGATTCAGATTTGCATGCACTTGAATCACTTTCAAATGATTCATCAGCATCAGACTTTTCTGAGGATTTGGTGAATTGGTATACACTGTCCCCTTCAGACTCACAGTTAAGATTCTTTGGTGTATAACAGCAACTTCACATTGGATGCTGTTTGCTTGTTTAACAGCAACTCAAACCCCTTGCAAGATTCAACCCATTTTGCACATTCTACTTGGGTTGCTGCAAGTGTTTGTTTCAAATCATTGTGTTTTACAAGCATGACTTCCACCCTAGCCTTTTCATCAGACAATTGACACTTGAGTTTATAAATTTCAGACTCTTTTTCATTCAAACCTTTCTCAAATTCAGTTTTATTCTTTGTCATGACCCTTTCTAAAGCCAACTTCTCATTGATTAACTCAACATTGATTTCTCTAATGGAAGCAAATGCTGAAACACAAGACTCTGAACACAACTTAGCTTTGGATTCAGAGGATACCTGGGATTTTGAAGAAGTTGAACTTGAGGTGTCAGTTGAATCAATAGCCATCAAAGCAAGATTCCCAAATGGATTGTCTCCACCATGTGGACCAGCTTCAGAGTACATCTGCATATTGAAATCAGATAAGTCATCAGGTAAACTACTCCAATCAGCTACTCCAGGGGTGAAGAAGCTCTGATGTTGTTGTTGTTGAGGCTGTTGATTGGTTTGTGATTTGCTGGAATCAGGAAGAGCAGGTGATTGTGAAGGAATTAATGCTGGAGTGTGTGTAGGTTGAGGCATGTAAAAACAAGGATATGGATATGGCATAGGATTTTGTGGAACAAAGTGAGCTGGATAGAATTGTTGTTGACTAGTACCAGAAGATTGTGGTCCTTTGCTTGATGTGTTGTTGCTTGTAAAAGTCACAAAAGGTGCAGCAGAGTTAGAACCAGTAGATTTGCACTCCCTAGCAAAGTGACCAAGTCTGTGACACTTATGGCACCTCAGCTTCCCTTTGTCAAATCCAACTTTGGTTTTGCCAGATAATCCAGGGAACTTTCTTCCTGTTCGTTTATAGAACTTTTGTGATCTGATGTTGATTAATGCCATTTGACTCAAAATGTCCATCTCCTCTAGATCATCATCCGGGATTCCTTTCAAATCATCCATCACAAAACACAAGTTATCACCATAATTTCCTGCATTACCATCAACTCCAACAAAAGCATGTTCAGAATTGTTAGTAGAAAAATCAATATGTTCATCATAAGAACATTCAGACCCATTAAACTCTGACTCCTGACCTATCAAAGCAGTGTTACCAGGAACAAAATCATCAGCAAGTTTTCCAGATGAAGATAGTTTTCTCTTCTGTTCTACCTCTCTCTCAAAAGTTAAGAGTTTCCCATGTAATTGGGTGAGAGATAGATTTTCCAGATTAGCATTAGAGCGTAGGACAATTGTGTATGTGTCCCATCTCTCAGGCAGTGATCTGAGAAATCTGTTATTCATCTGACTATTAGTATATTCTTGCTTAACCATTTTCAACTCAGAAATTAAACATGAGAACCGCTCAAATTGTTGAGTCAATGATTCACCCTTTCTATGAGAAAAGGTCTCATACTGCTGAGCAAGGATTTCTCTAGTGTTTGCTAAAACCTCATCCGTTCCACCGAATTGTTCTTTCAGTGCAACCCAGAGATCATGAGCAGTATCATGATGCATCAAGCCAGAATAAATCTCATTCGGCAAGGCCATGGCCAGAATACCATGAGCTTTAGCATCAATTTCAAACAATTTAATATCCTCATCCGAATACATATCCGAAGGTTTCGGAATCATTAGTTTAGTTTCAGGATCAGTGATCATGGGTTTATACGGACCATGCACTACAGATTTCCAACATCCTGCGCTGTTAATCGACAGGTGATGTAGCTTTCTACGTTGCCAAATGTTGTACTCACTCCGCACAAGCATCCGAGGCTTGGTTGCGGAGCCTGTATTGTGCGGATCATTGTTTGGAGTTGTCATGATCACAGATTCAAACAATTACACACAAACTAATGCAAATTTCAATCAATTGAATCAAAACAGATTTATATTGAAAGACAAATCAACAGAAGTTAACAGAAAACTTCAATCTATAACAAATTCTTACTAATCAGCTAATTCGATCAACTAGAGAACAAATTTGAGCAGTTTCAGAGATCAATTGTTTAATCGATCAATGATTAACCTGCTCTGATACCAATTGTAGGATCAGATGTTCTCAATTGATTCAATTTTAAAGTATAGCAGCGGAATTCAAAATTGAATTAGCACAATGATAGCAAGAACAAAGTTCATTCAATCAAACAGTAAACGCACAATTTTGTTATAGAGAGAGAGTTTCTGCAAAAGGAATATCTCATTCAATTCACTAACTTCATTGTATTACATAAATGTCAACTGCCCTTATATATAGAGACAGTGACGTCTGATGATGTCACATGATGTTGACACCTAACAGACAAAACAAAACAACTGAAATAACTAAACTACTGAGAATGTCTACAACATCTGAAGACATTCTCTTACAACTACTGAAGTAATAAAACTAAAACATCTGATGAGTAAACTACTCATCAGACTTTTACAAGAACTGAAAGAAAACTACTGAAGACTAAACTACACACTACAACATCTGATGACTTACACTTCAGCTGTTGTATATCACTTCAGATCTTGTATCTTCTGTACATTGAATGTCAGCCGTTGTGTTCTTCTTCAGTTGTTATAAGTGCTGTGAGACTTAGAGATTTTTCTGATCAGGCTCATTGGTTCTTTTAGTCCAACAAAAATGCTTCTACTTCTGCTTATTTGATTGAGTCATCTAATGTTTGGCATGGTCGTTTAGGTCATGTTAATTTCAATTCGATGCGTCGTTTAATAATATTAGATTGCATTCCAAAGTTTGCCATTGATTCAAAATACAAATGTACAACATGTGTTGAAACAAAACAAACAAGATCATCTTTTAAGTCAGTTGAAAGAATAACCGAACCCCTTGACATAATTCATACTGATGTGTGTGATTTAAAATCGATTCCTACAAGAGGTGGAAATAAGTATTTCATCACATTTATTGATGTAGTACACGATATTGCTATGTCTACTTACTTAAGAATAAGGATGAAGCAACTGATAAGTTTGTCTTGTATAAAACTGAGGTTGAGAATCAATTCCACAAAAAGATAAAAGTTCTAAGGAGTGATAGAGGCGGAGAATATGTTTCACCATTTGCCAATATTTGTGCACAAAATGGAATTATCCATGAGTGTACCGCTCCTTATTCCCCACAACAAAATGGTATTGCGAAACGAAAGAACCGTACATTGAAAGAGATGATGAATGCTATGTTAATTAGTTCTGGAATGAGCCAGGACATGTGGGGGAAGCTATTTTGTCGGCTACTTATCTTTTAAACAAAATACATTTCAAGAAAAAGGATGTAACTCCTTATGAGTTATGGATGGGAAGAAAGCCATCTTATAAATACTTAAAAGTGTGGGGGTGCCTAGCAAAAGTGGTGGTTCCACCACCAAAGGTTCAAAGAATAGGACCCAAAACCGTGGATTGTGTATTCATTGGTTATGCCCATCATAGTAGTGCATATCGGTTTCTTGTTTATGATTCAAAGAATCCTGAAATACAAAAGAATACTATAATGGAGTCAAGGAATGCATCATTCTTTGAAGAAGTGTTTCCTTGTTTGAAAAAGGAACTCCCAAGTTCATCAACACCAGTTGATGAGATTGTTCATGATGAAGATCAAGAACAATTAGAGGCTAAAGAGGTTGAGCCAAGAAGAAGTAAGAGGCAAAGGATTGAAAAATCTTTTGGACCTGATTTTCTTACTTATATGGTTGAGGGAGAGTCCCAGACCCATCGTGATGCAGTCACCTCTTCGGAAGGACCTCAATGGAAAGAGGCAATCAAGAATGAAATTGATTCGATCTTACAAAACCATACTTGGGAGCTAGTAGATCTTCCCCCAGGGTGTAAACCACTTGGATATCGGTGGATATTCAAAAGGAAGATGAAAGCTGATGGTTCCATTGATAAGTACAAGGCAAGGTTAGTGATCAAAGGATTTAGACAAAAGGAAGGAGTAGATTACTTTGATACTTACTCGCCTATGACTAGAATAACCTCGATAAGATTGGTGCTTGCAATAGCGGCTTTAAGAAATTTGGAAGTCCATCAAATGGATGTTAAAACCGCTTTTCTAAATGGGGATTGTCACACCCCGAGCCGGCGGAGTTGGATCGGAGTCCCCGCCGGGCGGAAGGTTCCCGGGGCGTGATATCGCGGTTGATAATCATGATGATCAGATTGTTTACATAGCAATAACGTTTAAGAATAACTAAAGCACAATCAAATGATATATAGGATTACAAAGTTAAATTACAATAGCAATGTTCTGCAATTTAACTAAGTAAACCTAACCAAAAGGATCAAATGTTTATATCTTGCGTAAGCACAAGATATCAAAAATGATATATGTCATCAACAAAGTATGTGCTTCTTCAAAAGTCTACTAGGTCCTCTATCTGGGCAGCCTAGTATGCATATCCAAAAGCTTAACTTAAACCTGTTCTTCACCTGAGAAAGCATGTAAAAAGATCAAGTCAACACAAAGGTTGGTGAGTTCATATAGTTTATAAGTTTAAAAAAAATAGTTTCACAAACCTCCTTCGGTAAAACCTTAACCTCATTAACTCCACCTGTAATATCCAAGTCGGTATGCTTATATATAGGGCATATGTAAGGGAACAAGCCCTAGCCAACATCCCACCACATACTAACCCGGATATAACATTCTTGTTAATAATAATTAAGCATTTTACATACCAAGCAACTCAATCCTCATCAAAGCCTTTGTTATCTGTTTCAAAGTTTTCATGCCTATTGTATTCGTAAGTGTTAGTTCTCATCATGTTTATCAAGCATCATAAATTCACACACACATAGTTTAGCAATTACATATCTCCTATAAGCAGACAAAAGCTCTGGAATACCAGAAGTTTAGCAATTACATGTCTCTTATATAGATAACTGCTTAGCATTCAACAAGTTCATGTTTAGCCTTTACATACCTCTTATAAGCCGACAAAAGCTCTGGAATGCCAGACGTTTAGCAATTATATGTCCCTTATAACCAGGTAATAGCCCCGTAACGTTACGTTTATGTTTAGCCTTTACATACCTCATATAAACCGACACAAGCTCTGGAAGACCAGACGTTTAGCAATTACGTGTCCCTTATAACCAGGTAATAGCTTAGAATCGATACTTTCATGTTTAGCCTTTACATACCTCATATAAGCCGACAAAAGCTCTGGAATACCAGACGTTTAGCAATTACATGTCCCTTATAACCAGGTAATAGCTGAGTATCATTATGTATATGTTATTACATGTATCTCACCCCATAGTTACAAGCTCTGGAATACCAGACGTTTAGCAATTACGTAGACTATGGTTAGATACATGTATGATGGCCTAGGAGCATGTAATAGTTTCCAAACATCATATCTCATGTAATAGTATCAAGTCTCATGTAATAGTATCAAGTCTCATGTATTAGTATCAAGTCTCATGTAATTGAATCAAGTATCATGTAATTGAATCTAGCTTCATGTGATTGTATCAAGTCTCATGTAATTGAATCAAGTATCATGTAATTGAATCTAGCTTCATGTGATTGTATCAAGTCTCATGTAATTGAATCAAGTATCATGTAATTGTATCAAGTAATCAACAATTGATTTTTTTTAAGCATCAAGCTTAAAGTAAAGGTTTCCATCATAAGTAATCATGTTTATGTTTAAAGCATTAAATAACATTTCAATAAAAATGTTTAACATGCTTCTCAGTCCCGAAGTAAAACAAACAAGTTTGAAAGGGGACAATGAACTCACCTTATGTCCGAAGTGCTTGACTAAGTAGAATAAGAATACACGCGCTCTTTGTTTGCTTTCTTTATGATGTTCAAGTTCCTGTATTGATTTCATAATGTTTGTAGTTTATAAGTAAGGTATAATTGACGCGTATGTGTGTAAGCGTTAGTGTTAGCCCTGAAGTTGGCTAACACTAGAAGTCTAGATCGTATTTCGGCCCCTTTTTGCTTATTAAAGAATCTAGTGACACTTATGTAACATCGCATTTTAGTTCATGTGCTTTGGTTTCTATATTTATAACAACCCTTGTAATAATTTTGTTCAAAACTTTGGCATAATAACCAATTTAATTTATCAAAGTGTTATGCCTTTTATTTGACTATTATGGGCCGAAAGACAGATTTGGGTCAAGAAATCGCGTTAGGCCTAAGATCAACAATTTGATCCTAAGGGGTATACTTGGGCCTTGTTACACCTCCATTTGGCCGAATAGTCGAGCCGGTTACCATGCTTGGGCCGAAAACGAAGTTGGGCCGAGTGGATTTAATTGTTAAATACAATTGATGGGCTAATCAAGATCATATGGGCTTAGTTCACTATAGAATTGGGCTATTTATGCGTGTAGACCGAGAGTGGGCCGAAAGTGTTACTGGACCGAACTAAACCACCTAGATCTTCGATTTGTTGTGGGCCACTTGTCATTGATCCGGTTTAGGTCTGGGCTGCACCATGTCTTGGGCCTATTGGGCCGATGGTCGTCAATGGTCTCACAATTCCAGCGAACCTATCTACCAATGGTTCGGCCATGTAACTACAACCCTTAAGGTTCGTGAAGATGATTCGTGCCCACCGGAAGGTTCGCACCCTAACAGGTTCGGTGAGTGATGATAGTTCGGCCAAGGTTCGCCCATGCAACACATGCATGGGTTCGGCAAGGTGGTGAAGTAGGTTCACCGCTGCCCAGCTCCACATGGTTCGGTTGCAGACGAGTCCAAAGGGTCGCTGCTCTCAACCTCGCAGGTCATGGGTTCGGCTCCCTTCCTGGTTCGGCTACCCATCCAAGGGTTCGTTGGCTTTAGGGTTCGGCTGGGTTCGTAGGCACCCAGGGTTCGGCGCCTCGCCGAGAAGGTTCGGTGAAGAAGGTGGCTAAAGGTTCGGCCAAGGCTCTGGGAGGTTCGTTCCTCATGATGGTTCGCAGGTTCAAAGGATCTAATCTCAAAGGTTCGTTGACAGAACCATGCAGGTTCGGCTGTGATGTCCACGAACCTGTGTGTTCGTGTCCCTCCTTCCAGCTCCAACCTTTGATTCAGCCATCGAAATGGGTGTCATCACGTGCGATTAAGACTTAGAGAGTATCGGTTTCGAAGGGCAAAGCAAGAGTATCCGGCCAGGTGTGTGTATCGAAATCAAGAACAGAAAACCCTCTTTTTCGTGACTTTCTTCGAATCATACCTCGTTTTTGGCTGGTCAAAAGCTTCGATCCTTTGTACTTCCGTGTAGAGGAGATCAAAAGCTTCGCGTGGGCGCAAGGATCACTCAAATTGGTCAAGAATTGAGAGAGATATGGAGCTTCAAAGTTCAATAATGGTGGTGATTTCTAGTGAGAGAAAAGAAAACGGGAGAGAGAGTTCAGAGAGAGAGAATATGAAATAAATGATAATTTCATCTCATTTAGAGTTTATATACCCCGGGGATATTCGGGTTCGTTTCGGTTGCCCGGTTCGCGGTTTTGTCGCGTATCCGGCACGTTACGCGCGTAAATTCTGATTTAACTAAAAATAATTATTCTAGGATGACTAAATTAAAAATATTATTAGAAATTATATTAAATATCGTTGCGTAAAATTAAATATCGATTTATAATATTTTACGCGTTTTATTAATTTATTCGCGATTTAAGAAAATAGTTTAGTTAAAATCATTTTATGATGAGTTTCAAAATTGTAAAATAAAAAAAATATTATATTTCTTTAGATTTATGATCGTTCGAAACGTTATTCGTTTTCATCAGATTGCGTCACCATCGCGCGTATTCTTTCGAATCGTCATTCGAACGAACACGTCGATGGTTTGGCTTTCTGATTCTTGTTTTCTACTGTTAAGTCATTATTTCAGAACGTTAAACCATCAGAATCATTTGTACAGATCGTCACCTATACGAATAACTCGTCGGTTTAGCATTCCGTAACAATAACCGTTTTAGTTTCGTTTTGTTTAACCTCACATACGTATACACCAAATAGTATCACATCAAGTATTTATGTTTCAACACTGTGTTGTCTGACATGTTTTCTGACTGTTAAACCCTAAGGTTTAAGTCAGATTCAGACAATCGTTTAATAGTTTCATGTAAATCAAATGCATCAATAGTCTAAACATAGTTTAACGAAATGTGTACCTGGGTTACTGTACATGTCTACTGTTGCGATCACTGTTCCGGCACGCGTCCGGCACTGATGTTACAGTCTCCCCTTGTTAGAGAAATTTCGTCCCGAAATTTAAGACTCGTTATTCGGTACGACTTCCTCAGCAAAAAGTTGGGGATACTTGTTTCTCATGTGATCTTCACGTTCCTAAGTAAACTCAGGTCCGCGCCTTGAGTTCCAACGAACTTTAACTATAGGAATACGGCTTCGCCTCAGTTTCTTAACTTTACAATCCATGATTTCTAACGGTTCTTCAACAAAACGTAAGTTTTCATCCAATTGAATTTCTTCAACCGGTATGATAAGAGTTTCATCGGCTAAGCATTTCTTCAAGTTTGAGACGTGAAACACGTCATGTACACCACTAAGTTCATCGGGTAAGCTTAATCTGTACGCCACAGGACCAATACGTTCGATGATTTCAAACGGTCCTACGTATCGTGGTGTTAGTTTGCCTTTCTTTGCGAATTGAACTACACCCTTCCATGGGGAAACCTTCAACATGACACCGTCTCCCACTTGGAATTCTAACGGCTTGCGCCGTTTATCAGCATAGCTCTTTTGTCTGCTTCAGGTTGCTTGCAGTCTTTGTTGTATTTGAGCAATCTTGTCTGTAGTTTCTTGTATAAGTTCTGGCCCAGTGATACGATTATCTCCTACCTCTGACCAACAGATCGGTGACCGACATTTCCGGCCATATAGAGCTTCGAATGGGGCACAACCGATGCTGCTGTGATAACTGTTGTAAGAGAACTCAATTAGTGGCAAGTGAGAATCCCAATTACCACTGAAGTCTAGAACACAAGTTCTCAACATGTCCTCGAGGGTTTGAATAGTACGTTCACTTTGACCATCCGTTTGTGGATGATAAGCTGTACTCAAGTTTAATTGCGTCCCTAGAGATTTCTGCAATGATTGCCAGAACCTTGATGTAAATCTGCTATCACGATCTGAAATGATAGACAATGGCACACCATGGCGTACCACTATCTCATCGATGTAAAGCTTCGCTAGTTTATCCATTGTGTAAGTTTCTCGCATTGGCAAGAAATGAGCAGACTTGGTTAATCGGTCAACGATAACCCAAATGGTATCATGTCCACTGGAAGTGCGGGGTAGCTTGGTAACAAAGTCCATAGCTATTTGTTCCCACTTCCAAAGTGGAATTTCAGGCTGTTCCAGTAAACCTGACGGTTTCTGGTGTTCTGCCTTTACATTAGCACACGTGAGGCATCTACCAACATACTCAGCTATGTCTTTCTTCATACCCGGCCACCAGTAAAATGCACGTAAGTCTTGGTACATTTTATCAGCACCGGGATGCACAGAGTACTTGGTCTTGTGTGCTTCATCAAAAATAAGTTTCCTTAACTCATCTACTGCAGGAATCCAGATACGATCCTTGAAGTAAACGAGCCCATCAGGTTTTGTCTCCAATTGTTTCTCCACACCGCAATCAAGTTCTTTCTTCAAGTTTTCTCGTTCAATCATTTCTTGTTGTGCTTGTATGATGTTGTCGTGTAAGCTTGTCTGCACAGTCATTCCCATTGCTCTGACGCGCAAGGGTTTGACTCTTTCCTTCCGGCTCAAGGCATCAGCAACAACGTTTGCCTTGCCCGGATGGTACTTGATCACACAATCACAGTCATTCAGAAGCTCAACCCAACGTCGCTGCCGCATGTTGAGTTCCTTCTGATCAAAAATGTGTTGCAGACTTTTGTGATCTGTATATATGGTACACTTGGTTCCATATAGGTAATGCCTCCAGATCTTTAGGGCAAACACCACTGCTCCCAGTTCTAGATCATGAGTAGTGTAGTTCTTCTCATGAATCTTTAGTTGTCTCGAGGCGTAAGCAATGACTTTGTCCCGCTGCATAAGTACACAGCAAAGTCCCTGATGGGATGCATCACAGTACACAACAAAGTCATCACAACCATCTGGGAGGGATAAAATCGGAGCATCACATAACTTTTGTTTCAAATTCTGAAAGGCTTCTTCTTGCTTTTGCTCCTAAATAAACGGTTCGCTTTTCTGTGTCAGCTTTGTGAGTGGCAGGGCTATCTTAGAAAAGTTTGAGATAAACCTTCTGTAATAGCCTGCTAAGCCTAGAAAAGAACGTATCTCCGTAGGTGTCTTCGGAGTGTCCCAATCTTTTATTGCCTCGATCTTGGCAGGATCAACGTGAATTCCCTCATTGTTAACAACGTGACCTAGAAATTGAACCTCTTTTAACCAAAACTCACACTTAGAGAATTTGGCATAGAGTTTCTCTTCCTTTAACAGTTCCAAGATCGTTCGCAGATGTTGCTCATGTTCTGCTTTGCTTTTAGAATAGATCAAGATGTCATCGATGAAAACAATAAAAAATTGATCTAAGTATGGCTTACACACACGGTTCATGAGATCCATGAAAACCGCAGGTGCGTTCGTCAAACCAAAAGGCATCACCATGAACTCGTAATGCCCGTATCTGGTACGAAACGCCGTCTTCGGTATGTCTTCGTCTTGTACTCTGAGCTGATGGTATCCGGAACGTAGATCGATCTTCGAAAAGTATTGAGCTCCTTGCAATTGATCAAACAAATCATCAATCCTCGGTAATGGGTACCGATTCTTGATGGTTAGTTTGTTTAACTCCCTGTAGTCTATGCACATCCGAAAGGATCCATCCTTCTTTTTCACGAACAGAACCGGAGCTCCCCAAGGTGAGTAGCTCGGGCGGATGAAACCTTTATCAAGCAGTTCCTGTAATTGGTTAGATAATTCCTGCATCTCCGACGGTGCTAACCTATAAGGAGATTTAGCAACAGGCGTTGCTCCAGGAATCAGATCGATACGAAACTCTACCGGTCGCACAGGGGGCAAACCAGGTAAATCCTCCGGAAATACTTCAGGATATTCCTTCACTATCGGTACGTCTTGTATTGTTTTCTTGTCTTTGTCCTTCTCCACCACATGAGCCAAGAATGCTATGCACTCCTTTTGCAGACACTTACGCGCTTTTATGCATGAAATGATCTTTACGTGTCTCTTTGCTTGATCCCCCCGAACTTCCAATACACGATCATCCGTTACAGGAATCCGAAGTAGCTTCTCGGAACAGACGACTTCCACTCGATTGAGTGAAAGCCAATCCATCCGCACGATGATATCGAAACTGCCCAACTCCATCGGTAACAAGTCGATGGAAAATGTATGATCTATAAGTGTAAGTGGGCAGTTCCTAAGTATAGTGCTAACAGTAACTTGTTTTCCATTCGCTACCTCAATAATGTATGGAGAATCTAAAGTTTCCTCAGTAAGGCTAAGTTGTCGTGCAAAATCAGATGAAATAAAGCTCTGGTCTGCACCAGTATCAAATAGTATAGATGCATAAGAGTCATTTAAAAGAAATGTACCAGTGACCACATTAGGGTCCTGACGTGCTGCATTGGCTCCGATAACAAAGGCTCGTCCGCGAGGTGCCTGTGCTCCAGGTTGCACTTTCTTTGGACAGTTGCGGGAAAAATGACCCACTTCCCCGCAGTTGTAGCATCCTCTGTTGTTGTTGTTGACTGGGTTCTGTGGTGGTGGTGGAGGTAGTGCTCTTGTTGTAGTGTTGGTAGCCTGATTTACCGCAAAGCGGCATTTGTTCACCCAGTGGCCAAACCGGCCACAATTCGTGCACTTCCTGCATTGAGCACCAGCAGGATGATGATACTTGCAGTTTGTGCACTGGGGATATTCCCCTCCATAACCCCTAGTAGTAGGGTTGACAGGTGTTGTAGGTGCCTGTCTCAAAGGAGTGACGGCCGCATAGTTCTTTACGACCTTCTGTTTCTTTTTCTGATGGTACTCGGGTTTCTTTGATGTTGTTTCCTTGGCTTTTCCAGCATCATCTTTTAAAACTCCAGACTTTACCATTACTTTGGTAAGCTTAGCAGAGAGGGAAATGGCTGACTCCAAAGTAGCAGGATATGAAGCTAGTACAACGCTTTGTATACATGAAGGTAATCCTGCCACATAGCGATCAATCAGTTTCTCCAAGGTTGGTACCATTTCTGGCACCAGGGCTACCAGTTCATGATAGCGGTTGGTAAAAGTCATGTGGTCAGCTCCCTTCATTTCATGATTCGAGAGCTCAATCTCCAATTGTTGCAGTTCATGTTTCGGACAAAACTCATTCCTCAGAAGAAGCTTAAATTCTGCCCAAGGCATTGCCATTGCTTCCTCTCTTCCCTTAGCCCTGATCTGTGCGTTCCACCATGTTAGTGCTCGCTTGCTGAATGAACCAGCTGCATAGCGAACCTTATGGTGTTCTGGACAGCTGCTAATGTCCAGAGTGTTCTCCATTTTCTCTAGCCATTGGATTAATCCAACAGCTCCTTCTACTCCAGTGAAGCTAGGAGGTTTGCATCCTACAAAGGACTTGTAAGAGCAGTCAGACGTATGGCTAGTGTTTCCACTAGCTTCTCCTGTAGTGTGACCAGAAGTGTTGCCATGGCCCTGGATCCTGTTTATCATCTCTGGGATGACATCTTTCAACTGGCTAGTCAGTTGAGTACTCAGTAGTGTAGCCAACGCGATAGTAGCAGGATCCAGTGTCGGTGTATTGCTTGAGCCTGGTGGTGGAGAGTGCGGAGGAGGTGGAGGTGGCGGTGGTGAATCCGGTGGTGTAGGAGTCGAAGAGTGAGGAGCAGAGACTTGCGGAGTAGGTTGTTTTCTCGGCGGCATTCTGATCATAACCAAAAGAATTTGGTTAGTGCAATGATCGAATGCAGAAAACATAATGCAAACTTAAGTCTTAAGTTCTCTACATGTGGGTCCCTAAGTTATAGTCTAGGCCAAACCGTTTAAGTAGATGACCTATTATTCTCTATAACCTTGAGATCTGATACCAATCTGTCACACCCCGAGCCGGCGGAGTTGGATCGGAGTCCCCGCCGGGCGGAAGGTTCCCGGGGCGTGATATCGCGGTTGATAATCATGATGATCAGATTGTTTACATAGCATCAACGTTTAAGAATAACTAAAGCACAATCAAATGATATATAGGATTACAAAGTTAAATTACAATAGCAATGTTCTGCAATTTAACTAAGTAAACCTAACCAAAAGGATCAAATGTTTATATCTTGCGTAAGCACAAGATATCAAAAATGATATATGTCATCAACAAAGTATGTGCTTCTTCAAAAGTCTACTAGGTCCTCTATCTGGGCAGCCTAGTATGCATATCCAAAAGCTTAACTTAAACTTGTTCTTCACCTGAGAAAGCATGTAAAAAGATCAAGTCAACACAACGGTTGGTGAGTTCATATAGTTTATAAGTTTAAAAAAAATAGTTTCACAAACCTCCTTCGATAAAACCTTAACCTCATTAACTCCACCTGTAATATCCAAGTCGGTATGCTTATATATAGGGCATATGTAAGGGAACAAGCCCTAGCCAACATCCCACCACATACTAACCCGGATATAACATTGTTGTTAATAATAATTAAGCATTTTACCTACCAAACAACTCAATCCTCATCAAAGCCTTTGTTATCTGTTTCAAAGTTTTCATGCCTATTGTATTCGTAAGTGTTAGTTCTCATCATGTTTATCAAGCATCATAAATTCACACACACCTAGTTTAGCAAATACATATCTCCTATAAGCAGACAAAAGCTCTGGAATACCAGAAGTTTAGCAATTACATGTCTCTTATATAGATAACAGCTTAGCATTCAACAAGTTCATGTTTAGCCTTTACATACCTCTTATAAGCCGACAAAAGCTCTGGAATACCAGACGTTTAGCAATTATATGTCCCTTATAACCAGGTAATAGCCCCGTAACGTTACGTTTATGTTTAGCCTTTACATACCTCATATAAACCGACACAAGCTCTGGAAGACCAGACGTTTAGCAATTACGTGTCCCTTATAACCAGGTAATAGCTTAGAATCGATACTTTCATGTTTAGCCTTTACATACCTCATATAAGCCGACAAAAGCTCTGGAATACCAGACGTTTAGCAATTACATGTCCCTTATAACCAGGTAATAGCTGAGTATCATTATGTATATGTTATTACATGTATCTCACCCCATAGTTACAAGCTCTGGAATACCAGACGTTTAGCAATTACGTAGACTATGGTTAGATACATGTATGATGGCCTAGGAGCATGTAATAGTTTCCAAACATCATATCTCATGTAATAGTATCAAGTCTCATGTAATAGTATCAAGTCTCATGTATTAGTATCAAGTCTCATGTAATTGAATCAAGTATCATGTAATTGAATCTAGCTTCATGTGATTGTATCAAGTCTCATGTAATTGAATCAAGTATCATGTAATTGAATCTAGCTTCATGTGATTGTATCAAGTCTCATGTAATTGAATCAAGTATCATGTAATTGTATCAAGTAATCAACAATTGATTTTTTTTTAAGCATCAAGCTTAAAGTAAAGGTTTCTATCATAAGTAATCATGTTTATGTTTAAAGCATTAAATAACATTTCAATAAAAATGTTTAACATGCTTCTCAGTCCCGAAGTAAAACAAACAAGTTTGAAAGGGGACAATGAACTCACCTTATGTCCGAAGTGCTTGACTAAGTAGAATAAGAATACACGCGCTCTTTGTTTGCTTTCTTTATGATGTTCAAGTTCCTGTATTGATTTCATAATGTTTGTAGTTTATAAGTAAGTTATAATTGACGCGTATGTGTGTAAGCGTTAGTGTTAGCCCTGAAGTTGGCTAACACTAGAAGTCTAGATCGTATTTCGGCCCCTTTTTGCTTATTAAAGAATCTAGTGACACTTATGTAACATCGCATTTTAGTTCATGTGCTTTGGTTTCTATATTTATAACAACCCTTGTAATAATTTTGTTCAAAACTTTGGCATAATAACCAATTTAATTTATCAAAGTGTTATGCCTTTTATTTGACTATTATGGGCCGAAAGACAGATTTGGGTCAAGAAATCGCGTTAGGCCTAAGATCAACAATTTGATCCTAAGGGGTATACTTGGGCCTTGTTACACCTCCATTTGGCCGAATAGTCGAGCCGGTTACCATGCTTGGGCCGAAAACGAAGTTGGGCCGAGTGGATTTAATTGTTAAATACAATTGATGGGCTAATCAAGATCATATGGGCTTAGTTCACTATAGAATTGGGCTATTTATGCGTGTAGACCGAGAGTGGGCCGAAAGTGTTACTGGACCGAACTAAACCACCTAGATCTTCGATTTGTTGTGGGCCACTTGTCATTGATCCGGTTTAGGTCTGGGCTGCACCATGTCTTGGGCCTATTGGGCCGATGGTCGTCAATGGTCTCACAATTCCAGCGAACCTATCTACCAATGGTTCGGCCATGTAACTACAACCCTTAAGGTTCGTGAAGATGATTCGTGCCCACCGGAAGGTTCGCACCCTAACAGGTTCGGTGAGTGATGATAGTTCGGCCAAGGTTCGCCCATGCAACACATGCATGGGTTCGGCAAGGTGGTGAAGTAGGTTCACCGCTGCCCAGCTCCACATGGTTCGGTTGCAGACGAGTCCAAAGGGTCGCTGCTCTCAACCTCGCAGGTCATGGGTTCGGCTCCCTTCCTGGTTCGGCTACCCATCCAAGGGTTCGCTGGCTTTAGGGTTCGGCTGGGTTCGTAGGCACCCAGGGTTCGGCGCCTCGCCGAGAAGGTTCGGTGAAGAAGGTGGCTAAAGGTTCGGCCATGGCTCTGGGAGGTTCGTTCCTCATGATGGTTCGCAGGTTCAAAGGATCTAATCTCAAAGGTTCGTTGACAGAACCATGCAGGTTCGGCTGTGATGTCCACGAACCTGTGTGTTCGTGTCCCTCCTTCCAGCTCCAACCTTTGATTCAGCCATCGAAATGGGTGTCATCACGTGCGATTAAGACTTAGAGAGTATCGGTTTCGAAGGGCAAAGCAAGAGTATCCGGCCAGGTGTGTGTATCGAAATCAAGAACAGAAAACCCTCTTTTTCGTGACTTTCTTCGAATCATACCTCGTTTTTGGCTGGTGAAAAGCTTCGATCCTTTGTACTTCCGTGTAGAGGAGATCAAAAGCTTCGCGTGGGCGCAAGGATCACTCAAATTGGTCAAGAATTGAGAGAGATATGGAGCTTCAAAGTTCAATAATGGTGGTGATTTCTAGTGAGAGAAAAGAAAACGGGAGAGAGAGTTTAGAGAGAGAGAGAATATGAAATAAATGATAATTTCATCTCATTTAGAGTTTATATACCCCGGGGATATTCGGGTTCGTTTCGGTTGCCCGGTTCGCGGTTTTGTCGCGTATCCGACACGTTACGCGCGTAAATTCTAATTTAACTAAAAATAATTATTCTAGGATGACTAAATTAAAAATATTATTAGAAATTATATTAAATATCGTTGCGTAAAATGAAATATCGATTTATAATATTTTACGCGTTTTATTAATTTATTCGCGATTTAAGAAAATAGTTTAGTTAAAATCATTTTATGATGAGTTTCAAAATTGTAAAATAAAAAAAAATATTATATTTCTTTAGATTTATGATCGTTCGAAACGTTATTCGTTTTCATCAGATTGCGTCACCATCGCGCGTATTCGTTCGAATCGTCATTCGAACGAACACGTCGATGGTTTGGCTTTCTGATTCTTGTTTTCTACTGTTAAGTCATTATTTCAGAACGTTAAACCATCAGAATCATTTGTACAGATCGTCACCTATACGAATAACTCGTCGGTTTAGCATTCCGTAACAATAACCGTTTTAGTTTCGTTTTGTTTAACCTCACATACGTATACACCAAATAGTATCACATCAAGTATTTATGTTTCAACACTGTGTTGTCTGACATGTTTTCTGACTGTTAAACCCTAAGGTTTAAGTCAGATTCAGACAATCGTTTAATAGTTTCATGTAAATCAAATGCATCAATAGTCTAAACATAGTTTAACGAAATGTGTACCTGGGTTACTGTACATGTCTACTGTTGCGATCACTGTTCCGGCACGCGTCCGGCACTGATGTTACAGTCTCCCCTTGTTAGAGAAATTTCGTCCCGAAATTTAAGACTCGTTATTCGGTACGACTTCCTCAGCAAAAAGTTGGGGATACTTGTTTCTCATGTGATCTTCACGTTCCCAAGTAAACTCAGGTCCGCGCCTTGAGTTCCAACGAACTTTAACTATAGGAATACGGCTTCGCCTCAGTTTCTTAACTTTACAATCCATGATTTCTAACGGTTCTTCAACAAAACGTAAGTTTTCATCCAATTGAATTTCTTCAACCGGTATGATAAGAGTTTCATCGGCTAAGCATTTCTTCAAGTTTGAGACGTGAAACACGTCATGTACACCACTAAGTTCATCGGGTAAGCTTAATCTGTACGCCACAGAACCAATACGTTCGATGATTTCAAACGGTCCTACATATCGTGGTGTTAGTTTGCCTTTCTTTGCGAATTGAACTACACCCTTCCATGGGGAAACCTTCAACATGACACGGTCTCCCACTTGGAATTCTAACGGCTTGCGTCGTTTATCAGCATAGCTCTTTTGTCTGCTTCAGGTTGCTTGCAGTCTTTGTTGTATCTGAGCAATCTTGTCTGTAGTTTCTTGTATAAGTTCTGGCCCAGTGATACGATTATCTCCTACCTCTGACCAACAGATCGGTGACCGACATTTCCGGCCATAAAGAGCTTCGAATGGGGCACAACCGATGCTGCTGTGATAACTGTTGTAAGAGAACTCAATTAGTGGCAAGTGAGAATCCCAATTACCACTGAAGTCTAGAACACAAGTTCTCAACATGTCCTCGAGGGTTTGAATAGTACGTTCACTTTGACCATCCGTTTGTGGATGATAAGCTGTACTCAAGTTTAATTGCGTCCCTAGAGATTTCTGCAATGATTGCCAGAACCTTGATGTAAATCTGCTATCACGATCTGAAATGATAGACAATGGCACACCATGGCGTACCACTATCTCATCGATGTAAAGCTTCGCTAGTTTATCCATTGTGTAAGTTTCTCGCATTGGCAAGAAATGAGCAGACTTGGTTAATCGGTCAACGATAACCCAAATGGTATCATGTCCACTGGAAGTGCGGGGTAGCTTGGTAACAAAGTCCATAGCTATTTGTTCCCACTTCCAAAGTGGAATTTCAGGCTGTTCCAGTAAACCTGACGGTTTCTGGTGTTCTGCCTTTACTTTAGCACACGTGAGGCATCTACCAACATACTCAGCTATGTCTTTCTTCATACCCGGCCACCAGTAAAATGCACGTAAGTCTTGGTACATTTTATCAGCACCGGGATGCACAGAGTACTTGGTCTTGTGTGCTTCATCAAAAATAAGTTTCCTTAACTCATCTACTGCAGGAATCCAGATACGATCCTTGAAGTAAACGAGCCCATCAGGTTTTGTCTCCAATTGTTTCTCCACACCGCAATCTAGTTCTTTCTTCAAGTTTTCTCGTTCAATCACTTCTTGTTGTGCTTGTATGATGTTGTCGTGTAAGCTTGTCTGCACAGTCATTCCCATTGCTCTGACGCGCAAGGGTTTGACTCTTTCCTTCCGGCTCAAGGCATCAGCAACAACGTTTGCCTTGCCCGGATGGTACTTGATCACACAATCATAGTCATTCAGAAGCTCAACCCAACGTCGCTGCCGCATGTTGAGTTCCTTCTGATCAAAAATGTGTTGCAGACTTTTGTGATCTGTATATATGGTACACTTGGTTCCCTATAGGTAATGCCTCCAGATCTTTAGGGCAAACACCACTGCTCCCAGTTCTAGATCATGAGTAGTGTAGTTCTTCTCATGAATCTTTAGTTGTCTCGAGGCGTAAGCAATGACTTTGTCCCGCTGCATAAGTACACAGCAAAGTCCCTGATGGGATGCATCACAGTACACAACAAAGTCATCACAACCATCTGGGAGGGATAAAATCGGAGCATCACATAACTTTTGTTTCAAAGTCTGAAAGGCTTCTTCTTGCTTTTGCTCCCAAATAAACGGCTCGCTTTTCTGTGTCAGCTTTGTGAGTGGCAGGGCTATCTTAGAAAAGTTTGAGATAAACCTTCTGTAATAGCCTGCTAAGCCTAGAAAAGAACGTATCTCCGTAGGTGTCTTCGGAGTGTCCCAATCTTTTATTGCCTCGATCTTGGCAGGATCAACGTGAATTCCCTCATTGTTAACAACGTGACCTAGAAATTGAACCTCTTTTAACCAAAACTCACACTTAGAGAATTTGGCATAGAGTTTCTCTTCCTTTAACAGTTCCAAGATCGTTCGCAGATGTTGCTCATGTTCTGCTTTGCTTTTAGAATAGATCAAGATGTCATCGATGAAAACAATAACAAATTGATCTAAGTATGGCTTACACACACGGTTCATGAGATCCATGAAAACCGCAGGTGCGTTCGTCAAACCAAAAGGCATCACCATGAACTCGTAATGCCCGTATCTGGTACGAAACGCCGTCTTCGGTATGTCTTCATCTTGTACTCTGAGCTGATGGTATCCGGAACGTAGATCGATCTTCGAAAAGTATTGAGCTCCTTGCAATTGATCAAACAAATCATCAATCCTCGGTAATGGGTACCGATTCTTGATGGTTAGTTTGTTTAACTCCCTGTAGTCTATGCACATCCGAAAGGATCCATCCTTCTTTTTCACGAACAGAACCGGAGCTCCCCAAGGTGAGTAGCTCGGGCGGATGAAACCTTTATCAAGCAGTTCTTGTAATTGGTTAGATAATTCCTGCATCTCCGACGGTGCTAACCTATAAGGAGATTTAGCAACAGGCGTTGCTCCAGGAATCAGATCGATACGAAACTCTACCGGTCGCACAGGGGGCAAACCAGGTAAATCCTCCGGAAATACTTCAGGATATTCCTTCACTATCGGTACGTCTTGTATTGTTTTCTTGTCTTTGTCCTTCTCCACCACATGAGCCAAGAATGCTATGCACTCCTTTTGCAGACACTTACGCGCTTTTATGCATGAAATGATCTTTACGTTTCTCTTTGCTTGATCCCCCCGAACTTCCAATACACGATCATCCGTTACTGGAATCCGAAGTAGCTTCTCGGAACAGACGACTTCCACTCGATTGAGTGAAAGCCAATCCATCCGTACGATGATATCGAAACTGCCCAACTCCATCGGTAACAAGTCGATGGAAAATGTATGATCTATATGTAACATCAAGTACCAGATCGTCCGGCAAGTCCGTACGGTACGTGTACACTCACTCTATACTATGTGTATATACAAGTACATGAACAGTGAATGTGTTATCATAATTCAAAATACAATACACAGTTGTACGTATTTTTGGGTAAACTTAAATACAGTAAGTACAACATACATTTGAAACAATAGTTGTGTGTATTTAAGTGAAAACTTAAGTACAGTTAACACAACGAATCACAAGAAACAACAGTGTTCAAGTAAACAACGAAAACGTATCGGTTGCGATCTGATGTCCACAGATGACAGGAATCAGATGGCCGACGAATCAGTACA
Source organism: Mikania micrantha (assembly GCA_009363875.1). Classification (NCBI taxonomy): domain Eukaryota; kingdom Viridiplantae; phylum Streptophyta; class Magnoliopsida; order Asterales; family Asteraceae; genus Mikania; species Mikania micrantha. The sequence goes on from CM018687.1 coordinate 7,366,479, forward strand.
AGAACAATGTGAAAACAAGATGTTTAGTTGAGTCCGACAGTGAGGAAACACAATCCGAACACAAATACAGTGTTATTTCAGAATAACGAACTGACAGTGTGTTTGCGTGGGTGACGATTCACACAAACATATCTGTGAGTTTAGAGTTCTGAAATAATGACTGAAAAGTAGAAAACAAAAGTCAGAAAGCAAAACCATCGTCGTATTCGTTCGGGTGACGATTCGAACGAATTACGCGCGAAGGTGACGCGATCTGACGAAACGAAAACGAAAACACGACACGAACGACTTTAAATTATTAAAACTAAATAAATAATGTTTTACAATTTTGAAACTCATCAAAATTGTATAATTAAAATCATTTAATTTAAAGTCCAAAAATACGCGCGTTACGTTCCGGAAACGTAACGAAAACGCGAACCGAGCATCGAAAACGAACCCGAACTCACTCGGAGTATAAATACCCCAAGTGAGCTCATTTCTCTCATTTCCCCACTTCATCTTCTTCCCCAAATTCAAAAATCCCGGATTTCACAAAACCCACCATTTTCACACCTTCTCTCCTCCATAACTCTCTCATTTCTCAACCAAATCACCCCATTCTTGAACCTACTTGAAGCTCTCATCATCCTCTACAAGTGGGTACCAAGAATCGGCTCTAACAGCCACTGGATCGAGGTAAAAGTCGAGATTAAAAGTTCGAAAATTAGGGTTTTCATCCTTTGTTTTGTTCTTGAACTTAAACCGACTTCTAGGCCACCCCACCGACTCCACAACCCTCAAACACCAAACCCCACTTGTTCCTATCCTCGTACATCACCAAAATCACCTTTGGATCGCACCCTTGGCCGACCCACAACACAGGTGGCCGAATGACCAGCCTAGGCCGAATGGCCGGCTGTGGCCGAATGGCCTTGTGGCCGCATGGCTTCATTCGGTTTTCCCTTCATTCGGCTGGCACCCATTCGCAGCCTCCTCTTTCGCAGCCCCCTCTTTCGGCCAACACCCAATCGCCCTGGTTCCTTCGGCCAGGTCACCACCGAATAGACCTAGACCGAATGGCCCTCATTCGGCAGTCCATGCCCATTCGCAGCCTGCCTCATTCGATGGCCAGGCCCCATTCGCCATGCAATCCTTATTCGACCATGTGTCATTCGAACATCTTCATTCGGCAGTACCCTTAGTCGGCAGCCCCATTCGGCCAAGACCTCCATACGGCCACTGTCTTGGCCCAAGGCCCCGGTCATGGCCCAACAGCTCCACATCAAGGCCCACAACTATTTCAGCCCAGCTAACCCAGGCCCATGTTGGCCCAACTCTTATTAGACTCAGGGCCTGAGAGAAATCCCTTGGGGCCCAACAATTTCGGCCCATGGCCCACAAAATGTGATTCAAGGCCACAATCTTGGCCAAAAGCCCAAATTCGAGGCCCACGATTGTTTCAACCCATGTAAGCAGGGCCCAGCTTGGCCCATGAACTTTATTGATGAAGGCCCGAGACAAAACCCATTGGGCCCAGCCAAATCCACCCGAGGCCCACCTAGACTAATCCAAGGCCTATTTGAGGCCCTTGTCTTCATTTTGAGAGCCACTTGTTCAGTTACTTGGTCAATAACCTAATTCTGGCCCAACCATGGTTCCTACAGTTCATTTTAATCTTTGGCCCGACAAATCTTGATTGGGCCCACATAGGGCCCAACAATTTCTCATCGTGGCCCAATGGAGGCCCACAAGGCCACTTATTCACTAGGCCTCTTAGCAATTGATCAAGTCTTCGTAATTCCACAATTTATATCATTGATTCACATGTTCCAAAATGGTCTAACACTATTGGTGGTTCAAGAACAGATCAAGGCCCATAGGTTTGGGCCTAGGGCCCAACAAATGACCTAGAGGCCCAACATAGGACTTGGTCACATAGTTCGGTCTACACATCACTTCAAACCTTCGGGTTTAACATATTTCATAAGATCAAAGTGTACAATTACAAGAATGAGTCAAGTCAAAGATTACAAGATAATAACTCATAAGGTTTTTAACTTAAAACCTGCATAAGAGACCGAACGGTGATCATGACCAAGTCTTACGCGTGAAAGCCAACTTAGGGCTAACACCCACACATACACACCCAAAAGTCTATTAGGTTATACTTACAAGTTACAACAAATCAATACAGGATCGTGAACACAACGAATTCAAACGAGAGCGCGTGCATTCACATATAAGCTAAGTCAACCCTCAACAACTACAAGGTGAGTTCATATGCCCCTTTTCTCTAATCTTAATTGATTTTCAACTATCGGGGCTGAGAAACATGCTTTACTTTTATGTATTTAAAAGTTTTGCTTACATATGACTTATACTTTGATTATTTGATATAAAAATGTTTATTATCATAAATCATTGTATGCATGCTTGAATGATTACAAGTTGACAATTGAAGATAAGTAAATAATGATTTCATTATATTATGACTTATCAATACAATAGAATAACTTAGTTGTAGGATTAAATTCTACAATATTTAGTTATTCTTACGATAAATGACATAGAATCAATTACAAGGAAACAAGATGACATAATTACAAGAATACACATATGAATGATATGATGATAATACATCTTCATCACATCATTCGTTACAAGAATCAAGTAAGTGTAATAAGACTCGTTCTTATAACACTTAGCTTCTCAATTCAATACATGTTACAAGGAAAACAAGGAACAAAGAATGATAATCATGATAACGTAACTTCATGAAACAGCATCATTCTCTCAAATGATTAACATAATATAATAAGACAAGTTCTTATTCAAATTTGTTAATGCCATGGATAAACACAGTACAAGGAACCCGACAATACAAGAGAACACAATTACAATTAATTACTGTTGATCTGTACTATTATATCATTTCAATCATGTGCCAATTGTTGAGATCATGTAAGACCCTTTAATTCGCTGACGAGTTAGTTTGATGTGATTAAACCGACGATAGCATAATGGTACCATAGGTTTGACAAACCTCTAGCATGTAGGGCTAGTATGTTGATCGTAACGATTCATTTGGCCGGTAACGTATGACCGGTGACAGGGCGACTTCAAGTCAGGTTCTGGAAAGCGACGCATGGTGATATTAATATGCAGTGATAAGTAATTAATCCAACTTAGATACAGTTGATTGGTAGTTTGAGAAAGTGATCTACTCTCATGTCACACTACTAATAACAGTCTATGTTGAAGACAATACGTATACAGAGTGGTAGGGATAAACTGAATGCATTGAAATCTGATTACGTGAGGATTTCAATGGGTTCAGTTTAGGCTCTATGCACTGATATCCAAAAACAAGTTGCAAGAGATTAACTCACACACTTTATATTTAAAAGTGTATCATCAGTTAACTCACCATCACAATAGAATAATAAAAGGATCAGATTTAATGAATCTAACATCCTTAATATATGAAAGTTATCTAAACTACAATTGATAACTACAAATACAACATCAAATTATTCTATACAGGTGAACACATGGGATTCAGGAGTGACAATCACACGGATTTGGGAATGGATATCTTTAGTTGTATCGCAAGTGGTGTGGAATTTGACTAAGTATGTGGTGGGATAGCGTCTGGGCTTGACCCTTTCATGATTCCCTATATATAAGCATACTTAATCAGATGACATCCTACTTGTACATACAACTAAGGAGAGACCATTGGGTGAAACAAGTATTTCAAGTTACAATTATGACAATGTGAATGTTTGCATGACAATTTCAATGATTTTCAATTACAAATATTATGAACTCACCAACCTAGTGTTGACTTGTTTTAAATGCATGTTTTCTCAGGTGACGGACAGGAGTAGATATTACATGCAAGTACATAGCTAGTGGACTCATAGAAGACCTAGCTTTCTTTTGATTGCATACTTTTGAATGACAACACAGTGAATCATTTTTGTATATCTTGTACAGTTCAAGATATAAACTCACTGATTCTTTTTGATTAGATTTACTTAGTTAAATTATGATGTACAATGTAATTTAACTTTGTAATTCTATTTCATGTCATGTTTAGCATTTCTCAATTACATCTCATGTGCAATGTATACAATCTGATCATTTGATTATCAACACAATGATATCGCGCCCCGGGAACTTTCCGCCCGACGGGAAAGCCCGATCCGTTCCCGCCGGCCCGGGGTGTGACACTATAAGTGTAAGTGGGCAGTTCCTAAGTATAGTGCTAACAGTAACTTGTTTTCCATTCGCTACCTCAATAATGTATGGAGAATCTAAAGTTTCCTCAGTAAGGCTAAGTTGTCGTGCAAAATCAGATGAAATAAAGCTCTGGTCTGCACCAGTATCAAATAGTATAGATGCATAAGAGTCATTTAAAAGAAATGTACCAGTGACCACATTAGGGTCCTGACGTGCTGCATTGGCTCCGATAACAAAGGCTCGTCCGCGAGGTGCCTGTGCTCCAGGTTGCACTTTCTTTGGACAGTTGCGGGAAAAATGACCCACTTCCCCGCAGTTGTAGCATCCTCTGTTGTTGTTGTTGACTGGGTTCTGTGGTGGTGGTGGAGGTAGTGCTCTTGTTGCAGTGTTGGTAGCCTGATTTACCGCAAAGCGGCATTTGTTCACCCAGTGGCCAAACCGGCCACAATTCGTGCACTTCCTGCATTGAGCACCAGCAGGATGATGATACTTGCAGTTTGTGCACTGGGGATATTCCCCTCCATAACCCCTAGTAGTAGGGTTGACAGGTGTTGTAGGTGCCTGTCTCAAAGGAGTGACGGCCGCATAGTTCTTTACGACCTTCTGTTTCTTTTTCTGATGGTACTCTCGGTTTCTTTGATGTTGTTTCCTTGGCTTTTCCAGCATCATCTTTTAAAACTCCAGACTTTACCATTACTTTGGTAAGCTTAGCAGAGAGGGAAATGGCTGACTCCAAAGTAGCAGGATATGAAGCTAGTACAACGCTTTGTATACATGAAGGTAATCCTGCCACATAGCGATCAATCAGTTTCTCCAAGGTTGGTACCATTTCTGGCACCAGGGCTACCAGTTCATGATAGCGGTTGGTAAAAGTCATGTGGTCAGCTCCCTTCATTTCATGATTCGAGAGCTCAATCTCCAATTGTTGCAGTTCATGTTTCGGACAAAACTCATTCCTCAGAAGAAGCTTAAATTCTGCCCAAGGCATTGCCATTGCTTCCTCTCTTCCCTTAGCCCTGATCTGTGCGTTCCACCATGTTAGTGCTCGCTTGCTGAATGAACCAGCTGCATAGCGAACCTTATGGTGTTCTGGACAGCTGCTAATGTCCAGAGTGTTCTCCATTTTCTCTAGCCATTGGATTAATCCAACAGCTCCTTCTACTCGAGTGTAGCTAGGAGGTTTGCATCCTACAAAGGACTTGTAAGAGCAGTCAGACGTATGGCTAGTGTTTCCACTAGCTTCTCCTGTAGTGTGACCAGAAGTGTTGCCATGGCCCTGGATCCTGTTTATCATCTCTGGGATGACATCTTTCAACTGGCTAGTCAGTTGAGTACTCAGTAGTGTAGCCAACGCGATAGTAGCAGGATCCAGTGTCGGTGTATTGCTTGAGCCTGGTGGTGGAGAGTGCGGAGGAGGTGGAGGTGGCGATGGTGAATCCGGTGGTGTAGGAGTCGAAGAGTGAGGAGCAGAGACTTGCGGAGTAGGTTGTTTTCTCGGCGGCATTCTGATCATAACCAAAAGAATTTGGTTAGTGCAATGATCGAATGCAGAAAACATAATGCAAACTTAAGTCTTAAGTTCTCTACATGTGGGTCCCTAAGTTATAGTCTAGGCCAAACCGTTTAAGTAGATGACCTATTATTCTCTATAACCTTGAGATCTGATACCAATCTGTCACACCCCGAGCCGGCGGAGTTGGATCGGAGTCCCCGCCGGGCGGAAGGTTCCCGGGGCGTGATATCGCGGTTGATAATCATGATGATCAGATTGTTTACATAGCATCAACGTTTAAGAATAACTAAAGCACAATCAAATGATATATAGGATTACAAAGTTAAATTACAATAGCAATGTTCTGCAATTAACTAAGTAAACCTAACCAAAAGGATCAAATGTTTATATCTTGCGTAAGCACAAGATATCAAAAATGATATATGTCATCAACAAAGTATGTGCTTCTTCAAAAGTCTACTAGGTCCTCTATCTGGGCAGCCTAGTATGCATATCCAAAAGCTTAACTTAAACCTGTTCTTCACCTGAGAAAGCATGTAAAAAGATCAAGTCAACACAACGGTTGGTGAGTTCATATAGTTTATAAGTTTAAAAAAAATAGTTTCACAAACCTCCTTCGGTAAAACCTTAACCTCATTAACTCCACCTGTAATATCCAAGTCGGTATGCTTATATATAGGGCATATGTAAGGGAACAAGCCCTAGCCAACATCCCACCACATACTAACCCGGATATAACATTGTTGTTAATAATAATTAAGCATTTTACCTACCAAACAACTCAATCCTCATCAAAGCCTTTGTTATCTGTTTCAAAGTTTTCATGCCTATTGTATTCGTAAGTGTTAGTTCTCATCATGTTTATCAAGCATCATAAATTCACACACACCTAGTTTAGCAAATACATATCTCCTATAAGCAGACAAAAGCTCTGGAATACCAGAAGTTTAGCAATTACATGTCTCTTATATAGATAACAGCTTAGCATTCAACAAGTTCATGTTTAGCCTTTACATACCTCTTATAAGCCGACAAAAGCTCTGGAATACCAGACGTTTAGCAATTATATGTCCCTTATAACCAGGTAATAGCCCCGTAACGTTACGTTTATGTTTAGCCTTTACATACCTCATATAAACCGACACAAGCTCTGGAAGACCAGACGTTTAGCAATTACGTGTCCCTTATAACCAGGTAATAGCTTAGAATCGATACTTTCATGTTTAGCCTTTACATACCTCATATAAGCCGACAAAAGCTCTGGAATACCAGACGTTTAGCAATTACATGTCCCTTATAACCAGGTAATAGCTGAGTATCATTATGTATATGTTATTACATGTATCTCACCCCATAGTTACAAGCTCTGGAATACCAGACGTTTAGCAATTACGTAGACTATGGTTAGATACATGTATGATGGCCTAGGAGCATGTAATAGTTTCCAAACATCATATCTCATGTAATAGTATCAAGTCTCATGTAATAGTATCAAGTCTCATGTATTAGTATCAAGTCTCATGTAATTGAATCAAGTATCATGTAATTGAATCTAGCTTCATGTGATTGTATCAAGTCTCATGTAATTGAATCAAGTATCATGTAATTGAATCTAGCTTCATGTGATTGTATCAAGTCTCATGTAATTGAATCAAGTATCATGTAATTGTATCAAGTAATCAACAATTGATTTTTTTTTAAGCATCAAGCTTAAAGTAAAGGTTTCCATCATAAGTAATCATGTTTATGTTTAAATCATTAAATAACATTTCAATAAAAATGTTTAACATGCTTCTCAGTCCCGAAGTAAAACAAACAAGTTTGAAAGGGGACAATGAACTCACCTTATGTCCGAAGTGCTTGACTAAGTAGAATAAGAATACACGCGCTCTTTGTTTGCTTTCTTTATGATGTTCAAGTTCCTGTATTGATTTCATAATGTTTGTAGTTTATAAGTAAGCTATAATTGACGCGTATGTGTGTAAGCGTTAGTGTTAGCCCTGAAGTTGGCTAACACTAGAAGTCTAGATCGTATTTCGGCCCCTTTTTGCTTATTAAAGAATCTAGTGACACTTATGTAACATCGCATTTTAGTTCATGTGCTTTGGTTTCTATATTTATAACAACCCTTGTAATAATTTTGTTCAAAACTTTGGCATAATAACCAATTTAATTTATCAAAGTGTTATGCCTTTTATTTGACTATTATGGGCCGAAAGACGGATTTGGGTCAAGAAATCGCGTTAGGCCTAAGATCAACAATTTGATCCTAAGGGGTATACTTGGGCCTTGTTACACCTCCATTTGGCCGAATAGTCGAGCCGGTTACCATGCTTGGGCCGAAAACGAAGTTGGGCCGAGTGGATTTAATTGTTAAATACAATTGATGGGCTAATCAAGATCATATGGGCTTAGTTCACTATAGAATTGGGCTATTTATGCGTGTAGACCGAGAGTGGGCCGAAAGTGTTACTGGACCGAACTAAACCACCTAGATCTTTGATTTGTTGTGGGCCACTTGTCATTGATCCGGTTTAGGTCTGGGCTGCACCATGTCTTGGGCCTATTGGGCCGATGGTCGTCAATGGTTTCACAATTCCAGCGAACCTATCTACCAATGGTTCGGCCATGTAACTACAACCCTTAAGGTTCGTGAAGATGATTCGTGCCCACCGGAAGGTTCGCACCCTAACAGGTTCGGTGAGTGATGATAGTTCGGCCAAGGTTCGCCCATGCAACACATGCATGGGTTCGGCAAGGTGGTGAAGTAGGTTCACCGCTGCCCAGCTCCACATGGTTCGGTTGCAGACGAGTCCAAAGGGTCGCTGCTCTCAACCTCGCAGGTCATGGGTTCGGCTCCCTTCTTGGTTCGGCTACCCATCCAAGGGTTCGCTAGCTTTAGGGTTCGGCTGGGTTCGTAGGCACCCAGGGTTCGGCGCCTCGCCGAGAAGGTTCGGTGAAGAAGGTGGCTAAAGGTTCGGCCAAGGCTCTGGGAGGTTCGTTCCTCATGATGGTTCGCAGGTTCAAAGGATCTAATCTCAAAGGTTCGTTGACAGAACCATGCAGGTTCGGCTGTGATGTCCACGAACCTGTGTGTTCGTGTCCCTCCTTCCAGCTCCAACCTTTGATTCAGCCATCGAAATGGGTGTCATCACGTGCGATTAAGACTTAGAGAGTATCGGTTTCGAAGGGCAAAGCAAGAGTATCCGGCCAGGTGTGTGTATTGAAATCAAGAACAGAAAACCCTCTTTTTCGTGACTTTCTTCGAATCATACCTCGTTTTTGGCTGGTGAAAAGCTTCGATCCTTTGTACTTCCGTGTAGAGGAGATCAAAAGCTTCGCGTGGGCGCAAGGATCACTCAAATTGGTCAAGAATTGAGAGAGATATGGAGCTTCAAAGTTCAATAATGGTGGTGATTTCTAGTGAGAGAAAAGAAAACGGGAGAGAGAGTTTAGAGAGAGAGAGAATATGAAATAAATGATAATTTCATCTCATTTAGAGTTTATATACCCCGGGGATATTCGGGTTCGTTTCGGTTGCCCGGTTCGCGGTTTTGTCGCGTATCCGGCATGTTACGCGCGTAAATTCTAATTTAACTAAAAATAATTATTCTAGGATGACTAAATTAAAAATATTATTAGAAATTATATTAAATATCGTTGCGTAAAATTAAATATCGATTTATAATATTTTACGCGTTTTATTAATTTATTCGCGATTTAAGAAAATAGTTTAGTTAAAATCATTTTATGATGAGTTTCAAAATTGTAAAATAAAAAAAATATTATATTTCTTTAGATTTATGATCGTTCGAAACGTTATTCGTTTTCATCAGATTGCGTCACCATCGCGCGTATTCGTTCGAATCGTCATTCGAACGAACACGTCGATGGTTTGGCTTTCTGATTCTTGTTTTCTACTGTTAAGTCATTATTTCAGAACGTTAAACCATCAGAATCATTTGTACAGATCGTCACCTATACGAATAACTCGTCGGTTTAGCATTCCGTAACAATAACCGTTTTAGTTTCGTTTTGTTTAACCTCACATACGTATACACCAAATAGTATCACATCAAGTATTTATGTTTCAACACTGTGTTGTCTGACATGTTTTCTGACTGTTAAACCCTAAGGTTTAAGTCAGATTCAGACAATCGTTTAATAGTTTCATGTAAATCAAATGCATCAATAGTCTAAACATAGTTTAACGAAATGTGTACCTGGGTTACTGTACATGTCTACTGTTGCGATCACTGTTCCGGCACGCGTCCGGCACTGATGTTACAGGGATTTAGAATAGGAGATTTACACGGAGCAACCTGAGGGTTTCTCAGCTCTAGGCCAAGAAGGGAAAGTGTGTAAATTAGTCAAGTCGTTGTATGGCTTGAAGCAAGCTCCAAAACAATGGCATCAAAAGTTTGACCAAGTTATGCTTAACAATGGTTTCAAAATTAATGAATGCGACAAGTGTGTTTATGTGAAAAACACAATGAGAGGTTATGTGATATTATGTCTTTATGTAGATGATATGCTTATCGTGGGGAGTGATGATAAGATGATCAAATCTACAAAAGACATGTTAAAAGCGAGATTTGACATGAAAGACATGGGTTTAGTTGATGTGATCCTTGGTATAAAGATCAATAGAACCCAACATGGTCTTGTGTTGAGTCAATCTCACTATGTGGACAAAATCCTTGAAAAATTCAATGAGGGGGATACGAGTGTGGCTCAAACTCCTTTAGATACCACCCAACATCTATCAAAAAATAGAGGTGAAGGTGTTGCTTAGTTAGAGTATTCAAGGATTATTGGCAGTCTGATGTATCTGATGACATGTACACGACCAGACTTAGCATATGCTGTGAGTAGGCTACGTAGGTATACTAGTAATCCGAGTTCTGAACATTGGAAGAGCATGACACGATTACTAAGGTACTTAAGATACACAAGAAATATGGGCTGCATTATGGCCGAGATCCAGCTGTTATAGAAGGATACAGTGATGCAAATTGGATATCCGATATGAAATATTCCAAATCCACAAGTGGTTATGTGTTCACCCTTGGTGGAGCAACTATAGCCTGGAAATCGTCCAAGCAAACTCTTATAGCTAGATCTACGATCGAATCTGAGTTTATCGTGTTAGATAAAGCTGGAGAAGAAGTAGAATGGCTATGTCAATTTGTGGAAGACGTTCCAGGATGGCCAAAGCCTATGTCGGCTATTTGCATACATTGTGATTGCCAATTGGCTATTGGTAGAGCTCAAAGTGCAATGTATAATGGCAAATCACGACACATTAGACGTAGACACAATACGCTACGACAACTACTCTCAATGGGAGTTATCTCAATTGACTATGTGAGGTCAAAAGATAACATAGCGGATCCGTTTACAAAAGGCTTAAGCAGAGAGTTAGTGCACAAGTCGTCAAGAGGAATGAGACTAAAGCCCTTCGAACAAGTTTGTACAAAGGAAAACCTATCCTAGAAGATTGGAGATCTCATGACATAGGCTCAATAGGACAACCTAATTGTATAAATTAAGGTCACTGTGGGGGAGTACCTCAAATATAAAAGGGAGTTGAATACTCCCTAGTTAATTCCTTTATCAAATCAGTGATAGCAATGGAGGATAAGCATACGGATTTTAATTATTTGTGTGAAATCACCTATGTGAGAGAGAAGTGGGGTCGCTTTGAATGGATTTGTGGGGGGCGCAAATCTTAGAGCTCTTGCAGAACCAGGCTAGTGTTCCATGACCATAACGGACACGACAATGAGGGGTTAACCATACCAGGAAGAGTATTGTGTGGCATGTAATAACGTCTACGCAAACAGGGATTGGTTCAAGGACATCGCGTCTACTAATCGCTAGGAGACAAAGTGCATATCACAAAGGAGGGTTCAAAGGGAACACATACTTCTCCTGCAATACTCAACCGCTGAAATTTTATCGTGACGTTTGAGTGTAAGGATCGATTTCTTTTCATGTGGGGGATTGTTGGAATTTTAAAAGTGTGAAAAGAAAAAGAAAATAAAAACTTTTCATCTACCAATTCAATGGTCATGAATTGTGTAGTAACCAAGCTATGAATAGGCTTGTTAATTAACATAATGGCAACCTTTGGAATGCCATATGATACTTGTATAAATAGAGACACTTGGTCTCTTGTTGAAGTTGCTAGAATTTGAGATCACTACACCACTTGAGATATATACACACAAGCTCCAAAGGTTCCAAACACAATCATTTGCTTTGTTGAATTATCAACAACCTACAACGATCGGTTCTCGTGTGAAACACTCTTGTTTCAGGTGAAGTTTCGGGTTTTCGGTTAACTCCGGCAGTACACACTGCTTCGGCTGTTGTACCCTGGGAAACAGTCGGGTTCACTTGGGTGGCCCGAAATCTGTTTTAAGGGACCTCTGTTGAACAGAAATCCTCAGCCACCGAATTCATTTCAATTCGTTTCATCTTGTTTTATATTTCTTCTTGTAATTTCAATTTTAGCATTTTTTATATTTCTTGTATTACTTTATTTTAGATTTTGTATTTCTCTGAATTGTAATTCAAGTAATTGAATAATAAAAGTATTTGTTTATTTTGTGAACGGTGTTCCTACATCTTTTAGTGTCATAATTTTTTTCATTAATACAAAAATATTAGCTTACAAAACATAATTTCGTTTGTTTTGTGTAGTTTTTTAATATATTATTTTAATTAATTAAAGTACTCCATTACACATACGGTTGATAAAAAATAATAAGATTAACTATGTTAAATAAAATATTTCAGATGTTCGAATTATCAACCGGACCAAAAGACACCAAATGAGGAGTTCCTTATCGACTGATTTTATATACAAACAATTATATTATAAAATTATTTAACTTATGTAATTATAAACTTGATTTTTTTTTTCTATTTTAATTTAATGATATCTTTCGAAGATGTAACTTCACATCGTATGATTACCCAAAAAATTATATATAAATATTTTTGTCTTCCAAAAATAAGTATATGTCTTTTATACTACTTTTTTTCTATATATAAGATTATACATATTTATTATTATTTTGAAATGTTTAGGAGAGATAAAATACTAAAATTAAATATAAATATTTTAGTCTTTCAAAAATAAGTATATGTCTTTTATACTACTTTTTTCTACATATACGATTATATATATTCATTATTATTTTGAAATGTTTAGGAGGAATAAATTACTAAAAGAATGCTGAAAAGATGGTTTTTAAGGTCTAAATGTTTATTTGAGAAAAATATATGTTTATTAATTATAAGACAACTTACAAACATTATGCGATAATTTATGTTGGAATATTTTTATGATTTTGATTTAATATATTTCTAAAATGTCATGTTAAATATGACATTATATCATTAAAACTTAACATTTCAAACATGATTATTCGAATGAATGAATTTTGATATATCTTTTTTTAGGGGCTGTTTGTTAGCATCTGAATGGGTCTAAATCTGAATCAGACCGTTTGTTTCGCTCAAAAAAGACACATCTGAATAGGATAGAAGGTCTGAATGAGAAGGAAGAGCAGGGAAGAGGCTCTGAATGACCCACCGATCCAAGTGCCGGCTCCAATTCCGTGAACCAACTGCCAGCTCCAACTTTGCTCCTGACCACCGTTCCGATCGTACCGCCGGCGCTGGTCCGATGCTACCGACTGCCGTCGTTCGCTGCTCTCATCCGCCGCTCGTCCGATGGCATTGACGGGGGTGGCGATGGATCTGCGATGGAGCCACGAAGGGGCTGCGATCGAACTACGATGGGGCTGCGAACAACGTTCTGGAAGTGGAAGGCATGATGGCTTCATGGTTGTTGACTTGGTTCACGGTGGCATGATGGCTTCATGGTTGCTCAAATCGTGCGGCAGTGGACGTCAAAGCTTGGAAGACGAGGGGTGGGGAGGGCGGTGGTAGGTAGGCTAGGGTTTTGAACAAAAAGTAAATTTTTTTTTTATTTTTATTTTCAATCAGGCATCCAACCAAACAGTCTTAACTGGTTCAGCACTTAACCATTCAGACCCTCTTAATCATTCAAACATCTTAACCATTCAGCACTTAATAGTTCAGACCCAACCAAACGGCCCCTTAGTTGTGATTTTCATCATTTAATTTTGAATGTTTTTCATTTTATCTCATTCACTTAAAGAAACAGTCGTTTAGAATTATTAGATATTTTCAGTTCTTAAATTATTTTCTCTTTCTTAATTCTAATGTTCATTTATCAAAATGGCCTAATTTGTTTATATCTTTTCAATTTCACACCAATGTAACTACTCCATGAAGTGTTTAGTTTATTAACGAGTTCTTAGCTAGACTTGGTAACCTGTCACCTGGTTACTTGTTCGAGTTATGGAAATCAACTCTTCATCCACTTAAGTGTTAATCATACTGTCATTGTAATGCTTAAGCCTATGTCCGTTAACCTTAAGTGTGCATCCTTTCAAGTATTCAAGCTCCATCGCTTTGTATGTAAAAACATATTATAGTATGAATGGACCCAATCAGTGAGACTTTAGAATCCCTTAGGTTGAATAAGTGTGTTTAATTTGGATTAGATGCCATGTATACAAAATCTTGCTTATTCGGATCGTATATCTGAATACAACTCAAATAAAACCAGTTTATCCAGGTTATTCAGATTTAAAAATCATGGTTAATTTAGTTATTTGGATAGATTCAGTTGAATAAACATATTTCTTACTCAAATATGGTGTATTTCGAATAGGGTTATAAAAATTTCAAATTCAAATAAACCAATCGGTATAATTAAATAAACTGTTATTCGACCCAATATAAACATCTATAAGGAGATGAGAAGCATGTAATGCCTTGAATTTAAAACAAAATATAAAATTACAGTGGTTTTCAAAATTAGATATTTGAAGTTTTGAATACTTGAATATTGGATATTTGAAAATTTTGGATAATGTCTTTTTGATATTCTAATTTGTATTGAAATTTAAGATATCTAAATCTCCGATATTTTCATACTAGTGCTTAAAAAATTATGTTTAAGCATTGATTAAAGTAACATGTTCAACATTAAATAAATAAATAAACAACAACAACAATAAATAATTAAATAGAATAAATTAAATTAAATTAAAAAAAAGTTCAAAACCTTAGACCATCCACATTTACAATCTAATTCAACCCAACCTTTTAATAAAAAATTAATTTCTCTCTCTTCAACCTATACAACCCAATCAAACCTAAATTTTTACTCTCATTAACAACCTAACCTAGACTACTTTTTATTAAATAAATATAATTTATGATTATTAGTTTTTATTAAAAATTATTAGATTTTTTAGTTTTTATTAAATAAATAATTTATGATTTTTCAGATAAAAAGTTTGATCCAGAAAATTTTCTGAACCAATAAAAAACTTTGGTTTTAGATAAGATAAATCAATGATTGTGTATATTTATTTTATATTAAAAATACATTTTTTTAAACGAACTCGGTTTTAACAAAATTTATACCGGCATGTTCATAAAAAAAATATGATCAAGTCAATGTTTTTAGATTTTTTAAAAATGTTAATAATTAGTAGTTATTAAATAAAATAAGATTAACTAAAAGTAATTATTTTAAAGTAAAAAAGAAAAAGAAAAAAAAAACATATATATTTGGGTTGCAAACTTGTTTGCAGCAACGAGCGGATCGTCCTACCTTTGTGTTTTTTTCTTTTTTTTTAATAGTGCCACAACCCAATCAAAATTGTTAAGGTCATTGTCATTAGTAACCAAGGATGGGATTGTAACACTATTCAAAAAAAGAAAAAATGATGCATCTCTCTATAATCTGGTCATCTTCACGAGCTGGATTGCAACCCAATTGCGAATATTTTTTTCTTTTTTTCTTTTTTTACTTTATCATATTAGTTTTAGTTATAATCTTATTGTTTTAATAACTACCAATAATTAACATTTTAAAAAAAATCTAAAAATACATTTTTGATCCGTTTTTTTATGAACACGTCAGTATAAATTTTGTTAAAAACAGAGCTCGTTTGAAAAAAATGTATTTTTTAATGTAAGATAAATATGAATAATCATTGATTAATCTTATTTAAAAATTGGAGTTTTTTATTGGTTCAAAAGATTTTTGGTATCAAACTCATTATCATAAATTATTTTATTTAATAATAAGTAGTAAATGTTGAGTTGTTAATAAGAGTGAAAAATTAGGTTTGATTGAGTTATGTAGATGAAAGAGAGATAAATTAGTTTTTATTAAAAGATTGGGTTGAGTTGGATTGTGAATGAGGTTGGTCTAATAGGGACGGTCTTAAAGCACCTTTTTTGGGTTGCTAACTTGCGATGGAGTCTGGACTCTGACTCAAAAGCAAGAAAAGCGACGATACGGTGAAGTGTTGGGATATACAAATTATAGTTCCAACTTCCAACGCAAAATTTTCGTGCAAACTTTAGTGCGGCGCAAGCTCTAACCCTTAATTTATAATTAAAAATAGAAAAAAAAAAGATTTTGGTGTTTTTGAAAAATCAAAATTTAATTAAAATATATACCAAGGTATGACACACCAAAGGTATGACATACTAAAGATGAGATTTGATGCTTCAAGGAGTATGCCAGAATATATTTAAGAGAAATCTTACAACCAATTAAACCCTAACCTTATCTCAGCAAATAACTTCTTAGCAGACACCGATACGTGCCCTTAATTCCCAAATGAATTACAACTCTCACCAATATGTGCTCTCGTGTTCACTAAGATTCTTAACTAACACCCAAATACAATTAGCAATCACAAGCCTTCATCACAAAAAAAAAAAAAACAAAAAAAAAACAAAGAAAGAAAAAGAAAAAAAGAAGGAAAGAAAGATAACAAGAAAGAAAAAAGTCGAACCATTAAAATAAAATATAAAGATCGGATCAAAAAAAAAAACTTATTTGTTTAAAAAACGTAAAAACAGGTTTTGACCTTCTAACTTTAATTAATGGTTGGTATTAAAATGTTAAAAAACAGTATAAATATATAATAAGAAAAAAACATTTTTTTTTTATTTCTTCAAATTCCCCTAATTTTTAAACTTAAATACTTTTCTATGCAACAATATTTTTTAAAAATAATCATAGTATACAATCGAAACATATTTTTTTCATTTTAATTTAAGTATGATATTGATATAATTTAAAAAAATTGTGCGTTAATGTTTGTACTGTACTTTTATGTATTGTGCTATAGTACAATACAGTATAATTTTAGAGAAATCCAGTGTTGTGTCAAAAATATTTTAAAACTAAAAAATATGTATATTTTTATGTATATCATTGATATATTCCTATCAAAGATAAAAAAAAATATTTGATTTTATTATGTAATTTCTTTAAAAAGTAATGTTGTATTGAAAAATTATAAACATTCAAACAACAGCATAAACTTGAAAAAGAATCAAAAAGTTCATATCCAAATTAATTTGCATTCATCATTTTCATATAATGTTACATATCAAACTATCATTGTTTCCTTTTTTTTTTAATCATTTTTTTTTATTTTAACCTTTCTTAATAGTTTAATACATATAACATACAAACTTTTTGTTCACCCTCCATATTTGAGATTTTTCTGATTGGTATGAACAAAAAAAAAGGAAACACTAAAGATGTGAGAAGTTACCACCCGTATCAACTTGTAATAAAAAATGTAAAAACAATTCCTTGTTATCTCCTATGTATGTAGGCTAGAAAGTCATGTATTATATAAGTTGAATATATAATAGAAAATCAGTTTAATGCAACCTTTATATTTAAAAAAAAGGCTATATTAGCTAAAGTTGTATTAGATTTAATGCAACTTTTTTATTAAATAATGCAACTTTTTCCCTAATGCCACTTTTTTATAAATGTAACTCTTTAAAAAAAGTTTCATTATGTAATAAAAATGTTGAATTAGGTTAATGCAACGGATTTGCAACCTTTTTTTTTGACAAAAAAGCTTGTATTAGGCTGATTATGTAGTATTATATAAGAGCAGGGGCGGCCCTGAGAAATTGGGTGCCCAGGACGAGTCGGGGAAAAAAGGCCCCTAACGCATTTGAAGCTCCTGACCAAGCGGGGGTCAAGGGGGCTGCGCCCCCTTGCGGGGTCCTAGGGGCAGCGCCCCTGGCGGGGTCCAAGGGGCAGAGCCCCTGGTGGCGGTCCCGCTTTCTTGGGATTAACTTCCGTATTTTACCTAAATCAGTCATTCAATAATCAGTAAACTGTAAATCCATGGGCCCAATTTCTTGGGATTTTGAATTTCAATTTCTTCTTGAACGTGAGCGTCCATGGAGCCGGTTAGGATAAAGGGCTTTTGAGAAATGAAATGGGCCCATAAATATATTTAACTGAGTTATTTGTTACTCAAACCCGTGTAATACTCGGGTTTATAACCTAATATATATATAAATACATATATAAAAATGTGCCCCTCGAAAAATTGGGCCCGGGACGGAGGTCGGGTTTGCCCCTCCCCCGGGCCGCCCCTGTATAAGAGACTTTATGAAGATTCGTGTGCTGTATATCACCATCTATTGATCAAATAAGATATAATAAATATTTAAAAATTATAAATAATAAATCATAAAGAATTCAAAATTATAAAATTATATTCTAAGATAAAATATAGAAGAAATATCCTTACAATTTATTAAGTTTTAGTATTTATTAAAACACGAAGGTCTATGTATTTTTAGATTTATTATTATAGGTCATAGATGTCCCTTATAGATATATTTTATTAAAGTAGTAAGATAACATATATTTAAATTTATCATTTATTAATGTATCTAATATATATAGGGTTATGTTAAACTAAATAAGTTTTTTAACCTAAAAAGCATAAGAATAATCTCGAACCGTTAGATCATTAATCAATCACTATGATTAAACCAAGTTGTTGAGGGTATTTTAGTAATGACAACTTTTGTTGACTTTTTATCAAGTTCACTCACCTTTTTAAATGTTCATCAATTTTACATACAAAATTATTTTTTTCTTTTTAAAATATATCATAAAAACGCGCATTTTTTATCTAAATAATTAGTATAGTGTTGCTATAGAAAAAAAATTATATTTTTAATTCATTATGTCTTTTATAAAGGTCATTTTGTCTTTTGTACAGGTCATTATGTACATTATACATGACATTGTGTCTTTTGTAAATCACATTGTGTCTTTTGTGATTCTGCTTGATATTGTATTATCCTAAACAATTTAAAACACAATGATGTCGCATAATACATAATGTAAGCAATGATGACACAATAACGAGTACAATTAACACAATGATGTTTAAAAAATGCACAATTGCCTGTAAAAAACACAATGACGAATATGAATAATTTTTATAGGTCAATGTGTCTTTTATATAGGTCATTGTGTGTTTTGTACATGTCATTGTGTTTTTTGTGTTTATACTCAATGTTATGTTTTTCTCAACAATATAAGATACAATGATGTTTCATAATACAAAATGTTAAGAAATAATAACATAATGACAAGTATGAATAACACAAAAATTTTTAAAAAAGACACAATCACTTGTATAAAAGACATAATTACCTGTAAAAAAACACAAAATGATAAATTATACGCAAACGTTTAAAAATACATAATGATGATAATTAGACAAAATTATGATAATTAGACACAATGAACTGAAAAAAATTTCATTGTTATAGCAACACTATAGTCATATTAAAGATAAGAAATGCTCGTTTTTATGATATGTATTTTTTAAAAAAAAATAATATCGTATGTAAAAGTTATGAACATTTAAAACATGTGGGAGGAAAGTGATTATGACTAAATTACCCTGTATCAACCTTCCCTCTAAAATTTTAAATTTGTCGTATCTCATGATCTAATGTTCAATAATCCTTCTTAGCCTTTTTCGGATAAGGAGACTATTTAGTTGAATACACACACACACACACACACATATATATATATATATATATATACATACATACATATACACACACCGGTTAAAAGCTTTTAAGTTTCTTGCTCAAGCTACTTAACATCTAGAATGGGTATCTACTCAAACATAATTTGATTCGAGAATTCAAAACAAAAGAAAAGGTTGTAGCTTTTTCTTTTTAGAGTTGAATAAAAAACAAAGGTGTGAAGTTAAGTTCAAGGAACCAAGTCGATGAAGCATTTTCTGAAACCCAAAAGTTTAGTGAATTGAAAGTGTGACAATATAATATCTACATAGGATTTATTCTAATAAGAAAAAACATGTAAATAAGGCATATGATTTAAGGTGTATAAAAGTAATTCTTCTTGAAAATAGGAAAAAGAAAATTATGTCTTTTAAACTTATGGCATATTAGCTATCAATTAAACACACACACACACACACATATACTAGTAAGATGCTCATGCGATGCAGCGGAAAACAAAACAATTAGGCTAATGATTTTGGCTCGTAAAAAGTTTAAACCACATAATTTTTGTCAAATCAACTCTTTTAACTAAAAAATTTATTATGATAAGATTTATAATTTAAAATGGCAAATATGATATGGCAAAAGTGTGAATAAGTAATTTATTTGATTTGAGAGGGTTTTCTTTTATAGGTATTATATGACACTTTATTTTTTAAATGTATAAATATGGGACAAATAAAAAGTAAAAGAAAATCATTTGTCCTTTATGTTCTAAGAGTTGTAAAACTCTTAATTTTAAGAGTTTTTGGTAAAAGACTATTGTATCATTCCTATATGTATTATATAGTAGTATAGATAAGGTATTGTTCAAACTATAACTCACTCTTAAAGCATTAACCCGGATAACTTTGTCAAGATGAAATCAAATCTTGGAATTTTTTTTGAACACCATTATTATAAGACATTTACAATATTTTCTTCTTTTACATTGCTGTATGTGAAAAGCTTATAACGATGTTATGTCTCAAACGGTGATCAATTTTCGCAAACTCATAATCCCAAAATATATGAATATAGTTGTTAAAAATTTAGTTTGGTTATCCGAAAATAACATATAAAAACAAGAATTTTTTTATGTTTCTTGAATATCACTTACCACAAAAAAAATATTTTAGGTCTAGAATACGTTAAAAGCCTGAGTTTAGCGTGATATAAATTTCGGATAGTTGTTTTCACTATTCGAGTCTGAAATTTCGGATTCGGATATGCGAACTCTAAAAAAAGTAAACAATTTTAGAAAAAATACATCCGGATATCCGGAAATCTGAAAAATATCCGAATCATCCAAAATATCCGAAAAATATCCGAATATCCGAAAAAAATCCGAAAAAATAACTATTTCGGATAATTCGGATATCCGAACTATCCGAAATTTTTCAAAATTACTATCCGAATCCGAATTCCCTTGATATCCAGGCTTTCGGATATCCGAACTTCCGGATATTTCGGATACGGACTTTCGGATATTTCGATTTCAGATACGTATTTTTTTGAACACCCCTAACGAATTATATGAAGTGACTGCGTGATTATTAGTTGTACATATACGTGATTATCTAATGTTTTTATAACATTTACATGATAAAATTACACAAGCATAAGTAGTGATAGTGTTGATGTAAAAATTAAACATGCATGATTAGCTTGCATGATAAGTTTATAAGCGTAATAATTATAACATAAATATTATTGAAAATATAAGATAATCACACAAGTAATGTATATACTTTGCAATGAGTCACAAAAATTTAAAATATTATCTAAAAATCATGGGAGTATAAAAACCTACCACGTTTTTTCATCTACGAACCCACGGACCATCTGTAGCTCAAAATAAAGACTCAGAACGGATTAAATGCACACGTGAATATCTGTTAGAAATTTAAGGCGCGTTTGTGTTGCCTATATGACTTTTTCTAACGGCGACAATAAATTTTTAACGGTCCTGAAAATTCAGGTGTTTAAGACAAGTCAAGGAAAAAATATCCATCATGTTTGTAAATTTGTGTTTTATCGGTTTTATACTTTTAAATATAAATAAATATATGTAATATATAAGTGAATTTTACAATTTTTTGCCCCTTAAAAATTGGGACCTAGATGGAGGTTGGCTTTGCCCCTTCTCAAGGTTGCTCATGAATTGATTAGCTGACACGTCCTCAAAGAGAAGCTCGTACATCAGCTTCTCCACCCGTATCTCAACAATTCAAGAGGAAACTCACGACTGGAAAACCTTCTACTCATCCAAGAACAATTACTCTCAGAGAGACTCAAAGTCAAAACTTTTTATAAAAGTCTAAGGGAGTAGCTAGAAGTCATTTGCTATGTGTTGAAATTATATACAAAAAGAGAAGTCAAGAGTTGTTGATCTCTCCGATTATATATCGGTTACTTTTATAGTATATATTGGAAATAGAGTAAATTGCCAAGATTGTGCATGTGATTTGGTAGTTTTTTAAGTCTCTAGGTTTCGTAAATTATTCATATTGTACCAAACCTTTAAACATTTGCAACACATATAGTTCTTTGGTCATCATTTGTCAAGCATGTGAGAGACTTTATGTGTCACAGATGTTCAAAAGTTGGGATTATATGAACAATTTATGAAACCTAAGAAACAAAAGTGAAATATTGTCAAAACATAGGTACCATCTCGACAAGTTACTATTGAAAACATAATAAACAAATCTTTATTAGTTAATATTAATTACTTTTTGAATAAATACCATCATAAGTCACTCATCGAGCATCTTCTGCTAGATATAATTATAGGAAAAACTAAAAACTTGAAACAAACTTATTTATCACTAACTGGAAGCAGGATAGTTTTTTAAATAGAAAATTAATAAAGCTTTGCTTATTGAAACAAACTTACAACCATGTGTTTTTTTTATTATGTCTCTAAATATTAAAATATAATGAACTTTTACGCACATAATAAAGCATGAGCAATTTAATATAGATTTTAAAAACATGGCAACACTATATTATTGGAGTATAAAATAAAAATATAAATATAAGATCGAGTAAATTACTGATATGGTCCTTATGGTTTAATAGTATTTCACTCTTGGTCACTAGGTTTCATAAATTACTCATATGGTCCCAAACTTTTGACATTAGTAACACATATAGTTCTTAGGTATCCAAATTATTCTCATGTAATTGACCAAATTACCCTCACATAAGGACCATATGGGTTACAAATGTCAAATGTTAGGGACCATATGAGTAATGTATGAAACTTATGGACCAAAAGTGAAATACTAACAAAACACATAGACCATATCGGTAAATACCAAAAAAAGGAATATGCTTAGAACCACATATATCTTTCATCTAGTTAGATGGCTATAAATACCAAGCCATGATCCATTAGTCCCTACACACATACATATAACCAAGTAACATTGACAATGGCAATGGCTTTGTTCAAAGCTTCAACCATACCAACACTCATCTTTTTGTTATTATCATGTAGCTTGATCAAAATATCAGAAACTCAAACACCACCAACGCCTGCAGCCGGCCTGTCGTATACATTCTACCAAAACACCTGCCCACGGCTCGAGTCGATTATACGACAAAATCTTCAAACTGTTTTTGCTTCTGATATTGGTCAAGCTGCGGGTTTGCTTCGACTTCACTTCCATGATTGCTTTGTTCAAGTAAGTTTGTTTATGTTTTGTAGATTTATTATGACATTTTGGGTTGTAATATATGATTAATATAATAATAATAATAATAACAACAACAACTACTACTACTATTATCAAGAATTGTGGATTTAATTATGACATTAAACATCCTTTAACTAGCCTTATTTGTTAGACTTTTTTCTCTCTCTCACTAGACCTTCGCCGTTCAAGAGAAAAAAAAAACACTAAAAGTTTGTTTATATTGTGTCTAAATTAACAAAATATTAAATACTATTATCAGGGGGATATTTATTCTGAGATCTAAAATAAATTTTGGCAATTTTTCTAAACAAGTTTTGAGACTATAACCCCCATTGTTTACATATGAAAAATAAGAAAAATAAATAAATATAAATTTCTGAAAACAAAAACTTCCATCTCACATTGATGAGAAAAGAAAATGATGTCAAAGATAATGTTAGTAAAATAAACACATAAAATGCTTTTATAAAGGTTGTCACTACTAAAGCTTTTATAAATATTCTAAACTCAGAGGTTCTAAATTCTTTGTATTATCACCCGTCTTCTTGATTCTCTTGTACGACCCCCTTTTATGTGTATTTTGTATATAAGATTTATATCTCTATTTTTATTTATTCATCTTTTATTTGTTCATGGTTTTGATCATGGTTGCAAAAGTCGGTAGGCGCTCCTAGGTCGGAACGGGTCCTTGGAGCGAGTAATCAGAGAGTACTCGGCCCTAGGCGGGAGTACTCGGGTAATACGCAGGAAGTACTCGGCCTCGGAACAACCCATTGGAGCGAGTACTCGGCCTTGAAGACCGACTTTTACAACAGTGGTTTTGATTCAAGTTCCTTAATTTTTAGTCCATATTTGTTTCACGTGTGTATGTATGCGTACATATATACTGTTGGCAAAATCGGCCTAGGCGGCCATTTACTGTGTCGATTTTAGCCTAGGCTGGGCCTAGTTGGCCTAGACTGCCTAGTCTAATTTTTTATTTTTTTTGATTTTTTTGATTTTTTTATGGTAAAAAGAGACCAACTTCATGATTATTTACACATTTTTTAACTTAAAATCCTTAATATGTATCTGAAACATCGAATCGAGCCACTTAACATTGAAATTCATTTCTAAACTTTGAACTTGGTGTTTAAGTTTGAACTTTGAAATAGTTGACTTAGTATGTTTAAGTTTATTTTTTAAATTATTTGAAGTATTATTATACTAAATTATTAATATTGACGTGTATATAAATATACATATAAAAATTCCAATCCGCCTAGCGTTGATTAATCTCTAGGCGATATCTCGCCGCCCGACTAGGGCCTAGCGACTTTTACAATCATGCATACATACATACATACATACATACATACATACATACATACATACATACATAGATATGCGCGTGTGTTTATACTCACACACACATATATTTGCATGTGTGTGTTATTTCAGCTAGGGAGAAAAAACATTAAGTTCGAGCTATGCTCGAATCAGCTCCTTTATTATTAACTATTTAATTCATTTATTTCTATTATCAGCAGTGGCGGATCTAGGAATTTTTTTCAGTGGGTTCACCATTTTCCAACGTTTTAATTAAATATAACCGGACATAAAAATTTTCGGGTCGGGTTGACGGTTTGGGTCTTGTAATTTTCTTCACGTAATAACAGTGCGATATATTAAGTCAGTGATTAAAATTAAAAAACGTCGTCATTAAAGAGTTCGAAGATACATAGTGCATTTTCGTTTAAGACTTCTGAGCTCCAGACCGATTGAGAGTCAAGGGGGTCACGCGCCTTGCTGGTGGTCCTGCTAGCCATTGAGTAGGCATGGGTCAAGGGGGCAACGCCCCGAAACCTAAACGAAATATGCTATGTTTGTATGACCAAAATTAACTTGATTTGAGGGTTTAACCACTAATAACTACAATTTTGCTTGTTATGTTTATAAGACACGAAAGTGATTTTAACACGATCATGTAGAAATTTAATAATTGATTATCGAGATTTCTCTTACAAAGATCATTTGTCTTAATCAAGTTGACAAATTTCTGTGAAAATTACATTAAAAATTCACTTTTAAAAATCTTAGTGGGTTCATCTCAGGATTCACCACTAAAATATTAATGGGTTCACCCTATTGTTTAACTCCTCCGAAAATTTTTTTTCCTACTTACGAGTCGAAGCGCGGTGGGTTCCTGTGAACCCACCCCTCTCAACCTACATCCGCCACTCATTATCAGTTATAAATATATTTATATATATACTATTCAAATATATCATTATGATTTTATTATATTAATCATAATTTTTTATATTTAATTTTTATTTTTATAAATACACACTTGTTTAAGTAAATAAAAATCATAAATATAAAATCCTTAAAATACTGAATTCAATTCTTGTTAGTAATTAGATTATTAATTAATAACTTGTTTAATGTTAACAATCAATTTAAGACAAGTATTGATCCCAGTTGTTATAAATTAAAAATACTTAAACCAGCTAGTGCTACATTTCTTAATATTTGCAAGATTTATGATAAAAACCAACATTAGACCATGTAGTGACTAGTTAAAATGATAAAAAAATAAAATTATTTCATATAGGCGACACACATGCAATTTAGTTATTGTGATTAAATATGTGTAGTGTGTAGTGGTTAGTGATAGTAATAAGTAACTGTAATAATTACTCAATTATTTTTATAAATTTTTATTTATTCACAGTACATTTCTTTAAAATACTATATAATATTATTTTTGAATAACCAAAACAAAAAACAAAGAAAAAATAGATAAAAATTCATATTAAATTATTATGTAATTAACTCAACATTACGTACCTACATTCAATTTGATTGTCTTTGTTCCTTGTTAAGTTCCAAATAATTGAAATCTTTTTTTTATATAGTTTTATTTGGCAGTGACTAGAATATCAATATTTTTTAAATTGTGTAGCGTGTGTAGAGAGGACATTTTTTTATGAATAATGATTAAATGAACACGTGTAAGAGTTTTATAGAGAGAAAATCATCAAATTAGTCAAAGTTAACCATTTTTTTACCAAAATAATCACTCAAATTCCGGCTTCTTAGACGCCACTTTAGACACATTTTTTATGTATTTTTTGTAAACATACGGGCCCACATGTCTGGTAAAGTGGCGTCTAAAGTAACGTCTAAGACGCCGGTAGAAAAGGGGTCTTAAGACACCCATTTATACCCCGACAAAGCGGCCGACATGAGAGCCCGCATTTTTACAAAAAGTACAGAAAAGTGGCGTCTAAAGCGGCGTCTTAAACGCCGGAATTTGAGTGATTAGTTTGGTAAAAATGTGGTCAACTTTGACTAATTTGTTAATTTTCTCTTTTTATATATGTGTTTTGATTTAAGTAAACAATTTTTAAAAATTGGGTCAAAGCATCCATGACCAAAGGCTATAAAATGAACATGAATGGACAAAGTATCATATGATGCCTCGTATATATTGAAAAAATCATAAATTAAACAACAACATGTATCCAGTGTAATCCCACTATGTGAGGTCTGGAAGGGAGAGACGAAGACATACCTTATCCCTACCCCAATGTGATAGAGATGTTGCTTCTTGAGAGACCACAAGCTCAACAATATAAAAAAAATGTTATAACAATGATTTCTTTCATATATCTAAACAAATCATAATTATTTCTTAATATTTTTTAGAATAAAATGTCATTTTAGTCTATGTGGTTTGTCAACTTTTGTCATTTTAGTCCAATATTTTAAATTTTGCAATTTTCATCATTATGGTTTCATTTTATTAACATTTTGGTCATTATGGTTTCCATTTTAGTCCAATTAAATTTAAAATTTTGAACTAAAATGACAAAAGTGAACAAACCACAGGAACGAAAATGACAATAAAATGAAACAATAATGACAAAAATGACAAAACTTAAATTATTGGACTAAAATGACAAAAGTTGTCAAACTATAGGAACTAAAATGTCGTTTTACTCTATTTTTTAAAACAAAATTGAGATATAATCTTTATATATAAAATATATATTAAAAAATCAAAATTTCAGGCACCTTAAATAAAGGGAATTATGCGTTCTCACCTCTTGTACATACTAGGAGATGCTCCTAAAAAACATGTGATGATGAGGGTGTCACATAGATAAGATGAGCAGTGGCGAAACTTGACCATAATCTCAGGGGGGCGAACAATTTTTTTTGTTTTTCATGGGGCGAAATAAAGGTTTTAAAAAAATTTATACTACGTATCAGAAAATTTACACTACTACACGAAAAAATAGGTCTGAATAAACCTTCGCCCATGAAGATGAGTCCAAATTACATATCGTTTTGTAATCAAGCAGAAACACTTGCAACCATTTATGTATAGATATGTTCATAAGAGATTGGTGGTTGAGATTACGGCACGTGGAGGTATATATAACAATTGATCAAACTAAAAGTCACATATATCTTGACTCTTCATAATCCAAAGCTATGAAGCTAATAAATGTTGGTAGATATAAAACGTTTACCATAACAATAATATATTGAAGAACTTATTGATCTTGATAGATGATTCCTAAACTTGTGCTTTTACGCTCAGTTCTCGAGTTTATTAAAGGGTATAATAGAAAGGGAAAAAAATGAGAGGAAAGGAAAAAAAACTAAACATTTGAGATCAAATAATAACACATTTTAATTGTTGTAACTCAACTAACTTCGTTAATATCTATATATATATTTGGTTTTTAACTACCTTTATTTTACATGTACAAAACTGTTTTTTTTTATTTATATCTACTACTCTTAATAAAAGAGTAACTCATATGCCACATGGCATTTAACTAGCCTATCCAACTCACTAATCTGCCACATGTCAGTCTACTAAATATGCCACATGTATCAAATTACACGTGTCTTTACCACATACAAACTCCCAATATACATTACTAAAATTACTCATGTCGGTTATGATAAAAAAACGACTCTTATAAATTGAATTTGCATTTAATATAGACATGAATTCAAAATGAAACAATTATGGATTCCGTCGGTTATGATAAAAAAAATTAATATTTTATAAATTGAATTTGCATTTAAGTTAGACATGATTTTACATATGAAATAATCAACAAAAGTCAAGGTAAATTATTATCAAAAGTTGGGTTGTATTTAAGAGATCCGGTTTTTACACATGGTCAACTATTTGTTGCATTATCCAAAGTGAAAAGCATGGATGGATTAAAGCTTCTGATATTAGATAAAGAGGAGAAAGTTTCAAATACAACAACAAATGTTGTATACAACGAAATATATGAAAACGTATGAACATTTTTGTGACTTTCTTATTCTAATTTAGTATGTTTAGTGAGATATATATCTTTATATACTCAAGTTTCTTATAAATGGTTGACTTATGTGTTTACGTGTTTCAATGCATATCATTTATATAGTTTGAAATCATGCTTTCACAATTTATTTTTATGTATGTCTAATTATTGAAATCATAGTTTAATACGTCGATTTTACTTATATAATTATATTAAAAAAAATTTAATTTTATTTTAACTTTAAGTCAACCCGTGTGTTACACGGGTTACTCACCTAGTGTGTAATAAAAGAATAAATTGTTGTATATGTTAACCACTCTTTCATAATTATATACAAGATTTAAAAACACAAGGAAAATGTGTAAATGTGTAGAATAATAAAAAAAAAGTAATTATAACTTGCTAGAAATGTTTTGTATAAATACGGTTATTGTTGTATAATGAATATTAATATAACTAACTTTATTTTTAATTATTTTAGGGTTGTGACGGTTCGGTGTTGCTAGATGGTTCAGCAAGTGGACCAAGCGAAAAGGATGCACCTCCAAACTTGACTTTGAGAGCACAAGCATTCGTCATCATCGAAAATCTCCGTAGGCTTGTTCATAATGCTTGTGGATCAATTGTCTCATGTTCTGATATAACCGCTATTGCCGCTCGTGATGCAGTAGTTTTGGTAAGATCTTTAACTCTAATATCAACATATTAACAGTTACGGATAGATATTTTTAGTAAGGGTCCATTTTCGTATATTATAAATAACTATGCTAAAGATATGCTAACTTGTTGATAATGTAGTCAGGTGGTCCTAATTACAGTATACCGTTAGGAAGACGTGATGGACTTACTTTCGCCACAAGAAACGTTACCTTAGCCAACCTTCCTCCACCCTTTGCAAACACGACTGTCATATTAAATTCCCTTAGCCAAAAAGGGTTCACTCCAACGGATGTAGTTGCGCTCTCTGGCGGCCACACTATCGGAATATCCCATTGCACCTCTTTCACCAATCGGCTCTACCCAAGTCGAGATCCAACCATGGATCAAACCTTTTTCAACAACCTAAGAATAACATGCCCCACAGCAAACTCCACAAACACCACTTTCATGGACATTCGGTCCCCTAACGTGTTCGACAATAGGTATTATGTTGACCTCATGAACCGCCAAGGACTTTTCACCTCTGATCAAGACTTGTACACAGATAGTAGGACTCGAAGCATTGTCACAAGCTTTGCGATAAACCAAACACTGTTTTACCAAAATTTTGTGAGTGCAATGATAAAGATGTCACAATTGAGTGTGTTGACGGGCACACAAGGGGAGATACGTACAAATTGCTCGCGCAGAAACTCAAACGACTTGTTCGTGTTACCGAACATGGAAAACGATCAAGAAGGAAAGTTGGCATCCTTCTAGGCTTGATATAGTGTTTATAAATCATTTAGTAAGAAATAATATGTAAGATCTTATGAAAGATGTTTCTAAGTGATCGTATGTATTTATTGTTGTAATGAGTAACTAGTGTATTGTATTTCGATATAAATAAATACTACGTCTTTTATAAATTTATATTATATGATTAGCTTGTGCTTATCAAATGTGTTATTGGCAATTTGTAAATTCATGTCTGGGCCTAACCTGAATGGTAGCCCAAATTTCAAATTAATATATATGGATCTTATAATCGACAACGCATCTTTTATTGGGTAAATTCTTTTTTATTTATTTACAAAACTAGGTTAAAATATTCGGTCTACTGCGCGAGTTAAATAAAAATATTCTTTTTTATTTCATCTGACATGCCACGTGTCTCATATTCAAAAGTTTCTAGATGATGAGTCAATACATGTGTCGTTAGAAGACAGAGGTCGAAAATAAGCTAAACTACATAGACGAACCTGTGGTAATCATATATCAAAAAGAAAAAAAGTTATGCTAAAATGATCAAACTTTACATAGTACAATAGAAGCATCACACGTGATCCGTATCGACTTAGGAAGTAGAAGAAGAGATAAAACAACTTTAGCATCATTTTTTTAATTATAAGACCATGGGGTGTGTCAAGGGAGTGGGCGTGAAAGGGCGTGGCACACCGCCCCCGGTGGGCGTGGGTGGCGTGTGTGGGCCGGCGTGAGTGGGGCAACGGCTCTCACACCCATTGAGCCCCAATTTTGACCGTTACATATTAAAAAAAAACTTATTTTAAAAAAAAATCCTATATATACAACCATCACACACTCTTTTTTCTTTACATCATACAAAAAACATCAAACAAAAAATTAATATTTTTACAAAAATGCAGTTTTTACGGGAAGATGACGATTTTAGCGAAGACGAAGATTTTTTAATCGAAGCCCCACAACTTACTCTCGACATCATCAGACAACAAGTTGAAAGATCCGTTCTAACTAGAAGAGCACGAATTAATCGAGATCGTCTTGGAGCTCACGCACGTCTTGTTGACGATTATTTTTCAGAAAATCCGAAGTACCCCGAACATTTATTTCGGCGTCGCTTTAGTATGAGTCGAAATCTTTTTTCGCAAGGGTGTGATGATTTGGAACAAAACTATGATTTTTTTCAACAAAGGTGTGACGGAAGAGGTAAGATTGGGTTTTCCGGTCTTCAGAAATGTACTTCTGCAATACGCCAATTAGCTTACGGCACTAGCAACAATTTGTTTGATAAGTATTTACAGATGTCTGATAGTATGGGCGGGAATGCATTTACAAATTTTGTAAAGGCGTAATTAGATTGTACGCGAAGAAATACTTGAGGAAACCAAATTCCCATGACGTCCAACAAATTTACACGTTTCATGAAGAAGTTCATGGTTTCCCCGGTATGTTAGGTAGTCTCGACTGCACCCATTGGGAATGGGACAATTGCTCAACAGCATGGCGAGGTCAATTCCAATGAGGCGATCATCCAAGGCCAAGTTTTATGCTAGAAGCTGTTGCATTGCAAGATCTTTGGATATGGCATGCCTTCTTTGGTGCATCGGGATCGAACAATGATATAAGTGTTCTAGATCAGTCGCCGATTTTCAACGATCTTATTGAAGGCATGACACCCGGTCAGCAGTTTATTTGCAACGACACAACATACAAATACGGGTATTATTTAGTCGATGGTATTTATCCGCAATGGGCTACTTTTGTGAAAAGTTTATAACACGACAAACTGAAAATGATAGACGTCTGTATTTCCTGAATCGTCAAGAGGGGGCAAGAAAGGATATTGAAAGAGCATTCGGCGTTCTAAAACAGAAGTGGCACATCATTCAACACCCTGCAAGAGCTTGGAAGCCAAGTCGGATCCGAAACGCGTTATACGCATTTGTGATACTACACAACATGATAATCGAAGATAACGGTTGAGCCATATGTGAATTTTATGAAGAAGACGATCCGAATTGGGTGGAGTATGTGGAGATCAGCGACGAGGAAAAACAAGCACACCGTCGAATGCTTCGTAACGAGGATACGCATGCGAACCTCAAAGCCGATTTGATTGAACATTTATGAAAAAATCGTGAAGTTTAATCTTAAATTTTAATTATATTTATTGTTATGTTTTTTTAAATATTTTATACAATTATTAATAATTAGCTTTTTTTTTTATTAAATTGTAATGTTTATTTATAATTTTATGTAATTTTTTAATTTATGATTAATATCTAATTATTTAAGTTTAAAAAAATAAACGATGACGTGGAATGGTTGGACAAAGGGGCATTTCCACCACTTTTGATGGAGTGGGTGGTTGTGGTGGGTGTCTACGTAGCGCCTACGTGACGCATATGTGGAGTGAGTGAATCATAGGGCATACCTCATGGTCTAATGGGTTTCAAGGAGGAAACTCATTGTAAGAGGGTAGACTTGGAATTTTTTTTTCTGTTCTAGATGGTATGTAATACCAGGCATGGAAAATAGGTAGTTTTGGGTAAGGGTGTTCATCGGTTCGGTTTAATATGTTTTCAAAAATTTTCCCCCGTAACCGTTAACCGAACTGAACCGAATTCGGGAAATGGTTACCCGAACCGACTTCAACCAAATTCAATTCGGTTCGGTTTCGGTTATAACCGAACAAAACGAATTCAACCAAACAAACTGATTAAAACCAAATAAACCAGTTAAAAACTGAATAAACCGAATTCAACCGAATAAACCAATTTCAACCTTATATTATTAATAAAAATAATAAATTTAATTATGAATTCGGTTTAATCGGTTAACAGAATAAACCGAACAAACCGAATTCAAAAAAAATCTAAAACCATTAACCGAACCGAAAACCGAATTCAAAATTCGGTTCGATTTTTTCCAGTTACGGATACGGTTCGGTTTTCAGTTTTATACGGTTTTCGGTTTTTCTGAACACCCCTAGTTTTGGGAGTGTGTTTGGGAAATAGGTGATCCAGGAGGATGCATGGGGTGTTGCCATGGTGGCCTCTTCCACCACCTCAAGTAACGGATGCCACTCAATATGGCTAATCCGTGTTTAATAGGTGGGAGCAAGGAAATATAAGGATCCGCTACTACAAAAACTTTCCTATACACACACTATTACTATTAGAGGTGAACAAAAAAAACCGGTTTGGGTTTTCAAACCGGTTTCCAAACCGGTCCAGTCATGATCTCAAACCGGTTTCCAAACCGGTCCGAACCGCCGATTTGTAATAGGTTCGACATCCTCATCTCCCAAACCGGTTTTCAAACCGGTTTCAACCCCTCCAAACCGGTTTCAAACCGATCCAAACCGGTTTTATAGGTTTGACATCCTCATCTCCCAAACAGATTTCCAAACCGAACCGGTTTGAGCAAAAAAACCGGTTTGAACACCTCTAATTACTATTATATAGGTGGTAATTATCACGAAGACTTATAACATACATATTACATATAACATATTAACATGTTTTACATATTTAAACAAAAAAAATTTAAATATCACGCTAAGTTTATACGAGTTTTGTAAACAAAAATATATTTTCAATATTTTGTGAAACATGAAACCTGATTGGATCAGGTGGAACTCTGAAACGCTTTTGATAAATTTTGTGAAACATGAAACCTAATTTGATCAGATGGAACTCTGAAACGCTTTCGCTACATTTTGTGAAACATGAAAACTTATTTGCATTATGTGAAACGCTAAAATACTTTTGAAACACTTTATGAAACACGAAAATGAAAGCGTTGTAAAACATTTGGTTGAAACACGTGACAGTGGGGCGAAACATATGACCAAACTTGTCATTATTTCACGGGTTACACATTTGTCGCTAAGTCCCCTATTCTGTAACCGTTAACCTTGGGGGGGGGGGGGCGTGATTATTGAGAATAGATTATATTTGTGATTGACAATCCTCGCCCGTGGTTCGTAGCTAAAACCACGACTGGATGTCGAGCGGGCGCTCAATAAGGCTAAAACACACAATGTTTGCGACAATGACATTGGGAAGGGGCAAACACTGAACTCGTCAGCTCGGTTACGGGAGCCCAGGAGTTATAATTTGACAGTTGGTCGGGAACTACACACGACATTGTTGGAAGGAACAATGTTCGCACTGGATACCAATGTTTTACACCCAGTTTGGGACATAAATATTATTTAACTCTTTTTATGCAAACACTTGATTCGTTTGGGATACATTACATACATTTTCGACAAATGAACTTGTGAACTCACCAGCAATATGCTGATTGTTTAATATCATGTTTTCTCAGATGCATAACGATACAGGGGGTGGAGCTGGGAGCTCAATCTTGGAAGACATATAGTAGAGTCTATGAGAGATAGACCCAACAGTGTGATACATAGCATACTATATATGTGTAATAGCATTATATATATGTGTGAAACTCAGTTAACTTGTTATTACATTAGGCTGGTGGCTAATGTAGTTGTAATATTGCTCAGTAATATGGAAATATATGTGTCTTTTGTTGTAAACAATGACTGTGAAACCTTGAAAGTCACACGGTACGCTTCCGCAATGACAAGGGTGTGACAGATTGGTATCAGAGCCATTGGTTATAGCGAACTAGGTTACCTGATTTAGACCTAGACTATAGCCTTAGGCTCATTCTAAGACTTGCAGTAATCATTTTCATGGGTTAACAGGAAGTGATTGCAACTTGCGTTGGGAGGAACTAGGGTGATTATGTAAGGCAAATTAAATACATACGAATCCTGGTAAAACCTGATAATGGTTAACAGTCATGACTGATTAAACCCCAACATTATCAATAAGCTCGATATTCAAGTATAGGAATCAGTAGCACAAACACTGAGAATGTATTATCTAGTATATGTTCTCACTCATGTTTCAATGTACTCCTTATATAGGAGAATGTCACCCAAACGACAAACAAGGTTGCAAAATAAGTTGAAAAACAATGAGTTTGGTCCCAACGTAACCCCTGACGGAACGACACTTAGTTCAACTGACACAGCCAAGATTGTGACTAATCAGATCAAAGATACAATTCCAAACATAGTTTCCCAACAACAAGGAGTCATTGAGACAGGCTCTGGAGGTGGTGGGGAGTCTGGAACGTAGGAGAACCCGAGCAACACTGCTAAATAACCCAAGAAAGGTTGCACGTACAAGTATTTTACCTCTTGAAACCCAAAGGATTTCAAGGAATAATAGGAGTTGTTTTGAATGCGGAGTAGTAGGTCATCTCAGGAAGAGCTGCCCAAAGCTAACAAATCAAGGTGGCAACAATGCTCGAGGTAGGGCCTTTGTTATTGCAGCCGTAGATGCCAAACGAGATTTAAACCTCGTGACAGGTACGTTCTTTGTCAATAATCATTATGCTTCTGTCCTATTTGATACTGGGGCGGATAAGAGCTTTATGTCAACTGAATTTAGCACATTAATTGGAGCCAATCCAATTGCATTACACGATAGATATACAATAGAACTAGCTAACGGAAAACTGATAGAAACTAGTGAGATAATTCAAGGGTGCACGTTACAGCTAGGAGATTATGTTTTTGCAATAGATCTTTTATTGGTAAAACTGGGAAGTTTCGATGTGGTTGTCGGCATGGACTGGTTGTCCAAAAATCACGTAGAAATTGTATGATGTCAAAAAGTGATTCGCATTCCACTCCCAAGTGAGGAGACTCTCTCAATTCATGGTGAAAAGAGTGGAAAGGCGTTACAAGTCATCTCCTGTATGAAGGCCCACAAGTACCTACGCAAGGGATGTCAAGCAATATTAGCGCACGCCATGGAAAGGAAGTCAAAAGAGAAGCGACTAGAAGATATACCAATTGTAAGAGAGTATCCCGAGGTATTCCCTGGGGATTTACCTGGACTACCACCTAACAGGCAAGTCGAATTTCGAATTGACTTAGTGTCTGGCACATCACCAATAGCTCGATTGCCGTATAGATTAGCCCCATCAGAGATGCAGGAGCTATCTAATCAACTACAAGAGTTACTGGACAAAGGTTTCATAAGACCAAGCTTCTCAACATGGGGAGCACCAGTCTTGTTCGTAAAGAAGAAAGATGAACCTTTAGAACGTGCATCGACTACCGAGAATTGAACAAGTTGACAGTCAAGAATCGGTATCCGCTACCAAGGATAGATGATCTTTCGACTTGCGTTCAGGATATCACCAGCTAAGGGTCAAGGACGAAGATGTTCCAATCACTGTCTTTAGAACCCGCTATGGCCATTATGAGTTTTTGGTTATGTCGTTTGGATTGACGAATGCCCCGGCAGTTTTTATGGACCTTATGAATAGGGTCTGTAAACCGTACTTGGATAAATTGGTCATTGTGTTCATTGATGATATACTTATTTATTCCAAGATCAAAGAAGATCATGAGAAACACCTAAGGCTTATTTTGGAGTTGCTAAGGAACGAAAAGTTGTATGCCAAGTTTTCCAAATGCGACTTCTGGATTAGAGAAGTACAATTCCTTGGACATGTAATTAATCAAAAAGGCATACATGTAGACCCTGCCAAGATTTAAGCTATCAAGAATTGGAATGCACCCAAGACCCCAACGAAAGTACGTCAATTTCTCGGCTTAGCAGGATATTATAGAAGATTCATTGAAGGTTTCTCCAAGATAGCTTTACCATTGACTACATTGACGCAAAAGGATATGAAATTTGAATGGATCAACAAGCAAGAGGCAACATTTCAATTGTTAAAGCAAAAACTATGTAGTGCACCTATTTTATCACTACCTGAAGGAACAGATGATTTCGTAGTGTAATGCGATGCATCACATCAAGGATTGGGTTGTGTACTTATGCAGAAAGACAGAGTCATTGCATATGCATCCCGGCAACTCAAAACACATGAGAAGAACTACACTGCGCATGATTTGGAAATAGGAGCTGTAGTGTGTCACACCCCGAGCCGGCGGGGTTGGATCGAAGTCCCCGTCGGGCGGAAGGTTCTCGGGGCGCGATATCGAGAGTGATAATCGAAATGATCAGATTGTTTACCTTGCACATGATATATATAAATGAGAAACTTGCTAAGCAAAATAGAATTTACAAGGTTAAATTACATCAAATAAGTTTATAATTTAACAATGTAAAATCTACAATCACATCATACGTCTTCAATCTTGTGTGTGCACAAGATATACAAAATAACTTGGTATGATGTCCAAGAGTATGCAGTCCAAAAGCTAGGTCCTTTATCTGTAACCTAGTTCAAAAGAAGTAACTCTTCAGTTGACCTGTTCGTCACCTGAGAAGTCATGCAAAATCAAGTCAACACATGGTTGGTGAGTTCATGTAGTTTAGTATTTGAAAATGATTTGGAAATGGTATGATAATGATTTGAAAATGATTTGATAATGATTTGAAAACCTCTTTCGGTAAAGACCCCAACCTCATTAACTTCACATGTAATATCCATATCGGTATGCTTATGTATAGGGCATACCCCTGGGTCAAGCCAACAAACTCGCCCAGACGACATCCCACCACATACTAATATGCATATGACACTGTTGTTAATGATAATTAAGCATTTTTACCCTACACACCTCTGATTTAGATTTTGTTTTCCCAAAACTTGATTTACCTTTGATTCTCTTGAGTTCATCATAAATATATGATTTCCCCAAAAGTCAGTAATAGAAATAAATGTTAAATATTTAATTAAATAAATAATACATTTAATTACAACTAAGACATGATGATTGGGCCTTATTTGACTCAATCAATTAGACTTAGTTGTTGGTGGTTGTCCAAGTTGTAACCTCTCACACGTGACCCATGTCAGGCATAACTCACAAGGAGTACATCTGAACTGAGCGGGATTTTAATGTTTTGCCCTTACAGCTTGACCCAAAGGTCTTCTGTACATGCGGGGACTTTAATGTTTTGCCCTTACAGCTTGACCCAAAGGTCTTCTGTACATGCGGGGACTTTAAGGATATCCTTTGATTCTTGATCTCTTGATTCACTTGATTTTGACTTTGATATTGATTCCATTTGATCGTTCATGTTATTGCCCGTTACAGCCTGACCCGAAGGTCTTCTGCATCTGAGTGGGACTTTATATGTGTGTTACACGTGATCTTGATTCCCTATACAACTGACATCCACCTTAACTTGAATATTAATGATTTCATTAGATCATAATGATTTCATTATTTCAATGATTCACACACATTTATGATTCCAGATTTCCTGTGTCTCTTGATTCTTGATTCTTTGAATTTCCATGATTTCCAATGATAATTGATTTGATTATGATTCTTGGGTCTCAGATCACACACTGAGTTATGATTCCCTTGAATATGATCTCTTGATTATGTTCATTTGATTTCACTTTAAGTTTAGATTCTTGAATTTGAACTTGATGGACTAAGGATTTATTTAGAGTTCAAATTTAAGGTATTACTCATAAGAGTACTTAAATTTATTTGATAGTTTGATCTGTTTAATAATTTCCTAGACAGGAGTCTAAGAGTATCAACAACATATATATAGAACATATAATAAATAAAAGCATTTAAATAAACAGTTTAAATAAAAACAGTTTACACATGCTTCTCAGCCCCGCGTTTTAAAACAAAAATGTTAGAAAAGGGGCAATGAACTCACCTGTGTTGCTCTGAAATGAATTACCTTGAAAGATGTGCGCGCTCTTTGATTGTTGCCTAGGTATCTTCAGTTCCTGAGTTGTTTTAAAAGAATTCGAATACGATAAGTACATACGGTAGTTTTCGTAACTAGGGTTTGGTCTCGGTGTGCAACTAAGTGTCCTAGGTTTCTACTGTGTTTCTATGACTTTATCTAACTTAATCTAACTTATTACCCGTAATAGACCCATGTCCCCACATTATTAACTACTAAACCCTATACGATTAGGGTTTATTTTAATTATATTACAAGTTCTTATTCAACACATTTTTAAGATAATTTATTTTAAGTTAAACTTTTATTTATAATTCATTTAATTATTTTAATAAGGTTTAAAATTTAATTTCTTTTATGAAAGACATAATTAATTTAAGAAAAGTGTAATTACACATGATGGGCTTTTATCAAACCCATGGGGCCACCCTTGGGCCCATTTATTAGACTTTGTGTGTTCAATGATACTTGATCAACATATTGATTAACTAGGCCTAGATAATTCATGTAAATCATCTAGGTTAGTTATGACATTATGTAGATTTTCTTAAAAGTTAAGTGTTAACACTTTAATCAACACCCAATTCTTATGAGATTCCCTAATCTCGTAATAGATTCCCGAGGGTTTTACTCTATTGATTTCAACACACCCTTTTAGATTTATGAGGTGATTTATGAAAACTCTTGTTAATAAAACCCTATTAGACATTTCCCTTGTAACCCTCTACTAACTTTCATGTGTGTACACCCATAGTCAACCCATGCATGCATGTTGTACCCAAGTCCATGCATACTCACTATAAAGTGCATGCACACACACACTTGTTTACTTCCCATGCAACTCACCACCTTGATCCTTGATTAAACAACTTAACCCTAGCCTAGTTGATATGGCTTGGACCAACTGCCTGGGCCGACCGAATGGGCCTTGGGCCGAAAGAGTTTGGGTCGAATAGAGATGGCCGATTGAAGCACGACCGAATGATGGGTTGGACCCGTATGAAACTTGGTCGAATAGATAATGGCGCATGGCTTCATTCGGCCGAAAGAGGTGATCGAATGAGTATTGGCTCATGAATGAGAGTTCGACCGAATG
Organism: Mikania micrantha; assembly: GCA_009363875.1. NCBI lineage: Eukaryota > Viridiplantae > Streptophyta > Magnoliopsida > Asterales > Asteraceae > Mikania > Mikania micrantha. The sequence goes on from CM018687.1 coordinate 7,406,468, forward strand.
GAGCTCGCTCGAATGAGGCCTGACCGAAAGGGGTGTACGGGCGAATGGGTTGAGCCGTATCAGAACTGGCCAAATGGATGCATGTAGCGAATGAGACTTGGCCGAATAGTTCTACTAATCGAATGGAAGGAGGCGAATGACTATTGAGCCGAATAAGCTTGATCGAATGGTGATTAGCCGAATGAAGGAAGGTAGGCGAATGACTTAGGCCGCATGGGAGTCGGACGAATGAAGACTCATTCGAGTAGGAAGTGGCCGAATGAGCCCAAGCTGGGCCGGTCGAATGGCCGTTGGCGAATGAAGGCCGACTGAAAGGACTAATGGCCATTCGACCGAACGAAGCTCAATCGGTGAGCTGACCCCATTTCATTCGGGTCTTCGACTTCTAGCAACCATGGCAGCCCATAATCGCCCTAATCGACTACGGTTCACATACCCCTAGTTCCTATCACTTCTTACAAGATAGTGGGCTGGTTTCCCTAAGTTTTTGTGGCATACTAACCGGCTAAAGATGAGGGTCGAACTTAGGGTTTGAAAACCCTAAAAACCGTGACATAGAACTCGATTTTACCTCGAATCCGTCGGTTGGAAGCTTAGATCGGTTGTACTTTCGTGATCTACAAGTTGTGATGGTTGTTTTGGCACCAAAATGGCTCGATTTGGCTAAGAAATGAGAGAGATCTTGAAGAGAGAAGGTAGAGAGAGATTCTAGAGAGAGAAAGTGACGGTGGGAGAGTTTTAGAGAGAGAGAGTGAAGAGATTAAATGAGGAAGAAGACTCATTTGGGGTATTTATACCCCGGGTGAGTTCGAGTTCGTTTCGGTTGCTCGTTTCGCGCAAAACGTCGGTTTCGTTTCGTTTTCGTAACGAAACGTTACGGTTTTAAAACAAAGTTTCTAAATTTATTTAAGGTTGTGATTCCTAATAAATTAACTAATTACCTTTTATTTATTTTAAATTTTCAGAAATATTTAATTTATTGTTTAAAATCGAATCGTACAGTCATCGCGCGTATTCGTTCGAATCGTCACCCGTACGAACACGACGATAATTATACTTTTCAATATGATTTTCTACTATCGGTTATCATTCAGAACGTTAAACCTTCAGATATATTCGTACAGATCGTCACCTATACGAATAATCCGTCGATTCAGCATTCACATAACGACATCCGTTTTGTTTTGTTCTGTAAAGCCTCACATACGTTTATACATAATAACTCCTAACAAATAATCACATGATGGTTCTGTGTTGCCAGATAATTATCTGACTCAAGAACCATAATTCTGAACTTTGTTTCTGTAACAAGTTTGAATCTGTTCTATGACAATATGAGATGATACTGATATATGAACATCAACTGATTTATGTACTTGACTTACTGTTCATGTACTGTAGAAATCACTGTTCCGGTGACGTTTCCGGCACTGATGTTGCAGTCTCCCCTTGTTAGAGAAATTTCGTCCCGAAATTTAAGAATAGTTATCGGGTACAGCTTTCTCTGTAAACAGTTGGGGATACTTTAACTTCATGTGATCCTGACGTTCCCAAGTAAACTCGGGTCCGCGTCTTGAGTTCCAACGAACCTTTACAATCGGAATACGGCTTCGCCTCAGTTGCTTGACCTTGCGATCCATAATCTCTAAAGGTTCTTCGATAAAGTGCAACTGTTCATCAACTTGAATTTCTTCAAGTGGAATGACGAGTGACTCGTCAGCAAGGCATTTCTTTAAATTTGAGACGTGGAACACGTCATGCACACCACTGAGTTCATCTGGTAATCTCAGTCTATACGCCACAGGACCAATACGTTCAATGATTTCGAACGGTCCCACGTATCGTGGTGCTAACTTGCCTTTCTTTCCAAAGCGAACTACGCCTTTCCATGGAGAAACCTTCAACATGACACGGTCTCCCACTTGGAATTCCAACGGCTTGCGCCGTTTGTCAGCGTAGCTCTTTTGTCTGCTCCTGGTTGCTTGTAGTCTTCTTTGAATTTGAGCTATCTTATCAGTGGTCTCCTGAATAAGTTTTGGCCCAGTTATGTGATTATCTCCAACTTCAGTCCAACAGATCGGTGATCGGCATTTCCGGCCATAGAGGGCCTCGAATGGTGCACATCCGATACTGCTGTGATAACTATTATTGTAGGAGAATTCAATCAGTGGCAAATGAGAATCCCAGTTCCCACCGAAATCTAAAATACAGGTTCTTAACATATCCTCTAGGGTCTGAATTGTACGTTCGCTTTGACCGTCCGTTTGTGGATGGTAAGCTGTACTCAGGTTTAACTGTGTCCCTAGAGATTTCTGTAATGATTGCCAGAACCTTGATGTAAATCTGCTGTCTCTGTCAGAAATAATTGACAATGGGACACCGTGTCGTACCACTATCTCGTTGATGTACAATCTCGCCAGTCTGTCCATCGTGAAAGTCTCACGCATCGGCAAGAAATGAGCAGATTTTGTTAAACGATCAATGATCACCCAAATTGTATCGTGACCACTGGAAGTGCGGGGTAGCTTGGTAATGAAGTCCATAGCTATTTGTTCCCACTTCCAGAGTGGAATCTCAGGCTGTTCCAGTAAACCAGACAGTCTCTGGTGTTCCGCCTTTACTCTTGCACACGTAAGACATCTGCCGACATATTCGGCTATGTCCTTCTTCATTACCGGTCACCAATAAAATCTCTGTAAGTCTGGATACATTTTAAAGGCGCTCGGATGCACTGATTATCTGGAATGTGTGCCTTCTCAAGAGTAAGTCTTCTGGATTTACCTATCACCGGAATCCACCCACCATTTTGGTAGTAGGTATTTCATCCGATTTATCTCAAACTGTCTTTCAGTTCTACAATTTGACACACTCCTTAAAACTTTCGTAAGTGACTCTCACAACTATAGGTGTTGATCGTCGGATCGAGATCCCTAAGTCGCACATGGTAAATCCTTAGGTTATTTGATATAACCGTATACGTACTTCACCATTTGTTTAATCTATTCTCAGCTTGAAAGTGTACATTATACCTCGGGGAGGTCTACCTAAGGTATGGTAGTACTATTAGGATAAAGGTAATGATTTACCTTCTAAGTAATCCTATACCCGTCTGCGAGATGTTGTATGTTTATCTTACTTCTACCCGAAAGTCATGTGACTGTCGGAACTCATTATAAATGTTGTTCCAACTATGACTTATTCTCATCCTAATTTCAAAATGAAAGAAACTAAGACAGAGCTGTTCTTCCTTTAACAACTCCAGAATATTCCTGAGATGTCGTTCGTATGCATTCTTGCTATTAGAATAAATCAGCATGTCATCCCTTAATGGTAATGACAAACTAATCTAGATAGGGTTTGCACACTCGGTTCATGAGGTCCACGAAAACCATAAGTGCACTCTTCTATCCGAAAGGCATTACCGTAACTTGGAATGCCCATTTTTCATTCGGAATATTTTCTCTGGCGTATCTTCATCTTGCATTCACAACTGATTTCCCTTGATCTACTTATTTGATCTAGATAAGAACCTAGCACAGTTTTCACATCTACCTTTCCTAACATCCTGGGGCCGGAGTTCTCTAATTTCAGTAACTCAAATTCTAGGAGGTCTGAGTAGAAAATAAAAATTTACACACCAGTTTTGAACATCTTGAATTTCTATAAACTTCTAGTGTTCAATTCAGTTAAGGTTCTATTTCTAGCTACATTATTTAGGCTGTAATTAAAATTTACCCTAACTTTATTTAATCATTTAACGTTTACTTAACCTAGAGATTTCTTAAGTCATGATTTCGATTATCTTTCTGGCACTGAATTTGTCTACAGCTATCTTAAATTTATTGTTTCTAGAATTACAACAGACTATGCAGTTCTGATTAATACACTAGTAAATAATTTAATGTATCAAGCTGAGATTTGCATACCTATGGGGTCATCGGACTCCGAGTGCTCCCCAGGAGCTGGTAAAGCGAGTAGTTCCTCGGTGACTCCTGGGTCTGCTGGAGGCATTTTCCTAGGGCAGTCCCTTGCGAAATGTCCGTGCATTCCGCACGTGTAGCAGTTGTTGTTGTGTTGAGAGGAAGTAGAGATGCTAGCTTTTTGTTTCCGTTTCCTAGTCGGATTTAACCGACACTGTTGGATCCAGTGTCCGTATCTTCCACAATTCAGACAGTGTTTACAAGGCTTCTCCTCACCATGGTGAAAACCACATTTGGCACATTTAGGGAATGTACCAACATATTGACGGGGAGTAGAGGTTATTGATGACTTACACTGCTGCATCCAGTGTCCCGTCTCTCCACAATGCATGCATGGTACACATGAGAGCTCCGCTCGATGATGGTGGTGACAAACCGAACAGATAGGAGCTTTTCCCTTAGAATGTGCAGGACTTGAGGAAGATATCCTCACGGGGCAGTCTCGTGAAATGTGTTCGGACAGTCCGCACACATAACAATCCTTTCTATATCGAGGAAGAGGATATGTAGTGTTTCCAGGATTCTGGTTATGAGTCGGGGGATTATTACAATCACGACTCCAGTGTCCCTTTCCCCAGCAGTTCAGACAATGTTTGCATAGTTTACCCTTAGCATGGTGAAGACCGCACATGGCACATGAAGGAAATTTTCCAGCATAACACTTATGACCCTCTGACTCTGGAGCAACGGCCATCTGGCGAAGAGGAATGGCCTCAGTGTAGATCACAAGGTCTCTTGATTTTTCAGGATGACACCTTTTTCGCTTCTTGCTTGACTCTCCTGTTTCCGATTTATCCTGCTCTGTAGAAAGTAGTGGGAAGATTTTAGCAAACTCCTCACTGTTCCTGATCCGGGTGATGATTCCAGGGAGAATCGCCACCAACTGTTCAGTGATTAGGGTTGCAAATGCCTCGAATGCTGGGTCAGTCTCCTGCGAAGGTAGAGGCGGTGATGGTTGTCTTTTTGGTGACATTCTAATCACAACCAATAGAATATTGGTTAGTGCAATGATTGAATGCATAAGACACAATGCAAGTAAATTCCTAATTCCTATGTTCTCTACATGCAGGGTCCCTAGGTTATAGTCTAGGCCAAACCGTTTAAATACGTGACCTATATTTCTCTATAACCATGGCTCTGATACCAATCTGTCACACCCCGAGCCGGCGGGGTTGGATCGAAGTCCCCGTCGGGCGGAAGGTTCTCGGGGCGCGATATCGAGAGTGATAATCGAAATGATCAGATTGTTTACCTTGCACATGATATATATAAATGAGAAACTTGCTAAGCAAAATAGAATTTACAAGGTTAAATTACATCAAATAAGTTTATAATTTAACAATGTAAAATCTACAATCACATCATAAGTCTTCAATCTTGTGTGTGCACAAGATATACAAAATAACTTGGTATGATGTCCAAGAGTATGCAGTCCAAAAGCTAGGTCCTTTATCTGTAACCTAGTTCAAAAGAAGTAACTCTTCAGTTGACCTGTTCGTCACCTGAGAAGTCATGCAAAATCAAGTCAACACATGGTTGGTGAGTTCATGTAGTTTAGTATTTGAAAATGATTTGGAAATGGTATGATAATGATTTGAAAATGATTTGATAATGATTTGAAAACCTCCTTCGGTAAAGACCCCAACCTGATTAACTTCACATGTAATATCCATATCGGTATGCTTATGTATAGGGCATACCCCTGGGTCAAGCCAACAAACTCGCCCAGACGACATCCCACCACATACTAATATGCATATGACACTGTTGTTAATGATAATTAAGCATTTTTACCCTACACACCTCTGATTTAGATTTTGTTTTCCCAAAACTTGATTTACCTTTGATTCTCTTGAGTTCATCATAAATATATGATTTCCCCAAAAGTCAGTAATAGAAATAAATGTTAAATATTTAATTAAATAAATAATACATTTAATTACAACTAAGACATGATGATTGGGCCTTATTTGACTCAATCAATTAGACTTAGTTGTTGGTGGTTGTCCAAGTTGTAACCTCTCACACGTGACCCATGTCAGGCATAACTCACAAGGAGTACATCTGAACTGAGCGGGATTTTAATGTTTTGCCCTTACAGCTTGACCCAAAGGTCTTCTGTACATGCGGGGACTTTAATGTTTTGCCCTTACAGCTTGACCCAAAGGTCTTCTGTACATGCGGGGACTTTAAGGATATCCTTTGATTCTTGATCTCTTGATTCACTTGATTTTGACTTTGATATTGATTCCATTTGATCGTTCATGTTATTGCCCGTTACAGCCTGACCCGAAGGTCTTCTGCATCTGAGTGGGACTTTATATGTGTGTTACACGTGATCTTGATTCCCTATACAACTGACATCCACCTTAACTTGAATATTAATGATTTCATTAGATCATAATGATTTCATTATTTCAATGATTCACACACATTTATGATTCCAGATTTCCTGTGTCTCTTGATTCTTGATTCTTTGAATTTCCATGATTTCCAATGATAATTGATTTGATTATGATTCTTGGGTCTCAGATCACACACTGAGTTATGATTCCCTTGAATATGATCTCTTGATTATGTTCATTTGATTTCACTTTAAGTTTAGATTCTTGAATTTGAACTTGATGGACTAAGGATTTATTTAGAGTTCAAATTTAAGGTATTACTCATAAGAGTACTTAAATTTATTTGATAGTTTGATCTGTTTAATAATTTCCTAGACAGGAGTCTAAGAGTATCAACAACATATATATAGAACATATAATAAATAAAAGCATTTAAATAAACAGTTTAAATAAAAACAGTTTACGCATGCTTCTCAGCCCCGCGTTTTAAAACAAAAATGTTAGAAAAGGGGCAATGAACTCACCTGTGTTGCTCTGAAATGAATTACCACGAAAGATATGCGCGCTCTTTGATTGTTGCCTAGGTATCTTCAGTTCCTGAGTTGTTTTAAAAGAATTCGAATACGATAAGTACATACGGTAGTTTTCGTAACTAGGGTTTGGTCTCGGTGTGCAACTAAGTGTCCTAGGTTTCTACTGTGTTTCTATGACTTTATCTAACTTAATCTAACTTATTACCCGTAATAGACCCATGTCCCCACATTATTAACTACTAAACCCTATACGATTAGGGTTTATTTTAATTATATTACAAGTCCTTATTCAACACATTTTTAAGATAATTTATTTTAAGTTAAACTTTTATTTATAATTCATTTAATTATTTTAATAAGGTTTAAAATTTAATTTCTTTTATGAAAGACATAATTAATTTAAGAAAAGTGTAATTACACATGATGGGCTTTTATCAAACCCATGGGGCCACCCTTGGGCCCATTTATTAGACTTTGTGTGTTCAATGATACTTGATCAACATATTGATTAACTAGGCCTAGATAATTCATGTAAATCATCTAGGTTAGTTATGACATTATGTAGATTTTCTTAAAAGTTAAGTGTTAACACTTTAATCAACACCCAATTCTTATGAGATTCCCTAATCTCGTAATAGATTCCCGAGGGTTTTACTCTATTGATTTCAACACACCCTTTTAGATTTATGAGGTGATTTATGAAAACTCTTGTTAATAAAACCCTATTAGACATTTCCCTTGTAACCCTCTACTAACTTTCATGTGTGTACACCCATAGTCAACCCATGCATGCATGTTGTACCCAAGTCCATGCATACTCACTATAAAGTGCATGCACACACACACTTGTTTACTTCCCATGCAACTCACCACCTTGATCCTTGATTAAACAACTTAACCCTAGCCTAGTTGATATGGCTTGGACCAACTGCCTGGGCCGACCGAATGGGCCTTGGGCCGAAAGAGTTTGGGTCGAATGGAGATGGCCGATTGAAGCACGACCGAATGATGGGTTGGACCCGTATGAAACTTGGTCGAATAGATAATGGCGCATGGCTTCATTCGGCCGAAAGAGGTGATCGAATGAGTATTGGCTCATGAATGAGAGTTCGACCGAATGGAGCTCGCTCGAATGAGGCCTGACCGAAAGGGGTGTACGGGCGAATGGGTTGAGCCGTATCAGAACTGGCCGAATGGATGCATGTAGCGAATGAGACTTGGCCGAATAGTTCTACTAATCGAATGGAAGGAGGCGAATGACTATTGAGCCGAATAAGCTTGATCGAATGGTGATTAGCCGAATGAAGGAAGGTAGGCGAATGACCTAGGCCGCATGGGAGTCGGACGAATGAAGACTCATTCGAGTAGGAAGTGGCCGAATGAGCCCAAGCTGGGCCGGTCGAATGGCCGTTGGCGAATGAAGGCCGACTGAAAGGAACCATGGCCATTCGGCCGAATGAAGCTCAATCGGTGAGCTGACCCCATTTCATTCGGGTCTTCGACTTCTAGCAACCATGGCAGCCCATAAATCGCCCTAATCGACTACGGTTCACATACCCCTAGTTCCTATCACTTCTTACAAGATAGTGGGCTGGTTTCCCTAAGTTTTTGTGGCATACTAACCGGCTAAAGATGAGGGTCGAACTTAGGGTTTGAAAACCCTAAAAACCGTGACATAGAACTCGATTTTACCTCGAATCCGTCGGTTGGAAGCTTAGATCGGTTGTACTTTCGTGATCTACAAGTTGTGATGGTTGTTTTGGCACCAAAATGGATCGATTTGGCTAAGAAATGAGAGAGATCTTGAAGAGAGAAGGTAGAGAGAGATTCTAGAGAGAGAAAGTGACGGTGGGAGAGTTTTAGAGAGAGAGAGTGAAGAGATTAAATGAGGAAGAAGACTCATTTGGGGTATTTATACCCCGGGTGAGTTCGAGTTCGTTTCGGTTGCTCGTTTCGCGCAAAACGTCGGTTTCGTTTCGTTTTCGTAACGAAACGTTACGGTTTTAAAACAAAGTTTCTAAATTTATTTAAGGTTGTGATTCCTAATAAATTAACTAATTACCTTTTATTTATTTTAAATTTTCAGAAATATTTAATTTATTGTTTAAAATCGAATCGTACAGTCATCGCGCGTATTTGTTCGAATCGTCACCCGTACGAACACCACGATAATTATACTTTTCAATATGATTTTCTACTATCGGTTATCATTCAGAACGTTAAACCTTCAGATATATTCGTACAGATCGTCACCTATACGAATAATCCGTCGATTCAGCATTCACATAATGACATCCGTTTTGTTTTGTTCTGTAAAGCCTCACATACGTTTATACATAATAACTCCTAACAAATAATCACATGATGGTTCTGTGTTGCCAGATAATTATGTGACTCAAGAACCATAATTCTGAACTTTGTTTCTGTAACAAGTTTGAATCTGTTCTATGACAATATGAGATGATACTGATATATGAACATCAACTGATTTATGTACTTGACTTACTGTTCATGTACTGTAGAAATCACTGTTCCGGTGACGTTTCCGGCACTGATGTTACATAGTGTTTGCACTCAAAATCTGGAGACACTACCTTTATGGTACAAAGTATACTATTTACACAGACCATAAAAGTCTCCAGCATATCTTTGATCAAAAAGTCTTGAATATGAGACAATGTCGCTGGGTTGAGTTACTCAATGACTATGATTGCAATATTCGTTACCATCCTGGAAAGGCAAATGTTGTTGCAGATACTTTGAGCAGGAAAGAGCGAACCAAGACATTAAGAGTGCGAGCCTTGGGAATGATTATTCAAACAAGCCTTACTGCTCAAATTCAAAATGCCCAAATTGACGCCCTTAAGGAAGAAAACTTGCAGAATGAATCCTTGCGAGGCTTGGATAATTAATTTGAGGTCAAGACTGACGGAACTTACTACTTTGCAAATAGAGTCTGGGTACCAAACTTTGGGAACCTAAGGAGCTTAGTAATGGTTGAAGCTCACAAGTCTCGATACTCTGTACACCCTGGCTCAGATAAAATGTATCACGACCTCAAGGAACTTTATTGGTGGCCTAACATGAAGACTGACATCGCTCTTTATGTTAGCAAATGTCTAACCTGCTCTAAGGTTAAAGCCGAGTATCAAAAACCATCAGGGTTGTTGCAACAACCAGAGATTCCACAATGGAAGTGGGATCAGATTACAATGGACTTTGTCACGAAACTACCCAGAACTTCTAGCGACTATGACACTATCTGGGTAATAGTCGATCGATTCACAAAGTCTGCACATTTCTTGCCAATGAAGGAAACTGATAAAATAGACAAACTCACGAGGCTTTACATCAAGGAAGTAGCTTCTTGACATGGGATTCCAACCTCCATTATTTCGGATCGAGACAGCAAATTCACCTCTCGCGTATGGCAGACCCTACATGATGCATTGGGTACTCGTTTGGATATGAGTACAACATATCATTCTCAAACGGATGGTCAAAGCGAAAGGACTATCCAAACTCTGGAAGACATGCTTCGAGCATATGTGATTGATTTTGGATAAAGTTGGGATACACATCTGCCTTTGATCGAATTCTCATACAACAATAGTTATCACACGAGCATCAAGGCAGCACCATTTGAAGCGTGGTACGGTCGGAAATGCCGATCCCCTATATGTTGGACCGAGGTTGGTGAAAGTCAACTCACGAGGCTAGAAATCATTCAAGAAACGACAGATAAAATCTTCAAAATTCGAGATAGAATACGAGTCGCACAAGATTGTTAGAAAAGTTACACTGACGTGAGACTGATCGGTGTCGAAGTACCAACCAAAAATAAGAGTTTTCACTCAAGTCCTACTACCTAAATTAGTTAGGAAAGTCGGGTATCGATCCACGAAGAGTTAAGTGGAAATCACTTTCAACACAAACTAATTAACTACTTGCAATGAAAAAGTAAACTTGAAAATGTTGATTTTAGGTTTGAATTAGAAAACAATTAACTTGAACTGAAAACAAACGAATTAAAACAAAAGATTTGTAAACAATTAATGGAAAAGGTGATCACTCCGGGTTTCGAATTAGTAAGAAAATTAGGTTTTTCATTAATTTGTCAGATGTGAATCACATAGACATGATTCATGCTTTAATTGATAAACATGTATGATTTTGAGAACAAAGCAATGGTCTTGTTGACAACCGATAACTAGACAGATTTTGTTGACTTGATTGATTGCTTGTTTTACAAAAACAATGATTTCTAAAAACCTTATAGGCAAATTAGGGTTAAAAAGGTGTTTTCCGCGTTTTGGGCGTAGCCTACGCTGGGCATTTCTGAACGCTGGGAAAATTCTGTCAACGCTTCATTTTTGTGCGTAGCCTACGTCCGGGCGTAGCCTACGGTGACTTGGGCGTATCCTACGCCCAGTCTGACCTCACTAGCAGTTTCTTCTCGTCGAGAAACTCAGTTTTCATATATTATGGATTTCGTAACTCTTCTTCTAGCTCAATATATGCGCTTCCGAAGTTCTGAGCTTTCCTCGACTGTTTCTGATCCGTCTGTGCCTCGTTTTACTTCATTAACACCCCCGGACATCCATCTAACTTGTTTTTACCTGCAAATCAACATTGTATCTCAAAGTATCATTGTTCCATGTGAAATGCACATAAAAATGCAACTTTAGACGATTAAAACACATGAAAACCAAACATGCATCACATCCCCACACTTATGTTTTGCTTGTCCCTAGCAAAGTCCTTCACACACGATAACAAATAACTCAACAAAAACCATCGCTTAAACATCTCTTTACCGGTTAATAGCAAAAATCCAAACCACACCTAATTCCCAAGACTTACAACGTGCAATAGATTTACATCCTAGCAAACAATATTACATATTTGACAAGAAAATCCCTAAACTAGGACATTTAGCTTCAAATGGTTCACATGCATGCATTCACACCTCTCACAATAAACACTTCACTCGGTTTTGTTTCTGGACTAGCAATGATGCACTAATATTTCTGAACTCTCAAACCACTAATGATGCATCATTATCATATGTAACATCCGTCAACATTGGACCAGACACGCGAGACTCGGTAAGACCCAATAAGAGTTAGGCCCAATAAGGCCCAACAAGGATTCGATCATATTTCTAGGCTCAACTAAAGTATTCGGAGCCCAGACAAATTAACAGAAGACAATTTCATTTGAGAATTACGTCATCAATGACGTGAGCACATTTGGTCGTGTTTGAAATCCACATTCATTATTACGTATGTGTCAGAAGGACCATATCACATCATATCATATTAGTTCATGACTTGTAGTTACTCAGGAATCTGGTGTTAGTAGATCTCAAAGAAACATTCATCACATGATGCTTATTCAAATAGATGACCAACCGATTTCATGTTTAGAATCATAACTCGAAAATGAAGAGAATGAGTGGAAGCGAAATTTCGAAACGAGGCTCCGATTTCAAGATACACCGAATCGAATATAGCGTTAAATAAGAGGTCAAATATTTTGAACTCTTTAGGTCTTGAGATTATAACCATTGGAAAGAGCTCGAAAAATCGTGAACGTAGGCGAAAACCGTGCGCAAAACGGAGTTCGTATGCTCCCGGAATCGCAAAAACAAAATCGGGTCTAACTAAGGCGGTGGAGGTACGCGAAGAAACTTTTTGACATCCTCCGCGGTACGCGACGGACCCATCAGACTTAAAAATATGATTTTCTTGATCAGATTTCAATCCCATTCGATTTCTCGACTTCCAGACGCGTAAACCCAACTTTTTTACCATCAAATCTCCATCTTGAGGTGTTTAAACATTCGGATCGCACCAGGGAACATATCTACAAGTCCCGATCATCATATCTACCCGAGAAATCTGTCAAATTAGGTAAGGATTCGTTCTAACCTTCTAGTTTGAATATGGTTAGATTAAATCTTGTTTTGAACATAAAGGTATAGTTAGGATTGTTGATTATTGCCTAGATGATGGCTAGGATTGATTATAAACGAAGAAAACGATGTTTTAACGGTTAAATCTTTGTTTTGATCCGTTATAATGCCCGGTTTTCATGAAACCACAATAATGGTTATAATGGTTTAAACCATTTGATAGTAACAATGATTGTGATTGTCTTGATTATTTTTGAAATGCTAGGCTAAATCCAAGTGTTTCAAACTAATGACAAGCATAGATAATCACCGGAATAACGATCTGATGTTTATGATAACAGTCAGATTAGTACATTGAGAATGGTTATTAAACCTATTCTAATATCGCATTCTCATGTTTCATGATACCTAAATGATCAATAACAAGGATTGATCATTCCTAAGCCACAGATTCATCTAGAAATTGTTTTAAGTGAATAATCAACAACAATATCTATTTGATTAATCCGAAAATGTCGTGATTAATTCAGTTAGTCATAAATTGTTATAGGAACCATATAGAATTTCCTATCAGCTGAACATCAAGATCATCATCATCAGCATATAACAGTGAGTTTCATACTCCCCTTTTAATGTTTTGTTTTCCAAAACTCGGGGTGGAACATGTAGATATCATTTCAAAACGTATTTAACAATCATTGTGAAATCATATAGCATTATCATGAGGAACGTCATGATAAACATTTATCAACTACCATGAAATCATATATCAGAATCATCAGGAAAATCACGGTAAACAATCATCAAACAAATCATTTATCAAATCATTAAAAACAAGCGTATCACTTGGGAACTTTGGTTATGTGGAGGCTATTTGGGCACATTCTTATGTGACATCATTAACTTGTTATCAAGCCCTTGGTAGTACTGGTATGATCATATGCGGGAACTCAAGATCATTTAACGGCGTTCTGGCGGGTAGTCAGACGTTAGCATAACGGCGTTCTGGAGGGTATCCAGACGTTAGCATTACGGCGTTTGGCGGGTAGCTAAACGTTAGTATTTATCATTAGGTTTGATGTTTGCATGCTCAGGTAGATTCAATTTCAAAGTACCTGTTTGATCACTTGTGAATACTATATCATGAAAATCAATGTTTGAACAATCATTTTACATCAACAAAACCTATGATTCTCACTCAACTATTTGTAGTTGACTTTTTTTTATGCTACATGTTCCAGGTTACAAATCACCCACCAGCTCAAGAATGGTGGATCAAGTATTTATGTAAACCAGAAATCAAGGGGGAATCTTTAACTATGGCTATGCAATCATTACGTCACGCGCCATGGATTCCGCACGCGGCGTGGGTTGTGACAGGTTGGTATCAGAGCCATGGTTGTAGAGATTTAGGATAACCCTTTAATGGATTACCTAGACTACAACCTATGAATCTCTTATATGTTTAGACATCGTGTCTAAACTCTATCTCCTTTGATTCTTGGAACTTTCTGGTTTACTAAATCTTTTGCTTTCCATTCTTAGAATGATTAGCAACAATCATGAAATCATTCGTTTGGCTATTATCATTGCACGACAGATGACTGTTGTATTAGCCAAATTGTCATTTGATTCTATTGTACCCTTTTGTCTTTAAGTAGTACTTTAATCATAATCACGATCACTCTGTTGAAAATTTGACTTCGTTCTTTTCGAACTGATTTCGGATGCCAAACCCAATCTTTTACAGGCACATAAGGTACATTAGGAATCATACAATGGAGTGAGTCTGTTGGATACACCTTTAGATACCTTAATTTCTCTATAGACCAGAAGGCCTAAACGGCTGTAAATACTCTTTCAACAAGGAACATTGATCTAATGGGAAGACGAAAAACCTAACTAGAAAATGAGAAGTTATCCCAAGTATGTCATTGGAAGACTTTAGAGTTCTATTAATCGATCACTACTATTTTAAGCATGGATCAGGAAACTTGAAAATAAACTCTAGAACCTAGTCCATATTGAATGGGACAATAAACTTACCCTACTCGATTTCACGAATTAAGTATACTAGTCCCAACGGTTATTTCACTTCATCACAAACATTGATAAGTACAGTAAAGGAAAATTAGGAGGCAACCTACTACTCTCAAGTTAGCTACTCACTCTAGCATATCTGAAGCAACAAACATGTGAAAGCAAACTACTTCCCACAAAAAGGACAACAATTTGGGTACAACATATCAAAAGGTGAAATCAAAACCTCTATGAAGGAAACAAAAGAAAGCTAAGAACCTTGTTGAGTATATCTTTGACATACTATTCAACTAAGTTCTTAAACTCATACCTATGTTAGAAACCTATATATGGAATCTCAACCTTTAGGAGACACATGCAACTACCATCATTCCATTAGAGGCATATGTCAGTTATGCGCTCGATGTGAACAATTAGATCATCCAACGACAACTTGCCGGTTAGCTCGAAACCCACCTAGAACAAATACACTATGCCAACTAGTACCAAGGATAGAACCTGTTATGCCTGCAACTCAAGTGCCTACATCAAAAAGCCAACATTTTAATCTTAACCCCTATGCTCAAAATGCACCTTCTCCTGTCCTACTTGTTGGTGCATCAGAATCATAAGAGTGAGCTGTTGAAAGAATGGTCTCATGAAATCTTGATTGTCATCAAACACCAATGTTACATATTGTACCCACTTGGAATACGTTCGGCCGTGAACATATTCTACAATGTATTCGAGCGATAAACGAATACGTGTTGGGTCTGTTACATAAGAATGTACGTGTACCATGTAACTCTTTGAACTTCATGTTACTAGAAACTATTTCATAGTTCTATCAGAAAACTCAAACTGTTGATCATAGATCATAATGAGATCATGAAACTATCAGTGAACCTCGATGCATGACATCGTGGTTCTATCAAACTATCGAGCTAAACTGTAAACTTTGAGACAAAATCAATGGTTGATCAACTATCAGAACTATCAAAACTCATGGATCCTGTTAGGATCACATATCATGAACATATTAGAACAAGAAGGGATAGGGAACTTATCCCAGTCAAACTTAGAACTTGTGAACAGAACTCAAAAACATTGGAACAAAGTCACAATGAAAACCATGGTAATAACAAGTGAAATCTAACTTGAGCAGAGCTAAAACAAACATGCAGTACAATTTCCAACTGCGACCGGCCGGCGTAATTGTAAATTGTAGTACATGGGAGTTCTGGGGAAGTTCAAGGTAAACAAACAACTATTACTCCTAATATCATTAACACTCATAAGAACATGAGAAACACAATGAGCATAATCAAGCATCGTGCAATCTTGAAACAATAACGAACAACATACTTGAGGTATGTGATCAAATCATGAAAATGGGATCACATATCAAAACATGGAATCTAAAATGAAACTAATAAATTAAACTGGGATTGACATGAACATATGCACAGAAAGGAAGTTATTTACGTATATTTGATACGTATTCCTTTCAGCCATCACTATCATCATGTCATTCTTTGAAATACTCTATGATGTCAGCTATATGTTCTTTAAGATTCTTGAAAACCCTCTAGCAATTTGATTCGGGCCCAGTTGGGCTATGTCTATAGCTATTCTTGAATTTTGGGAAGATTGCAACAATTATCATGTTAACCAAATATGCCTAGATGAAACTGTGAGTCGACATGAGGTGCCAGTCTCAATCATTTGCAAATGAGATAGTCAACTTCACCTCACGAGTCTGACAAACCTTTCAGAAGGCATTGGTAATATCACTTAATCTAAACACATCTTACCTGCCTCAAGTGGATGGCCAAACTGAATGAACCCTCAAGATCCTAGAAAACACAATGAGAAGCGGTGTTTACAACTTTAATGATAGTTGAAATATATACGCACTTCTTACTTGTTGCAATCCCTTGTAACAATAGTCACTACATAGGCATTGGGGGTGTACAACCCAAAGCTTACATAAACCGGAAGATAGAGCTTTTGTATTTTGAACTGAGGTGAGTAAGCCTGAAATTGATAAATGGAACTATCAATGGAAATTACTGTTCCACTGGACATAAATAAACTGATCATAGTTGAGCAAGGAACCATGTGAAGGAAAACAGGAAAAAAAAACTTAGACTCCAGGTTACTATCAGGGTAATGCTGGAGATGACATTATGATCAAATACAATTAGATCTGAGTAACAAGATAAACTAACATCAGAAAACACGGTCATTTCAAGATTCTAAACAAATTTGGATAAGCAGCATAAATATTGGGATCATCTCTTAAACATAACAACCTACATGATGTGCTTCATGTATAAAACATTGGAAAGTGTTTAGCTAATATAACACTGACAGTTTCCTTCTAAGCAAATTCATGAGGATGATGAATTTCAACATATAAGAAAACTAGCTGAGATTTTAAGACACGAAGACAAGAAACAAAAACTAAGTTAGACACTTATAGAATAAGTCAAATGGAGCTCTAGACATGATCTCAAATTCACGTATGAGCATGTAGATTGCACGCGTAATGCAATTGTTTTTCCCAAACAAACTATCATAAGTATTGATAGCCAAATTTCAGGACGAAATTTATTCAACGGGGGGAGACTGTAACATCCGTCAACATTGGACCAGACACGCGAGACCCGGTAAGACCCAATAAGAGTTAGGCCCAATAAGGCCCAACAAGGATTCGATCATATTTCTAGGCTCAACTAAAGTATTCGGAGCCCAGACAAATTAACAGAAGACAATTTCATTTGAGAATTACGTCATCAATGACGTGAGCACATTTGGTCGTGTTTGAAATCCATATTCATTATTACGTATGTGTCAGAAGGACCATATCATATCATATCATATCATATCAGTTCATGACTTGTAGTTACTCAGGAATCTGGTGTTAGTAGATCTCAAAGAAACATTCATCACATGATGCTTATTCAAATAGATGACAAACCGATTTCATGTTTAGAATCATAACTCGAAAATGAAGAGAATGAGTGGAAGCGAAATTTCGAAACGAGGCTCCGATTTCAAGATACACCGAATCGAATATAGCGTTAAATAAGAGGTCAAATATTTTGAACTCTTTAGGTCTTGAGATTATAACCATTGGAAAGAGCTCGAAAAATCGTGAACGTAGGCGAAAACCGTGCGCAAAACGGAGTTCGTATGCTCCCGGAATCGCAAAAACAAAATCGGGTCTAACTAAGGCGGTGGAGGTACGCGAAGAAACTTTTTGACATCCTCCGCGGTACGCGACGGACCCATCAGACTTAAAAATATGATTTTCTTGATCAGATTTCATTCCCATTCGATTTCTCGACTTCCAAACGCGTAAACCCAACTTTTTTACCATCAAATCTCCATCTTGAGGTGTTTAAACATCCGGATCGCACCAGGGAACATATCTACAAGTCCCGATCATCATATCTACCCGAGAAATCTGTCAAATTAGGTAAGGATTCGTTCTAACCTTCTAGTTTGAATATGGTTAGATTAAATCTTGTTTTGAACATAAAGGTATAGTTAGGATTGTTGATTATTGCCTAGATGATGGCTAGGATTGATTATAAACGAAGAAAACGATGTTTTAGCAGTTAAATCTTTGTTTTGATCCGTTATAATGCCCGGTTTTCATGAAACCACAATAATGGTTATAATGGTTTAAACCATTTGATAGTAACAATGATTGTGATTGTCTTGATTATTTTTGAAATGCTAGGCTAAATCCAAGTGTTTCAAACTAATGACAAGCATAGATAATCACCGGAATAAAGATCTGATGTTTATGATAACAGTCAGATTAGTACATTGAGAATGGTTATCAAACCTATTCTAATATCGCATTCTCATGTTTCATGATACCTAAATGATCAATAACAAGGATTGATCATTCCTAAGCCACAGATTCATCTAGAAATTGTTTTAAGTGAATAATCAACAACAATATCTATTTGATTAATCCGAAAATGTCGTGATTAATTCAGTTAGTCATAAATTGTTATAGGAACCATATAGAATTTCCTATCAGCTGAACATCAAGATCATCATCATCAGCATATAACAGTGAGTTTCATACTCCCCTTTTAATGTTTTGTTTTCCAAAACTCGGGGTGGAACATGTAGATATCATTTCAAAACATATTTAACAATCATTGTGAAATCATATAGCATTATCATGAGGAACGTCATGATAAACATTTATCAACTACCATGAAATCATATATCAGAATCATCAGGAAAATCACGGTAAACAATCATCAAACAAATCATTTATCAAATCATTAAAAACAAGCGTATCACTTGGGAACTTTGGTTATGTGGAGGCTATTTGGGCACATTCTTATGTGACATCATTAACTTGTTATCAAGCCCTTGGTAGTACTGGTATGATCATATGCGGGAACTCAAGATCATTTAACGGCGTTCTGGCGGGTAGTCAGACGTTAGCATAACGGCGTTCTGGAGGGTATCCAGACGTTAGCATTACGGCGTTTGGCGGGTAGCTAAACGTTAGCATTTATCATTAGGTTTGATGTTTGCATGCTCAGGTAGATTCAATTTCAAAGTACCTGTTTGATCACTTGTGAATACTATATCATGAAAATCAATGTTTGAACAATCATTTTACATCAACAAAACCTATGATTCTCACTCAACTATTTGTAGTTGACTTTTTTTTATGCTACATGTTTCAGGTTACAAATCACCCACCAGCTCAAGAACGGTGGATCAAGTATTTATGTAAACCAGAAATCAAGGGGGAATCTTTAACTATGGCTATGCAATCATTACGTCACGCGTCGTGGATTCCGCACGCGGCGTGGGTTGTGACATCATAGGCTTGCAAAACAATCACATCTCCACCATTATGCACAAAGTATACACAAATCAAGAGGTCTTTCAAGGTTGTAGTGTTGGCTAGGGCTAAGGTAAGGAAAAAGAAATGGAAATGACTACAAAAAGTGAAATCCAAGTCTACTTAACAAAAACAAAACTCCTACACATAATCACAAAGGTTAGTATTTACCCTTATTTGATTACTTTTTATTTCTAAACAAAACCAACATCATTATGAACAATTTTTTTTTCTTTTTTTTTCTTTTTTGTTTTACATCAAACATCAATACTACTCAACTTGGATTCACAAAATGGCTAACAAGACAATTTTCGGCTAATGGCATGGGTTTGGTTTAGAAAAGGAATGGGTAATTGGCTCAAAAGAGTGATTAAAGGATTTGTCAAGGGTTGGTGAAACAAACAAAAAGGCTAAACAAAGGGGTTATCCTAATGCCTCTATCACTTTTGTGCACACTCTCACTCATGATCTTAACATGTATTATCTTTGCAAGTTCTGAAATGACAACATTATGGTAATCACACATTAAAAGAAAATGAGCATTTACTTCTACATCTATTCCAAGCTCATTACAGGCTCATTTTCTCACTAAAACGGTGGTAATGGGTTTCGGATGTAAAACATGCGCGTTTATCCACTATCTAGCCTTGTATCCTTAATTGAGACTCACTTACCAAATTTTCATACAACTTGCTAAGAAGACTTTATTCCGCAACTTAAAGACATAGGCATAATTGCGAATTTAAATGTATACACCGGTTTAAGACACTTTCATGATTTTCTTTGAGAGAAAATTTGTTTTTCGTGCACAAAAAGACCACTTTTGGAACAATTTTTAAAATTTTTCAAAGTTTCCCCTCATCCCCACACTTAAACCTTACATTGTCCCCAATGTAAATTTTCATTAATTATGAGTTTGAATTGAGGATGATGTGATGACTTACCCAGATGCCCCATTAAATTCCTTTTTTACATTCCATTTCAAAAAACATCGACTTAAACCAAACATTAACAAACAAAACAAGCACAAATTGTCAAAGATAATTCAAACAAACAAATAGTTATGAAAGCATGGGAAGAGCACATGGACCTGATCTTGTTGCCCTTGTGACGTAGATAATGTTACTGATGCCATTGTGACCTCGAATCTCCATGGGCCTTCCCCACACTTATTTCCAGCTATGATTGTCGCAGGAACTCAACAAAATAAAACAAAAAGTTAAATGCGAAAACACTTAAAAAATAAACAAACTAACTAAATAAAGTCGATATAATCACACAGGTTGCCTCCTGTGCAACGCTAAGTTTTGTTTACGGTCTTCAGCCTGACCATACCCAAGGCCACTCAAGGTGGCCTGAAAAGGCTATCACCTGCTGCATAGCCCACAAAATCAAGCTTTCGTGACTCAGGTAAATCTTCCCAGGTTTTCCAGTTAGGTCCAAACATCTTTAACCTTACTTGTTCTTCATCAAACTCCATGGATTTAGCTTTCTTCTCATTCTTCACCCTTCTCCATTTCGGTATCCACCCATCATCTTTTGATTCCCCTTTCTTCTCCACATTTTTATCTTCATTGGGTTGTTCTTCTTTTGCTACTTCAGACCTGTGCAACACCAAACACTGCTCTTTGGTGTTATCTTCCTTAGAAAGGAAGACACACCTGTCAACAATGTTTGCTTTTAAGCATTCATCATTGACAAGAGGGTTAGTAGTAATCTCAAACATGTTAATCTGCTTTTCCCGACCACCAAACCTTAACCCCACAGTCACGTTGGCACAATCAATCATAGCATGTGCCGTGACAAGAAAAGGTCTACCCAGAATTACTGTAGGATGTGTGTCTTTGGCACTTTCAGCACAGTCTAAAACCAAAAAATCAACTGGGTAGTAAAAATTGCCCACCTTAACAATCACATCAGATAACATTCCCCTAGGAAGTGTAGATGTATGATTAGCTAACACCACAGTAGTGTCAACTTTATTTAAAGGACCAAAATCATATTGGTCATATACACTCCCCGGGAGAATGCTAACACACGCTCCCAAATCCAACAATGCCTGATCAATTTGAAAACTCCCAATTTGTATAGCAATCACAGGTATTCCTGGATCTGGAAGTTTAGGTGGCAATTCACCAGACAAAACGGCATCCATATTCATTGTTAACTGAACTTGATTTGGTATCTTATGATACCGTTTTTTAGTGCACAACTGTTTCAAACACTTTACATAGGCAGGCACTTTCTTTATATCATCAACTCCTCTGCTATCTGTCCGACCTGCTTGTTTAAAGCATTAAACGCCTTGTCCCGCATCTCATTTTCTTTCTTCATCTCTTTCAACAACTCAAATATTTCATCCAACTTTGAAACTTCAAAATTAGATGTTGGTCCACCTTGTTGTGGAGGTTGGTGCCTATATGTAACATTAGTGCCGGAAACGTCACCGGAACAGTGATCTGAACAGTAATGTGAACAATGAATCAGGTACATTACAGTTATCATTCATATATCATTACCATTTTATGCTATCATAACGCGATTCAGAATCAGTTCAGAAAAGCAAGTTCAGGACTATGGTTCATCAGTCAGATGATTATCTGGCATCACAGAACCATCATGTGATTATGTGTTAGGATTTTATTATGTATAAACGTATGTGAGGCTTTACAGAACAAAACAACATGGATGTCGTTACGTGAATGCTAAACCGACAGATTGTTCGTATAGGTGACGATCTGTACGAATAACTCTGAAAGTTTAACGTTCTGAATGATATCCAATAATTAGAAAACAATATTGAAAAGTATAGTTATCGCAGTGTTCGTACGGGTGACGATTCAAACGAATACGCGCGACGACCGTACGATTCGATTTTAAACAGTAAATTAAATAATTTTGAAAAAAATAAAAGATATTTAGTTAATTTACTAGGAATAACCACTTAAAATAATTTTGTAACTTCTATTTTAAAAACCGAGTCGTTTCGTTACGAAAACGAAATGAAAACGACGTCTTTACGTGAAACCAAGCAACCGAAACGAACCCGAACTCACCCGGGGTATAAATACCCGGAATGAGTCTTCTTCCTCATTTTCACCCTCTTCACTCTCTCTCTAAAATCTCTCTCCCGTCACTCTCTCTCTAGCATTCTTCTCTCTCTCTCTAAGATTTCTCAACCAATTCTCAACGAAATCGTGTAATCTCGGTGTCTAAACGATCCTCTCAACTTGTAGATCACGAAAGTACAAGGGATCTAAGGTTTTATCCAATAAATTCGAGGTAAAATTTATGTTTTAGTTCGGTTTTAAGGGTTTCAAAACCCTAATTTCGCACCTCTTGTAAATCGGTTTTAGGGCCTCAAAACCTTAGAGAAACCACTTCATAACCGCCTTAGAACAAGTAGGAACGAGTGATGCACCATTTGATGGTCTCTAGGTTCGATTGGATGGAGCTGTTTCTGAGTCCACATGGTCAGCCGAATGGCCAAGAGTTCCAGGCCATCGAATGGCTTGGGCCGAACCACCCTTCAATCGCCGAATGAACAAGCCCCATTCGCCGAATGAAGCATGCAGTGCCAATCCCCTCATTCGCCAACCAGCCATTCGCCATGCTAGTCAGTCGCCAAACCCCCATTCGGCAGCCACCCCTCATTCGACTAGTCCTCATTCGATCGGCTCTAGCCATTCGCCACCCTCTCATTCGCAGGGTATCACACTTGGGCGAATAGCTCTCAGTCGCACCTCACCCATTCGGCCAACATGGCAGCATAACAAGCCTATTCGGTTTGAGTCTTATTCGGTCTAACCTAAACCACTCGGCCTTGATTTTTAGGTTCATTGAAACGGGTTAAATGGTTATACATGGGTTTAGGGTGATGGGTTTGCATGGGAAATAACCAAGTATGTGTGTGTGTGTGTGTGTATGCACTATATGGTGTGTGCATGCATGGTTCGGGATTTCCTTTGTAAGTACACAAGGACATTAGGGTTTCCCATAATAGGGGTTTCATAATCCAAATAAGGGCTATCAATATCTTTTGAGATTAACACTTGGGAATTCAATTGGGAAGTCATGAGGATTAACAATAAAATAAGGAATTGAGTGTTGATGTAATTATTAACACTTAAACCTTAGAAAATTTCATAAAGATATGAAACTAACCTAGAGGGTTTGCTTAAACTATCACGGCTTAGTTAATCAAAGTAACGAGAGATAAACAATGGACAATCAAAATCCAGAAATGGGCACGAGGTTAGCCTAATGGGCTTAACCCAAGCCCATCATGTGTAGATCATGTTTCTTAAAAAAATTAGGTTTTAATAAAATAAATTTATTTATAAACTTTATTAAATTAAATTGAATGATTTTTAGTAAAATGGCTTAACTTAAAATATGAATTAATTAAGTGTGTAAATTAAAGACTTGTGAATTAATTAAAATAAACCCTAATCATCTAGGGTTTAGTAGTTAATAAGATTGGGACATGGGTCTATTACGGGTAATACAATTAGACTAGTTAGGTGAAATCCTAGAAACACTTTAGTAACGTAGGACACTTAGTTGCACACCGAGACCAAATCCTAGACACGACGATTACCGTATATACTTATCGTATTCAAATTCTCTTAAAACAACACAGGTGCTAAAGATACATAGGCAACAATCAAAGAGCACGCATATCCTTTGTGGTTCATTTGCACGGCAACACAAGTGAGTTCATTGCCCCTTTTCTA
Source organism: Mikania micrantha (assembly GCA_009363875.1). Classification (NCBI taxonomy): domain Eukaryota; kingdom Viridiplantae; phylum Streptophyta; class Magnoliopsida; order Asterales; family Asteraceae; genus Mikania; species Mikania micrantha. The sequence goes on from CM018687.1 coordinate 7,430,886, forward strand.
AACATTTTTGTTTTAAAACGCGGGGCTGAGAAGCATGCGTAAACTGTTTTATTTAAACTGTTTATTTAAATGCTTTTATTTATTATATGTTTTACATATATATGTTTGTTGATACTCCTAGACTCTTGTCTAGGTAATTATTAAACAGGATAAATTATCAAACTAATTAAAGTACTCTTATGAGTAATACTTTAATTCTAAACTCTAAACAAACCCCTAGTCCATTCAGTTCAAATTCAATAATCTAAATTCAAAGTGAAATCATATGAACTAAAGCAAAAGATCATGTTCAAGAAACTTAACTCAGAGTGTGATCTGAGAACCAAGAATCATAATCAAATCAATTATCATTGTGAATCATGGGAATTCTAAAGATCAAGATTAAGAGGCTCAATGAATCAGAAATCATAAATGTGTGTGAATCATGGAAATAATGAAATCATTATAATCTAATGAAATCATTAATATTCAAGTTAAGGTGGATGTCAGTTGTATAGGGAATCAAGACCACGTGTAACACACATATAAAGTCCCTTCAGGTATAGAAGACTCTTGTAGTCAGGCTATACGGGCAATAACATGAACTATCAAAGGAATCAATATCACAAATCAGGAGAATCAAAGAGATCAAGAATCACATGATATCCGTAAAGTCCCGACATGTACAGTAGATCATTAGATCAAGCTGATATGGGCATCATTAAAATCCCGTCACGCCCAGGTATACTCTTTGTGAGTTATGCCTGGTATGGGTCACGTGTGAGAGGTTACAACTTGGACAACCACCAACAACTAAGTCTAATTGATTGAGTCAAATAAGGCCCAATCCTCATGTCTTAGTTGTATTTAAATGTTTTATTTAATTATTTAATTAAATGTTTAACATTATATTTATATCATTGACTTTTGGGGAAATCATGTATCTATGATGAACTCAAGAGAGTCAAAGGTAAATCGAGTTTTGGGAAAACAAAATCTAAATCAAAGGTGTGTAGGGTAAAAATGCTTAATTATCATTAACAACAGTGTCATATGCATATTAGTATGTGGTGGGATGGCGTCTGGGCGAGTTTGTTGGCTTGACCCAGGGGTATGCCCTATATATAAGCATACCGATATGGATATTACATGTGAAGTTAATGAGGTTAGGGTCTTTACCGAAGGAGATTTCAAATCATTATCAATTCATTTTCAAATCATTATCAAATCATTTTCAAATCATTTTCAAATACTAAACTACATGAACTCACCAACCATGTGTTGACTTTGTTTTTGCATGACTTCTCAGGTGACGAACAGGTCAACTGAAGAGTTATTACTTTTGGATTAGGTTACAGATAGAGGACCTAGCTTTTTGGACTGCATACTCTTGGACATCATACCAAGTTGTTTTGTATATCTTGTGCACACACAAGAATGAAGACTTATGATGAGATTGTAGATTTACATTGTTAAATTATAAACTTATCTGATGTAATTTAACCTTGTAATTCTATTTTGCTTAGCAAGTTTCTCATTTAGATATATTATGTGCAATGTAAACAATCTGATCATTTCGATTATCACTCACGATATCGCGCCCCGGGAACCTTCCGCCCGTCGGGGAAACCCGATCCTACCCCGCCGGCTCGGGGTGTGACACTATAGTTGTTTTGAAACCCTTGTTGATTTCCTTGATATGGTTTCTGGTAACCTCCTTGATTATTGGGAACTTGGAAGTTTGGATTAATTTGATTTGTAGGGTTACCATACCTAAAGTTGGGATGGTTACGCAGCCCCGGATGGTAAGTGTTGGAGTTAATGTCTCCATACACTTGATTGACTTCCTTGGTTGGACCAAACTGCATTGAACACTGACTAGCCTTGTGCCCAAGCTCTCCACATCCCCCACACACACTAAAGACATTGTCCGACTTAGTGTTATCCTTTCCCAATCCAGCCAACTTTGCCATCTTTTGTGCCATCACTTCTAGTTGTTCCTCACTTAACTGTGCAGATGCACCATTTACCGTCTCATGCTTTGATCTTTTGTTAGATTGCTCTAACCTCTTTGAAATAGTACTCATGCGTTCCAGCATATCCCAATCCACTTGCACATGGTTGTATAAGAATGTACCATTGCTTTGGGAATTGATATCTCGAATGTCCTCAGATGACATTCCATCATAAAAGGCAACCAAGAGCTCCCACATGTTTATACCATGGTGTGGGCATTTCCTCAACATATCTTTAAACCTAGTGAAAGCCTCATGAAATATTTCTCCTCCCTTTTGCTTGAAGTTCCTAATGGCAGCCCGAGCTTCAGTTGTTTTCTTCATAGTGTAGAATTCATTCAGGAATTGTTGTTGCATTTCAGCCCAAGTGTAGATGCTAGATGCTCGTAATGTAGAAAACCACTTCTTAGCCCTATCCTTTAAACTAAAAAAAATTAGATTAACTTAACTTCATCTGCTGAAAACCCTTGGCCACCTGTGACTTGACAGAATTGTTCAAACTCTTGCAAATGCTGATATGGTTCTTCAGTAGCTCTTCCGTGAAATGTGGGCAAGGATGACAACACTGCTGGTCTCAGTTCAACGGATCTACCATGCCTAAAAGGTGTCACTACCGGTGAGGAATTGGTAGTTAAAGCAGGTCGGAAGTGAGGAATTGGTTATAAAAGTTACACTGACGTGAGACTGATCGGTGTCGAAGTACCAACCAAAAATAAGAGTTTTCACTCAAGTCCTACCACCTAAATTAGTTAGGGAAGTCGGGTATCGATCCACGAAGAGTTCAGTGGAAATCACTTTCAACACAAACTAATTAACTACTTGCAATGAAAAAGTAAACTTGAAAATGTTGATTTTAGGTTTGAATTAGAAAACAATTAACTTGAACTGAAAACAAACGAATTAAAACAAAAGATTTGTAAACAATTAATGGAAAATGTGATCACTCCGGGTTTTGAATTAGTAAGACAATTAGGTTTTTCATTAATTTGTCAATTGGGAATCACATAGACATGATTCATGCTTTAATTGATAAACATGTATGATTTTGAGAACAAAGCAATGATCTTGTTGACAACCGATAACTAGACCGATGTTGTTGACTTGATTGATTGTTTTTTTTACAAAAAAAATGATTTCTAAAAACCTTAAAACCCAATTCCGTTAGTTACTCTTTCAATCATACCATGAATGAAAAGAAAGCAACAAACTTGAATTTAGAATTGCAAAGTAAACCTAGAAATCGTAATCGTTGACAACCAAACAATATTGAATCCACAAATCAAAGAGAAACGAATTCAATACCAATGTTAACAAATCAAAGAACAAAACTAATCATCAAACCTAATTCTCTACCCGAAGACGACCACGAGAAGCTTAGCCGGACATCTCGACGCTTGAATCTTCAATCTTCATGTGAATTTGCATGTTGTAATCTCGATCTTGATGGTTGAATTGATGTTTCATCGCTTTAGAATGCTCCAAAAATACTCCAAAATCGCCCAAGAAGTCTCCCAAAAAGTCTCCAATTCGTCCTAGGAAGATCCCTTCAAAATAGGCAAATTAGGGTTAAAAAGGTGTTTTCCGCGTTTTGGGCGTAGCCTACGCTGGGCACATCTGAACGCTGGGAAATTCTGTCAACGCTTCATTTTTGTACGTAGCCTACACCCGGGCGTAGCTTACGGTGACTTGGGCGTAGCCTACGCCCAGTCTGACCTCACCAACAACTTCGTCTCGTCGAGAAACCCAGTTTTCATATATTATGGATTTCGTAACTCTTCTTCTAGCTCAAGATATGCGCTTCCGAAGTTCTGAGCTTTCCTCGACTGTTTCTGATCCGTCTGTCCCTCGTTTTACTTCATTAACACCCCCGGACATCCATCTAACTTGTTTTTACCTGCAAATCAACATTGTATCTCAAAGTATCATTGTTCCATGTGAAATGCACATAAAAACGCAACTTTAGACGATTAAAACACATGAAAACCAAACATGCATCAGAGACGCAAACCATTATCTTTTCGAGTTGGAAACCGCGTCATGTTGAAAGTCTCACCTTAGAAAGGAGTTGTAAGTTTCGAAAAACGTGGCAAATTGAAACCTCGATACATAGGGCTATTTGAAATCATTGCAAAGGTTGGACCTGTTGCATACAAACTCAAACTAACACCGGAACTCAGTGGGGTGCATGACACATTTCATGTATCAAATCTCAAGAAATGTCTGTCAGACGAAACACTTGTGATACCATTGGAAGAAATTCAAATTGATGATCAATTACACTTCATATAAGAACCGGTGAAAATCATGGATCGGGAAGTGAAACAGTTGAAACAAAGCCATATTCCAATAGTAAAGGTTCGTTGGAACTCAAGGCGAGGACCTGAATTTACTTGGGAACGCTAAGATCAGATGAAACTTAAATACCCATTTGTTTGATAACACATCAGTATTGACTACAAACTGAATTTCGGGACAAAATTCCATTAACGGGGAGAGATATCAGTAAGCGAAATTTCGAAACGAGGCTCCGATTTCAAGATACACAAAGTCGAATATAGCGTTAAATAAGAGATCATATATTTTTAACTCTACATGTCTTGAAATTATAATGGTTAGAAAGAGCTTGAAAAATCGTGAACGTGGGCGAAAACGACGCGTAAAACGGAGTTCGTATGCTCAAGTTATCGCGAAAACAAGAAACGAGTCAGATCGCGCCCGAACGCGCCACGTGGTGCCACGTGTTAACACGTGGCAGGCATGCAAATTCCTACATCAGGGCGTACCGTCCCGTGTCAAACCTTGGGACTAGGCGATGCGCCCCGGAGCTGAATTTCGCCCTATAAATACCAGACACCAGATTTCATTTTTTTTTCGCGAATTTTCACCTTCTAACTCTCAAATCTCGACTCTACACCTCCAAATACCCATATTTAACCCCTCCAATCATCTAATATTCAACGCGAGGTACTGCCGAGCTTCTGTGAGGTAAAAATCTTGTATAATTTCAATCTGTTATGATGCTTGTTTTAGATCTTATTATTATTATTATTATATAATAAGATTATGATTAATTGTTTGGTTTTAATCAAAAATACGTCGAGGTTCTGCCCGACTAATTTTTGGGAAACAAAAAATTATAAGTAGAGATTCTGCCCAATTGTTTTCAAGGAACTTAAGAAATATAAGTCAAGGTTCTGCCCGACTTAAAACCTGAAAACTTCACTTTTATAAACAGAGACTCTGTCCAAAACAAGTATATGAAACCTCAGTTTTATAAGCCGTTATAATGTCCGATTATCAACAACCATATTAATTTGATTAATCTGGGAATGTCCTGATTAATCTAACGAGTCACAGTTGTCACACGTTATGCTATATTAAGTTAAAGAAATTGATTTAACGTTTGATATAAGATTGAGGACTTGAGTTGTAAGATCCTTGACATTGAACGTCAAGGAAAGTTCTGAGAGTCAGATTAAGCTTAAGTAACTCATAGAACTCTAATGATATACAGGTTTAGAGTTCAAGAACTAGTGATACGAACGTTGTGCATTGGCTTTTGAAACTCGGGGAATGAGAAACCATAAGTACTTATTTGAAACGCTTTTGATACATTTTGTGAAACATGAAACCTGATTGGATCTGGTGGAACTCTGAAACGCTTTTGATACATTTTGTGAAACATGAAACCTGATTAGATCAGGTGGAACTCTGAAACGCTTTTGATACATTTTGTGAAACATGAAACCTGATTAGATCATGTGGAACTCTGAAACGCTTTTGATACATTTTGTGAAACATGAAACCTGATTGGATCAGGTGGAACTCTGAAACGCTTTTGATACATTTTGTGAAACATGAAACCTAATTGGATCAGGTGGAACTCTAAAACGCTTTTGATAAATTTTGTGAAACATGAAACCTAATTTGATTAGATGGAACTCTGAAACGCTTTCGCTACATTTTGTGAAACATGAAAACTTATTTGCATCATGTGAAATGGTGAAATACTTTTGAAACACTTTGTGAAACAAGAAAACGGAAGTGTTGTAAAACATTTGGTTAAAACACGTGACAGTGGGGCTAAACATATGATCAAACTTGTCATTATTTTACGGGTTACACATTTGTCGCTAAGTCCCCTATTCTATAACCGTTAACCGTGGGGGGGGGGGGGGGCGTGATTATTGAGAATAGATTCTATTTGTGATTGACAATCCTCGCTCGTGGTTCGTAGCTAAAACCACGACTGGATGTCGAGCGGGCTCTCAATAAGGCTAAAACACACAATGTCTTGCGACAATGACATTGGGAAGGGGGAGCCCAGGAGTTATAATTGGACAGTTGGTCAGGAACTACACACGACATTGTTGGAAGGAACAATGTTCGCACTGGATACCAATATTTTACAGCCAGTTTGGGACATAAATATTATTTAACTCTTTTTATGCAAATACTTGATTTGTTTGGGATACATTACATACATTTTCGACAAATAAACTTGTGAACTCACCAGCAATATGCTGATTGTTTAAAATCATGTTTTCTCAGATGCATAATGATATAGGGGTGGAGCTGGGAGCTCAATCTTGGAAGACATATAGTAGAGTCTATGAGAGATAGACTCAACAGTGTGATACATAGCATACTATATATGTGTAATAGCATTATATATATGTGTGAAACTCAGTTAACTTGTTATTACATTAGGCTGGTAGCTAATGTAGTTGTAATATTGCTCAGTAATATGGAAATGTATGTGTCTTTTGTTGTAAACAATGACTATGAAACCTTGAAAGTCACACGGTACGCTTCCGCAACGATAAGGGTGTGACACCTGGTATCCATGAAAGTGTCTCAAGTGGGAGTAGAACCCTTTACCTCCACATTGAAGGTAAGCCGTCTACCACTAGGACAACTTATCAGGATAAGTAGGGTTCATAAGGATAAGTCTTTACCATGGTAAAATGTTTTGAGGTTTTTATATGAAAAGTTTACAGATATGACAAACTTTAAATCTGTTATGATAAAGGAAATCAATAGAATAAAATGATAGTAAATGTTACAGATCAAACATGTCTAAGTTTGAACTTGATGGTCCTCATTTGAACTAAAGTTGTTCATCCAAACTTAAACAAACAAAACAAACACACTTACCCAGTATATGCTCACTTTTTAGTAGGGTCTGGGGGAAATGATAGACACAAACCTTACCCTATCCCAGTTGGGATAGAGAGGCTGCTTCGAAGGAGTCTCTGGCTCAAAGTAATCGTTTGAAGTTGGTTATCGGAACATTTTTAACGTTACTTTCACAAAATAAGTAAAATAACGTTAAAATTAGTGCAATGTTGCTTTGGCCTCTTGAGGGCCCACACATATATACATTATATGTGTGCACCGCAAATGGAGCGTTTCATCCAAACTTAATAGTCCTAATCCAAATTTTATGAGACTAAGACCATCCGAGCTTGACGGCCCTCATCCGAAATTGTTGAGACTTCGGTCATCCGAACTGATTTTTGTTCATCCAAACTTGATGTCAAAATCCGAGTTTGCTAGGAATTAGACTATCTGAACTAAAGTTTTCATCTGAACTAGACGGACCTTATCCAAACTTGATAGGGCTTAGTCTTTCTGAACTTAAGTTGTTCATTCGAACTTGATGGGACAAAGTCCCTCTTAACTTAAGTTGTTTATCCGAATTTGAGTTTACTCACCCGAACTTGATAAGACTAGTTCCTCTGAACTTAATCAAAGTTGTCAAAAATTGAAAGGATTTTGCTTATTAGAACCTTGATGTTTTTACCAAAGAGCTTATAGCCTAATGGTACCCCCTTGACTTTTCGAATAGGAGGTCTTGGGATCAAGTCTCGGCTACAGCAAAAAAATGCTCTAGTTTGAGCTAGGAGGTTTTCCCAGTGTGAGTTTCCTACCACAAGGTGGTGTCAATGTACCCATTTAAACAGTGGTACTTGGCATTAGCTGTTAAAAAAAAAAAACCTTGATGTTTATTGAACCGAACTTGATCAAAGATCTTCTGAACTCGTGGAGAACCTGCTCACCCGAATTTGATCTTAAATCCAACTTATCGGAACTTAAGTGCACGTGAACCATCGTACTAATATTCAAACAAAGGAAGATTTTAATAAAAATAATAAATAAACAAATTTAAAAAGTCAAAGTAAAAGTCTTGCAGTAAAACTAATTTACATAATTAAATTGCAAGTAAAGAAGGATTATCATTAAATGTATTTTGCAAGCATAATTATAGAAGTATGCATTTGTTGCTTTCTCATTTTTGTCAAAGAACACACATATATATGCACACACAAATATGGAATTCATAATTGAAAACCAACCTTCAGGTGTAAAAAACATGAAAACACTGTGCAAAATGCAATTTTTTATTTTTTACATATTTCTAACATCATTTCGTAAACTTTTATAAAAAACGTCGAGCCAATATTTAAAAAAAAATATTTTATAACACCATGTAAAATATACGTAACATTTGAGCGCAACACCTGGGCCAAGTGTTACATGTTTTTTATTAATTTCATGATTTTCACAACTCAAGATGGTTTTTAAAATATCCTCATACTACACACACAAATATATATATATATATATATATATATATATATATGTATGTGAACCTACTCTTAAGATAGTGCTTATTCAACTCTCTCAAAATGAAATCTATTCCAAACATATATACCATGGTTCCTTACTTCGACAGGGTACAGATATCTAAAGTTTTTATTTTTAGATACTTTTTCAGACCTATTGATGATACAGATTTCAATTCAAATGGAATCTTTCAACTAAAGCAATGAGATGCTTTGCTCTCCACGGCTCTTTTTATATATATATAGGGGATGAAATTTTTTATAACCCTCAACTTTTGCTACAACTACATAACTATCATCTAATGGTTACTTTAAAAAGGTAAGTGTATAGGATCGTGCCACGTGTCAATTTCTTTGTCTTTAGTATGAAGAGCATTTAGGACATTTGTCATTTATGTAAAGTTTACCCCTTTTTTTAAACATTCATAACTTTTTTATACTATATTATTTTTTTTAAAAAATTGCACCATTATACTCGTCTCATTTTTCTCTTTAATTTCGTTATAGTGTCGATTAGTTTTTTTTTTTATTTTTTTGATGTCATGTATTTACATCATTGTAACGAGCTTAACGATAGCAAATTAATTAGAAATTTTTTCTAACAATGGTAAATTACAGTAATGTAACACAAAATGAAGTAATTTACAATGACATAATTAACGGTGACGTAACACATTATTTACAGTGATGTAATCTTCTCTTTAATTCCCGTTATAATATTGACTAGTTTTTGTAATTATTTTTCTCATTGTCCATTATTAACATCGATATAACGAGCATAAATATAACACATTATTTTGAATTTTTTTCTAACAATGATAAATTACAGTGATGTAATATAACACATTATTTTATTTTTTTTTCTAACAATGATAATTACAATGATAAATTACAGTGATGTAATATAACACATTATTTTGATTTTTTTTTCTCTAACAATGATAATTATAGTGATGTAATTTATCATTGTTCGAAAAAAATTCAAACTAATTTGTTTTATTTAGGCTCGTTACAAATTAGAGATGAGCGAAAAGCCAAAAAAAACCGAACCGAAACCGAATTAACCAAAAAAAACCGAACCGGAACCAAATTAACTGAAAAAACCGAACCGGAACCAAATTAACCGAAAAAAACCGAAACCGAATTTTACGTCAATGTAAATTACATCACGATAAATTACGTCAATGTAAATTACATCACTATAATTTATCATTTTTAAAAAAATTTCATATAAATTTGTTATATTTAAGCTCGTTACAATGATGTAAATATAGGGCATCTAAAAAAAGTAAAAAAAAATAATCGAGACCATAACGAAATTAAAGAGAAAAATGAGACGAATATAATGGTGCAATTTTTTTAAAAAAATAATATATTATAAAAAAGTTATTAATGTTTAAAAAAGAGGGGGGGAAAAACTTATAAAGGTAAAATGACTATGATGCCATTTTTAATATTTTAATGAAAAGATTATGTGTAAGTTTATGATTGGTTGAAATGGGTTATGTAGTTGTAGCAAAAGATGAGGGTTATAAAAAATTTCATCCCCTATATATATATATATATATATATATATATATATATAGGGAAAGGAATGAATGGTAACCCATGGTTATTGAGGTAACTTATAAACCCAATTTGATTGGTCGTCTAATTTAATGAATTTGAAATGTGTGGTCCATATTAAATCTGGGAAAAATGAGTGGTTGTGATTTCTTTAAGGGTATTTTGGAAATTTGTGAGGTGTACTTGATTTGATTTTTAAAATAAAAGTTTACCCCTCAATTTTTTAAACCTTCCTAACTTTTATATACATTATTATTTTTTTAAAAAAATTACACCTTTAAATTTGTCACATTTTTATCTTTAATTCAAGTATAGTTTTGTAAAAAAATTTTAAAGTTTTCGAAATTACACTGATGTAACGAGCTGAATTTTTTGAAAGTGTTCGTAATTACACTGATGTAACAAGCTGAATTTTTTCAAAGTATTCCTAATTACACTGATGTAATAAGCTGAGTTTTTCAAAGTGTTCATAATTACACTGATGTAACGAGTCGTTACACTAATGTAACGAGCTGTAACTTATTATTTTTTTTACGTTACAATTATCTAACTTTTTATCTTATTGGATATAAATTTATCTAATTAACTAAATTTTATAATAAAAAGTAAGTTTGTAATATATATTTAAGATGAGAGAAAAAAAATTTTGATGGAAAATTTTTGGAAAAAGAGAAAAATCATTGTACTTATATTTTTTACGTTAGTGTAATTACGAACGCTCGAAAAAATTTGGCATGACTGTAATGAAATTAACGAGAAAAATATGACGAGTTTAATGGTGTAATTTTTATAAAAAAATAACATAGTATAAAAAAGTTATAAGTATATAAAAATTAAAGGGGAACTTTAATTTAAAAATATGAAAATATATGGTTTTTTAAGAGTGTGACACTTGTCACTCTTATATTAAATATGATTTTTGTAATTAACACAAAAGACCATAATGTCATTTTGTATTAAAAGTTAATTAATGACACATGTCACCATTAGATTAAATCTTGAAATTTGAACTATTGGATTTGAGTTATAGAGTTTTTTCAATTAGAGTGTGTTATTATATGACCCCTTCCCTATATATATGTGTGTGTGTATGTGTGTATATATGTGTGTGTGTGTATATATATATAATTTGTGTAACTGTTATCCCGATCTTAAAAGAGTCAGCATTTAACTTTAATGTGAACCCTTTATTTTATTTTTTTCTATTTATTTTAAATTTGTAGGAGAAGATGATAATTTTTCATTTTTTTTTCTCTCTTCATGTGTTTTTTACTTTTAAAAATCAAACAACTTTTACATACTCTATTATTTTTTTAAAAAACAAATGAAACCATACATATTAAATTATTTTTATTTTAAATACGGTATTGTTATAAATATAAAATAAATCAAATGTTAAAAAATTACATTTAAAAAAGTTGCATTAGGAAAAAGAAAGTTGTATTATGTAACAAAAAAGTTGCATTAAATTTAATGCAACTTTAGCTAATGTAGTCTTTTTTTTAACTATAAAGGTTGCATTATGATAATTTTTGTGGTAGTGTTAAAATATGCTTAGAACCACATATATCTTTCATGTAGTAGATGGCTATAAATGCCAATGTTTTAAAAACCGGTTCGACCGGTTCAACCGCTTGCCTGTTAGTAATCCGGTACGAAACCCTCCAGTATTATGCAGGTTTTTTCGATCGATCGTGTGTCACACCCCCACCCCTCGTCACCTCGTGTCTGGTCTGACGTCACTGAATCGGTTGCGGAAGCATAGTGGTGATGTCTCTGAGGTGAGGGGTGACTTACTTGAACCAATATCATAAGCACACAGATTAACTTAAAGTAAATACTTTACCAGGGTGTCGCAATCACAACCACATTACAACTATATTTATTTAATTACAATACTATTATTAAAGTGCAAATAACTCAAAAGTGCATCCTCACCCGGTGGTCACTGTTTCCCTGCAAAAAGGATTTAATTTGAAACGTCAGCACAAAGCTGGTGAGATTGACAGTTTAATTTAAAACAATATGATATGATAAGCACGTTCTCAAAAGTTCAGTTCTGGATAACCATGGGACCTGTATCTAGTTCCTTTCGGACGTCTAGTTCAGTTCTCAAGATATTACCCGTCGGTACATATCTTAGTGCCTCATTATCTTAATGTCTATCACACCATTAAGAAGTTCAGGAAACAGATAACAAACATTCACACAAGGGGAGATGCAATCCTCCCAGCGAATGGGGTGTCAACCAATAGTACTATCAATGTTTTCTGCTCGGCCACACATGGGTTCACTAGATACAGTTCAAAAATGAGGACTTTCAAGTCTATGATAGTGTCAGTCTACAGGCAAAATCCCATGAAATCCCACAAAAGTCTAATGAAATCACACAGATATCATTGAATCATATCATATATTCAGTCAACAGTTTGCAGTGTTACCCCGATGTTTATAAAAGATTAAGAATAAAAAGGGGTTGTACGAAACTCACCTGATGATATAAGGTAGCAAAATCTCTCAAATCTAACAACAAAGAGATGATTCTGCATTTAATTATATTTAATAAGTTATTTATGTTCTAGTTTACTGATTAGATCTTTCTGAACGTTCAATGTCAAAGACATTGCTTAATAAATCATCAACTCGATATTAATTATATAATTAGTTAATTTGATGTTATATCATACAATGTATGATAATGTAGGAACCTACATTGCATTAGATTCCTAATTCAAAGTTGATGACACACTAGATTAATCTAAATAATCTCGGATTAATCAAATAGTTAATGTTGTTGATTATATTGCTAAAACAATTTTTAGATGATTTAATGGCTTAGAAATGATTAATTCTTGTTAGTGATTACCCAAATATCATGAAGTATCACAATGTAGTATCATAATTGATAGAATAACCATGTTTAACATACTGATCTGACTGTTATCAAAAACATCAGATAATCATTCCAATGAGTATGTTAATGATTATGATTAGTTTGAAACACTTAGATTTAATCTTTGCATTTCAAAGATTAATCAAACTAATCACCTACATTGTTACAATCAAATGGTTTAAACCATTATAATCATAGTTATGATTTCATGAAAATCGGGCATTACAACGGATCAAAACAAGAATTTAACCGTTAGAACTTCATGTTCTTTGTTTATAATCAATCCTAGCCATCATCTAGGCAATAATCAACAATCCTAACTATCTCATTACGTTCAAAATCAAGATCTAATCAATCAAAATCAAACTAGAAGGTTAAAACGAACCGTTACCTGTTCTGACGAATTCCTGCGGGTAAAACAACGATCAGGACTTGTATATACGATCCGTGGGATGATCCGGATGTTCAAGGGCCTTAGATTTGAAGTTTGGAGGTTTAAGATTGAAGAAATGGCGTCTGGTGGGTGCTTAAGGTCGAAATGGATGAGTAAATTGCATTCTGGACGATTCTGATCGATTTAAACAATTTTTGGCCGACATAACTCGCCAGGCGTAACGCCTGGGTTGGAAGGCTGGGGCAGGCGTTACGCCCCACGTCATCTTCCGTCACCATTTTAGTTTAAAACTTGTTTTCGCGATTCCGGGGGCATACGAACTCCGTTTTGCGCCCGGTTTTCGCCCACGTTCATCATTTTTCACATATTATAAATCCCCAATAACAAAAGTTGCTAATTCCACGTGGATTTCTAGCACGACCAAATGTGCTTACGTCATTTATGCCGAATTCTTCGTACGCAACTGTCACAGTCTCCTCCTGTTAGAGGAATTTCGTCCCGAAATTTAGTAAAGACTTACATTAAAACAATCGTTTATGAGAATAGATGTGGGTACTTTGCTTTCATTTGATCTTCACGTTCCCACGTATATTCGGGTCCACGTTGCGAGTTCCATCGTACTTTAACGATTGGTATACGACTACGTTTCAACACTTTCATTTCTCGATCCATTACCTCTACTGGTTCTTCACTGAACTGAAGTTTTTCATCAATATGAATCTCTTCTAGAGGTACGATCAATGATTCATCAATTAAACACTTTTTCAGATTGGATACATGAAAGACATCGTGAATGTTACCGAGTTCAGGAGGTAATTCAAGTCTGTAGGCTACTGACCCAATTCGTTCAAGAATTTTGAATGGTCCTACAAATCTTGGTGAAAGTTTACCTCTCTTTCCGAATCTGAAAATGCCTTTCCAAGGTGACACTTTCAACATTACTCGATCACCTACTTGAAATTCGAGTGGTCTACGTCGATTATCAGCATAACTCTTTTGACGATCGCGAGCAGCTTTGATTCGTTCCTGAATGAGTGCGATCTTATCAGTTGTTTCCTGAATAAATTCTGGGCCTATGATTTGACTTTCACCTACCTCTGACCAACAGATAGGTGATCTACACTTGCGTCCATAAAGTGCTTCAAATGGAGCGCATTGAATACTAGTATGGTAGCTGTTATTGTATGAGAATTCAACAAGTGGAAGATGAATATCCCAGCTACCTCCAAAATCGATCACACAGCTTCTGAGCATGTCTTCAAGAGTTTGATTCGTTCGTTCAGTCTGCCCGTCAGTTTGTGGGTGATAAGCTGTGCTCATATTGATTTGCGTGCCCAGAGCATTCTGAAGAGTTTGCCAAAATCGTGACATAAATCGACTATCTCTGTCAGAAATGATAGAGATCGGTACTCCATGTCGAGATACAATCTCATTAACATAAAGTTTAGCGAGTCGATCCATAGAATAGTCTTCTCGGATGGGTAAGAAATGCGCAGATTTCGTAAGGCGATCAACAATAACCCATATAGAGTCATGATTACGTGATGTTCTGGGTAATTTAGTAATGAAATCCATAGAGATCTGATCCCATTTCCACATGGGAATCTCAGGTTGTTGTAATAACCCAGAAGGTCGTTGATGTTCAACCTTAACTTTGAGACATGTCAGACATCGATCCACGTATTCAGCTATGTGTTTCTTCATTCCAGGCCACCAGTAAAAGTCTTTAAGATCTTTATACATTTTATCAGCACCTGGATGAATAGAATACCTGGATTTGTGCGCCTCATCCAAGATAATTGTTCGAGAGTTACCGAATAGAGGAACCCACATTCGGTCTTTGAAATACAACAATCCATCGTCTTTGGTATCGAGTTTCTTATCTAATCCTCTCAGTACCTCAGCAGAATAGTTCGTTGCTCGTAAAGCTTGTTGCTGAGCGTCTTTGATTTGAGGAATTAGACTGGTTTGAATAGTCATACCTAACGCTTTCACACGTAAAGGCTTGACTCGTTCCTTGCGACTTAAGGCATCAGCTACGACATTCGCTTTACCTGGGTGATAACGAATTTCACAGTCATAGTCGTTTAAAAGTTCAACCCATCGCCTCTGTCGCATGTTCAACATTTTCTGATCTAGAATGTGTTGAAGACTTTTGTGATCAGTGTATATAATACACTTAGTTCCGTACAGATAATGTCTCCAAATCTTGAGTGCAAACACCACTGCACCAAGTTCTAGATCATGAGTAGTATAGTTCTTCTCGTGTACTTTCAACTGCCGAGAAGCATAAGCAATTACCTTATCCTTCTGCATTAGAACACACCCAAGACCTTGACGTGAAGCATCACAATACACTGTGAAGTTATCAGTACCTTCCGGTAGTGTCAAGATAGGTGCATTACAGAGTTTATGTTTCAACAGTTGGAACGCCTCCTCCTGTTGAGAACTCCATATAAACGGTTGATTTTTCTGTGTCAATGTAGTCAGTGGCAAGGCTATCTTTGAAAAGTTCTTGATAAACCGACGATAATAACCTGCCAACCCCAAGAATTGACGTATTTCAGTCGGGGTTCGTGGTGTCTCCCATTGTTTCACCGCCTGAATCTTACTGGGATCCACTTGAATACCGTTTTGATTTACTACATGACCAAGAAATTGAACTTCTCGTAACCAGAACTCGCACTTGGAGAACTTGGCATATAATTTTTCACGTGCCAAAAGTTCTAGAATTAATTTCAAGTGTTGAGCATGTTCTTGTTGATTTCGAGAATAATTAAGAATATCATCAATAAACACAATCACAAACTTATCCAGATAAGGTCTACATACTCGATTCATCAGATCCATGAAAACTGCAGGTGCATTGGTTAAACCAAACGGCATCACTAGAAATTCGTAATGTCCGTATCGAGTTCGGAAAGCAGTTTTAGGAACGTCATCATCATGAATACGCAACTGATGATATCCAGATCTTAAATCGATTTTTGAAAAATAAGTAGCACCTTGCAATTGATCCAACAGTCATCGATACGAGGTAGTGGATAACGGTTCTTGATTGTCAGTTTATTGAGTTCCCGATAGTCAATACACATCCTGAATGAACCATCCTTCCTTTTCACAAAAAGAATTGGTGCTCCCCAGGGTGAGAAACTAGGTCTGATAAAACCTTTGTCTAACAGTTCCTGTAATTGGCCTGAAAGTTCTTGCATTTCTGATGGTGCAAGCCGATACGGGGCTTTAGCAACAGGTGCTGCACCTGGAATCAAGTCAATACGAAATTCAACCTGTCTCACTGGGGGTAATCCTGATATGTCCTCAGGAAATACTTCAGGAAAATCCTTAACTACTGGGATATCTGTGATTTGTTTAGATAAAGAATTGTGCTCAGTCACATGTGCTAGGAAAGCATAACAACCTTTCCTTAAGAACTTCTGAGCTCGCATACAAGATATGATACCAAGTTTTCTACCAGCTCGTTCTCCTTGAACTATCAGTGTATTACCGTTAGGTAATGGAATACGGATCACCTTGTTTTGACAGACAACTTCCGCTTGGTTATTAGAAAGCCAGTCCATACCAACAACAACATCAAAGCTCCCAAGCTCAATAGGAAGTAAATCAATTTTGAAAAGATGATCATTTAGATTCAAGGAACATCCTTGAATAACACTGTTAGTTTTGATCAACTTGCCGTTAGCAAGTTCAATAACATAAGGAGTTTCTAGATCTACCGTAGGCAATGAAATTAATGATGCAAATTCAGGAGAGATAAAGCTCTTATCTGCTCCTGTATCAAACAGAACTGATGCGTATAGATTATTAAGAAGAAACGTACCAGTAACAATATTTGCATCATGTCTCATCTCGGTCGCACCAATCTGAAAAGCTCTTCCCCTAGCTTCAGTTCCCGGATTGGTGTTATTGTTCGGACAGTTTCTTATGAGATGATCGGGACTTCCACATTTGTAACATGACCGGTTGGTTTGAGTGGTTTGTCGTGGTGCTTGGTTTGGTGTCTGAGCAGGAAAGTTGCAATATTTAGCATAATGTCCAACTCGGTTACAGTTCAGACAAACAGGACATGGTCCCGTGTGATGTAGTGGACACTTATTGCATTTGGGCGCCTGCCCAGTATAAGTTTTCCTCTCAGGAACATTTGCACCATAGTTTTTCACAGTTGGCTTGCTCTGGGTGATCTCAGCCGGAGCCTTCGCCTTGGTTTTGCCAAACCACTTTCGTTTGGTACCTTTTGACACATTTGAGGTACCGACGTCACTACGATTATGAACCGTCTTAGGTTTCAAAGACAGAGTACCACTCCTTACCGCCTCATTGGTAAGCTTAGTGGTCAAAAGAATCGTATGTTTCAGGGTTGTAGGTTCAGCAGCAGTTACCATTCCTCGTATCTGAGGAATCAGACCCTTAATGTACTTCTCGATTAAAGCGGCTTCCGTAGGAAACATGTCGGGAAGCAAACAAGTAAGTTCATGGAAACGATCGGTGTAAGCCAGACAATCAGCACCAATCATAGAATGATTCCAGAATTCCTCCTGGAGTTTTTGAATTTCAGTGATGGGACAGTACTCTGATCTAATCAGAGTTTTGAAATCGTTCCAGCCCATCGAGTCAACTGTGGCTGAACCCAAAGTCTTGGCCTGGGTATTCCACCAGGTCAAAGCAGAATCTTTCAAAGAACAGGCAGCATAAGACACCTTATGCTCCTCCAAACACTGACTGATTTTGAGCTTAGTTTCCATTTCCTCAATCCACCTTATTAGACCAGCCGCTCCTTCTTTGCCAGTAAAAGTAGGAGGGTTACAGGAAGCAAAATACTTGTAAGTACATCCCTGTCGGGGTGGATCAGGAACAATAGTAGTTGTACCGGTAGTGGTATGAGTTTCAACGTGACCACCAGTAGCATTATGTTCAACATGATCGTGTTCCCCACCAGAACCTGCAGTGATATGTGGTTGGTGTTGTGTCAGAACACCACAAGCAGATAGTTGTTCACGCACAATGCGAGCTATCATAGCCTCATTTGTTTCAGATCCGCTTGTACCAGCAGGTGGAACAATGCCTGCTCCAGGGTTCACTGGTGGAGTAGTATGCGTTTCCAAGTTCCCAGGTGGAACTACGTTCGCTTCCGGATTAACATGCGGATCCGGATTTGAGTCAACATTCAGAGATGGAATTTGATTCGGTTCAGGGTTTGTAATGTTCTGAGTAGCTCTCTTAGCTGGTCGACCTCGTTTAGGAGCCATTATTCTGCTTACAAGCAGACAAAACTCAGGTCAGTTCAAGAACATTAAAGATATAACCCGTTCTATCACATAAATACAATCCCATTCAGTTACACTGAAAAGTTGTATTAAAAGGTGATTATAAGAATACAGTATAACTACATAAATTCAGTCCAGACATGTTCACATTACACACAGATCACACAATTGTTCGTAGTTATACTTAGTCCTGTTATTTCAAAAACATGTTAGAGTCTTACCCAGCTCATTGCATTGCAACACATGTTTTTAAAGATATGTTCATACAGGACTAGGACATGTTCTCAGACAAGTTCTCTAATATGTTCTCAGTTCATACATTAAGTTCTCATACAGACTATAGATATGTTCTCGTACAGTATGGCTCTCGTACTGTACTTTAGTTCCAGACACATTCACAATTCAGGCACGTTCTCAATTTAGACATGTTCTCGTACAGTATGGCTCTCGTACTGTACTTAAGTTACAGACACATTCACAATTAGATACGTTCACAATTCAGACATGTTCTCGTACAGTATGGCTCTCGTACTGTACTTAAGTTACAGATATATTTGCATACAGTATTGCTCCGTACTGTATTCCAGCAAAATATATATTTTAGTTCAATATATTCGCATACAGTATTGTTCCCGTACTGTATTTCAGCGAAACATATATATTAGTTCAATATATTCGCATACAGTATTGTTCCCGTACTGTATTTCAGCGAAATATATATATTAGTTTGACATGTTCTCATATTAATTCGTTCGCATACTGTTATATTTTCACACAGAAAAATTAATTATAGTTTACACACAAAGTTCATTGTACAACATATATACAAAAACACCCATATATTACAGTACCATAGTTTTATACATACCAAGTTTCGATACAACCAAAAGTCATAATACTCTAAACCAACAACATCATACACTACATCTCACAACTCAGGATCTGTCCATACCAAAATATCCCGCTCTCACAACTACTGATCACACTATATCACATCATATGTACAACAAGATCATAACTGCTCGGTCCCCTGATCAGCCCTCACCGCAGAAAATACCATAACCCGTCCAACACCATGGCTATAATGACCAACCCTATAGCCACACATAATAACCTAGCC
This sequence comes from Mikania micrantha, assembly GCA_009363875.1. Taxonomy (NCBI): domain Eukaryota; kingdom Viridiplantae; phylum Streptophyta; class Magnoliopsida; order Asterales; family Asteraceae; genus Mikania; species Mikania micrantha. Next base: position 7,450,764 of record CM018687.1, read on the forward strand.
TCTAAGCTCATACCCCCTAGCACTCCCAACATCACTCCTCTCATCACTATCACTCGCTGCCAAAATGCAGCTATCATCCCCTGAATCACGGTTCTCCTCATCCTCTCCTCGATCATAGCCCGCCAAGCTTGCGAGCCAGCATCCAGTGCATTCATCTGTTCCATCAACAACAGATGAGATGAGAGTATCTCGAACACAGTGGTACGTGTATCTTCCCCAATAGCACGAGACTCCTGTAACTCTAGTCGAGTCCCCTGAAGATCTAGGGTCCCTGGCGAAGCTGTGCCCTAAACTCCGCCTGCTGTGAGGACTCTCCTACCTCATGTACAGCGTGAAACTCATCCCTGAAAGCCAACTGCTTCCGGGGAGGTAATCCTGTGGTCTTGCGGGCCTGACCCCGCATACGTCGCAACCCGTCCCAAACGGGTACCCTAGGAGGTGATATACTCTGCATCCGATCCGCAACGGGATCAACCGGAGGTAAGTGAGGTGGACTAGGTATAATAGGAAGTGCTGGTGGTGGTGTGTGTAACTGGTCTAGGCTCTAATGGTGAATGTGGTAATGCTGGTTGTGCCTGTGGCACTACAGATGGAGCCCGTGAGGCTGCAGTCGATGCCTCTGAAGGATCTGAATCCGGTGCTGAGCTAGAGCTCGAAGTATCATCCCTCATCACATGTGGGACTCGCTGATGAACATGCTGTTCTCCTCGATCAGCCATCACTAGTACAATAAAAATTTTCTAATCAGTATCATGACATAAATATTAAATAACAATATTTAATATGAACATGATATGATGCTTTCTCCTATCTCAGAGCAACTATTCGTCTTTATAGTTATTAAGGTTCTGCTTGAATTAAAATAAACTAGAATGCACACGTGTTGCAAATTACAGTTGTGCTGGCCAGTCAAAACTGTAGTTTGTACCACCTGATTATCCTGGCTTAATTCAAAACAAGTTTTGTTCAATATTAATGTTCGGTGCTCTCTGTGTAACTATACGAGCCTATGGTTATAGTCTAGGTCTCTAAGTCAACCTAATTCTCTATAACCTGTGGCTCTGATACCACCCTGTCACACCCCCACCCCTCGTCACCTCGTGTCTGGTCTGACGTCACTGAATCGGTTGCGGAAGCATAGTGGTGATGTCTCTGAGGTGAGGGGTGACTTACTTGAACCAATATCATAAGCACACAGATTAACTTAAAGTAAATACTTTACCAGGGTGTCGCAATCACAACCACATTACAACTATATTTATTTAATTACAATACTATTATTAAAGTGCAAATAACTCAAAAGTGCATCCTCACCCGGTGGTCACTGTTTCCCTGCAAAAAGGATTTAATTTGAAACGTCAGCACAAAGCTGGTGAGATCGACAGTTTAATTTAAAACAATATGATATGATAAGCACGTTCTCAAAAGTTCAGTTCTGGATAACCATGGGACCTGTATCTAGTTCCTTTCGGACGTCTAGTTCAGTTCTCAAGATATTACCCGTCGGTACATATCTTAGTGCCTCATTATCTTAATGTCTATCACACCATTAAGAAGTTCAGGAAACAGATAACAAACATTCACACAAGGGGAGATGCAATCCTCCCAGCGAATGGGGTGTCAACCAATAGTACTATCAATGTTTTCTGCTCGGCCACACATGGGTTCACTAGATACAGTTCAAAAATGAGGACTTTCAAGTCTATGATAGTGTCAGTCTACAGGCAAAATCCCATGAAATCCCACAAAAGTCTAATGAAATCACACAGATATCATTGAATCATATCATATATTCAGTCAACAGTTTGCAGTGTTACCCCGATGTTTATAAAAGATTAAGAATAAAAAGGGGTTGTACGAAACTCACCTGATGATATAAGGTAGCAAAATCTCTCAAATCTAACAACAAAGAGATGATTCTGCATTTAATTATATTTAATAAGTTATTTATGTTCTAGTTTACTGATTAGATCTTTCTGAACGTTCAATGTCAAAGACATTGCTTAATAAATCATCAACTCGATATTAATTATATAATTAGTTAATTTGATGTTATATCATACAATGTATGATAATGTAGGAACCTACATTGCATTAGATTCCTAATTCAAAGTTGATGACACACTAGATTAATCTAAATAATCTCGGATTAATCAAATAGTTAATGTTGTTGATTATATTGCTAAAACAATTTTTAGATGATTTAATGGCTTAGAAATGATTAATTCTTGTTAGTGATTACCCAAATATCATGAAATATCACAATGTAGTATCATAATTGATAGAATAACCATGTTTAACATACTGATCTGACTGTTATCAAAAACATCAGATAATCATTCCAATGAGTATGTTAATGATTATGATTAGTTTGAAACACTTAGATTTAATCTTTGCATTTCAAAGATTAATCAAACTAATCACCTACATTGTTACAATCAAATGGTTTAAACCATTATAATCATAGTTATGATTTCATGAAAATCGGGCATTACAACGGATCAAAACAAGAATTTAACCGTTAGAACTTCATGTTCTTTGTTTATAATCAATCCTAGCCATCATCTAGGCAATAATCAACAATCCTAACTATCTCATTACGTTCAAAATCAAGATCTAATCAATCAAAATCAAACTAGAAGGTTAAAACGAACCGTTACCTGTTCTGACGAATTCCTGCGGGTAAAACAACGATCAGGACTTGTATATACGATCCGTGGGATGATCCGGATGTTCAAGGGCCTTAGATTTGAAGTTTGGAGGTTTAAGATTGAAGAAATGGCGTCTGGTGGGTGCTTAAGGTCGAAATGGATGAGTAAATTGCATTCTGGACGATTCTGATCGATTTAAACAATTTTTGGCCGACATAACTCGCCAGGCGTAACGCCTGGGTTGGAAGGCTGGGGCAGGCGTTACGCCCCACGTCATCTTCCGTCACCATTTTAGTTTAAAACTTGTTTTCGCGATTCCGGGGGCATACGAACTCTGTTTTGCGCCCGGTTTTCGCCCACGTTCATCATTTTTCACATATTATAAATCCCCAATAACAAAAGTTGCTAATTCCACGTGGATTTCTAGCACGACCAAATGTGCTTACGTCATTTATGCCGAATTCTTCGTACGCAACTGTCACATCGTGCCGGCGGTTTAATCCGGTTTTTCCGGTATTTCCGATTTCAAAAAAATCACAAAATTTCGGGTTTTAAGCGATTTTCGGCTTTTAAGCGATTGTGGACTTGATGCGTTTAACACGCCAATGTCATAATCCTATTATTCACTTTTATTTAAAAATAATTTATTATAATTTGAATACTTTTAGATTGTTTTGGATGAATTTGAGTACTTTTTGAATTGATTTTGGATGAATTTGAGTACTTTTTTAATTGATTTTGGATAAATTTGTATACTTTTTGAAAACTTTTTTGAGTATAAGTTGTATTTCTATAGAATTCTATGGTTAGTTAGTGTGTCCAGTTGAACCGGTCGAACCATTTTTTAGCTAAATCCGGTACACCTAAAATGCCGGTTTTTAAAACATTGATAAATACAAGCCATGATCCGCTAACCCCTACACACATAATGTAACAGTCGAAGATTTAGCACATTGGATCACGTATGAAATCCACGTGGATTTGACAATCGAAATTATTACAGGATGATAGTACGTGAGAAATGGTGAACGTGGGCGAAAACCGTGCGCGAAACGGAGTTACGGATTGTCCGGAATCGCGAAACAAAGATAAAATCGAAAAGTTGACAAAAGTTGCCTGGGGCGGTACGCCCGGAACCACGAAGGAAGTCTGGCCGCCCTAGCCCCCGCGCGGTACGCCCCAGACCACCGTCTGGCATGGGGCGATGCGCCTGGTGTCATCAGATCGCAATTTTTGATTAAAAAGTCAATTTTCATCTAGAAATCTCATATCTCATCCTTATCTTCGACGATCAGCACCTCCCACACGAAAATCACCTTCTAAGCCATCCAATCTTCAATTTTAAAGCTTCTAAATCACGTGGATCGCACCAGGGAACGTTTCTGCAAGTCCTGATCGTCTTTTTACACGCAGAACTCCGTTGAAATAGGTAACGGTTCATTTTAACCTTCTAGATTGATAATGATTGATTAAATCTTGTTTTTGAACGTAATGATATAGTTAGGATTGTTGATTATTGCCTAGATGATGGCTAGGATTGATTATAAATGAAGAACTCGAATTGTTAACGGGTAAATCCTTGTTTTGAGCCGTTGTAATGCCCGGTTTGCATGGAATCATAACAATGGTCATAATGATTTAAACCATTTGATTATGACAACGTAGGTGATTAGTTTGATTAATCCTTGACATGCAACTAGAAACCCAGGTGTTTCAAACTAATCACAACCATTAACATACTCATTGTAACGATTATCTGATGTTTGTGATAACAGGCAGATTAATATGTTAAACATGATTGTTTAACCTATTCTAATGTTACGTTGTGATATTTCATGATATCTGGGTAATCAATAACAAGGATTGATCATTTCTAAGCCGTTAATCTGTCTAGGAACTTGTTTTAGTGTTATAATCAACAACATTAACTATTTGAAGACTATCAAGGCAATGTCTTTGACATTGGATGTTCAGAAAGATTTAATCAGTAAGTTAAAATATAAATAACTTATTAAACGTAAACCAATGTAGAGTTATACTATTAGTACCAGTTACGAGGGATCTTGCTACAGTAAGACATCAAGTGAGTTCTTATAGCCCTATTTTAAATGTTTTATCATTTTGGGCTGATTTGCATGTTATAAAGTTATTTTATGTAAATGATTGCTTTACCTGACTACGATCCGATAAAAGAGTATGTTAAAGTAAAGAATGTTTCATGTTATAAAATTTTTGTATGAAAGTGATTGCAACCTGATTATGATCAGGTAAAGTATGTTTTCAGGTAAAATATGTTTTCAAATAAAGGATGTTTTTATGTAAAGAATGTTTTAAGAGTCAACTGCGGTTGAGAAGTAACTGATTTTAAGAGTCTCTCATGAGACGTAAAGAGTGTTTGAAGTCTCAACTGTGGTTGAGAAGAAAATGATTTTTGAAAGACATCGGCCGAGGTCGAGCAGGAAATGTGTTATGAAAGTCCCGGCTGCGGTTGGGCAAAACATGCGTACTGCGGTGAAAGGAGCCGCTTATGCGTATGATGGTTTAAATGATTTAAACCATGTTATGATGTATGTTAAGAAGTCTTGTACCGGTATGAGGCATCAATTTCGGTTGATGGTTTAAGAAGTCCTGTGAAAGAACAGGCCTGTCGACTGTGTGTCGCCAGTTCAGTTAAAGAAATCTTAGGCATGCTTGAGTTATCAGCTGCGCGTTGATAGTGTTAAAGAAATCTTATACATGTATGAGTTATCAGCTGCGGGTTGATAGTTAAAGAGTCTTGTGCTGCTCAAGCCTGTTGACTTCGGGCGGCGGCAAAGGCTAAGGTTTTATGTACAGTATGAAATGTATTTATGTTATGATGACATGTATGTTATACATGTGAATTATGTTATGTTCTATAAAGTTTTGAGACTGTTGACTTCGGTCAACAGTGAATGCTAACGTTTTTATGTATAGTAAAGATTTTATGTTTATAGAAAGATTAATTTAGAACTCACCAGCAAAAGCTGACTTGTTTTAGCATGTATATCAGGTTGAATGGTATTGGGAAAGAATAGCAGGAAGGCTCGAGGCATACCCTGAAAACTACCCTGGCATGAACTGGCTATGTTATAGACTTATATAGACGTGGGTTATGTATGAAAGTTTGTCTAGATCTGTATAATATTTTATATAATCACCTTAAATTCCGCTGCTGTAATAAAGTAAATATGTTTTAAGGACTATGGGTTTGATGTGTGCCAACCGAGAGGACTCCCGGGATTCTAGGCCTCTCAAGTAAACGGATAACCAAGTAGCATTGGCAATGGCAAAGGCTTTCTTCAAAGTTTAAACCATACCATCACTCATCTTTTTATTATTAATATGTAACTTGATCAAAATATCAGAAACTCAAACACAACCAACGCCTGCAGTGGGTCTGTCGTATACATTCTACCGTAACAGTTGCCCGAAGCTCGAGTCGATCATACAAAAAAAACTCCAAACCATTTTCTCTTCTGATATTGGCCAAGCTGCAGGCTTACTTCGACTTCACTTCAGTGATTGTTTTGTTCAAGTAAGTTTGTTTTTGTTTTGTAGATTTATTATGACATTCATATATATGTGATGGTTTTTGTTTTTGTTTTTGTCTAAATTCTTTGAATTATCATGTGTCTCAATTCTCTTGTTCGACCCGGCCTCTTTTACGTGTATTTTGGATATACGATATATGTCTCTTTTTATAAGTTCATGGTTCTAATAAAAATGACTTATAGTAAGTTTTGATGACTTATTTTGTAGGAGCAATTGCATATATTTCTCTACAAACTTTATAAATTACATAAATATCGGACTTAAAAAATAAATTACATATATCTCCTTACCTTTTTTAGAATGGTGGTTGATACAGCGGCACGACCGTTGCCTCAAAATGCAGTAGCTGAGTATCAAAACCTCAGCCTTACACTCACGCTACAATTGCAGCAATGCATTTTTCAGTGGCATTAGAGATGCTCCCCATGCTACGATTACAGCGGATGCTCCACCCAACCCTCCTGGCGGGCCAAGTTGGTTGGAGTCGAAGACTCATCAACCAACTGTTACAGGAAAAACTGAGCATGAAGCTTTAACCTTGCCGCGTAAAACCCTTTCAGCTCTGACACAAAGTTGGGTGATAATGTCATGTCTCACAAAATTTTGACAACAATGGAAATTGAACTGACAACCTCCTATATGAAGTGTGTGCCTTTTACCGAAAATGTTAGTTACCTATAAATCCTTGCCTAAAAAAGAAAAATTATAAAAATAGAGTATATGTTGTTTAACTTTTAACTTTAATATATATGTAATTAGAGTTGTAAATAAAAGGATATACGAATATTTCTATTTTGTACGTCCATCTTTGTGTCATGTGTGTGAGATTATTGTATAGTATAACACACACAGATATATATGTGTGTATATATATATATATATTTGCAGGTTAGTTTTCAAGTAATAACTCACTCTAAACTCATTAACCCAAATAGCTCTGCCAAGTTGAAGCCAAAGCTTGGATTTTTTTGACATCATTATAACACATTTAGAACATTTCTTCTTTTACAAGTTTGCGTAAATTCATCAACATTGTTGTAAGTTTTTGACTTTCAATACTATAACTGTTTTAAACCCAAAACTTACAACGATGTTACATCTTAAACGGTGATAAATTTCCGCAAACTCATAAAAGAATAAAATGTTGTAAATGTGTTATAATTATGTTAAAAAAAATTCAAGATTTGGCTTCATCTTGACGGAGTTAATTGGGTTAATGCTTTCAGGGTGAGTTATTATAAGCTCACAATCCTATATATATGCATTCAATTGAGAACCAACAAGTTTTGAAAAACTAAAAGGAACCATTTCTAGCCTAAATTTACAAAAATTAAAAAACTCATTTATGCTCGCGAAGCGACTCAAGCTCCACATACGAAGCTCTAGCCGAAGCTTGATAAGTAAAGTAGTTATATTTCAGGGCTCAAGCTCTAGATCAGACTTATTTAAACTCGACTTGTTTAAGCTTTTTACCAATGTAATCTCAAGTATGTCACAAGTTGACTTGTTTTGTCTACAACTCTAATTGTAGGAGACATAAAGTTTAATATTATGTTCTATGATACAATCATATAATGTAGATGATGCTTATAAAATTATATAAGAGATCCAAACACGTAGAGAAATGATTTAGGGTAAATTGCATATATGGTCCTTGTGGTTTGCTAGTATTTCACTCTTGGTTTCTATGTTTCATAAATTATCCACATGATACCAAAATTTAAAAATTTGTCACACATATAATGCTTAGGTCATCAAATTACCCTCACATAATTGACCAAATTATCCTCACATAAAAACTATATATGTTACAAATGTTTAAAGTTTGTGACCGTATGGCTGACTTATAAAACATATGGACCAAAAGTGAAATATTAGCAGATTTCATACACCTTCTTTATAATTTAATGATTGATTTAAATCATTTAATAAGACTTGACATTGGACTATGAAAAGTTGAAAAAATGAGTTATGATTCGATCATAAGTCAATAAATTAAATATGAGCTGCTTAATGCTTATCAAGATACTTTTATGTAAAAGTCGTGTATCATTAATATTTGTTGTATATTTTAATATATTATTGATTTCTCATAATGATATATAATAATATCATAAATAACATTTTTAATATTTATATTAAATTTAAGAATCCCACTTGTTATAAATTAGAATACTTAAACCTGCCATATATATTATGGTTGTTAGTGACAACCATAGAATAGTATTGTTACACACATGACATAGTGACAGTTTAGTTATTGTGGTAAATATGTGTGATTGTATGGTTATTGATAGTAATAACTAGATGTAATAATCATTAACTATTTATTTTTATAAATTTATATATGTACATTTTTTATATTCAATATAATATTATTTTTAAATAGCTAAAACATATAGAAGACATAAAGGAAACACACATGTATAACAATAAAAAGGGTTAACATCTTAACAAAAAAAATAAGCATACACATACAAGTTACATGCAAGTTTTCTCATTTTTTAAAGTGATCATAACTTTTTTATACATTTCTATTTTTTAATATACCGTAAAATTGAGCATTTTTTATAAAATAAAACTTATAAGCACTTGTTACATATATGCTACAGAAAAACATTTTAAAATTGTCTAACAATAAAAACAATTATGTAACATGTGCTTGACAAACACTTTATAACATTTTTTATTTATATTTTTTTATTTTTTTATAACATATATTACATACCTAAACACAAAATTTAAAAAAATGAATAAGTATATTGGTTTTCACGAGCGCGCGTGCATACACATATATAGGATTGGGAATAAAATATAACCCACTGGTATTTGTTTAATACGTATGATTTCGCCAAGATCAATCCAAATATTTGATTTTTTTGGGAACATCATTCCAACACAAATAGAATACTTTCTTCTTTTATATGTTTATGTAAATTCAACTCTGTTTATAAGAGTTAACATCATTGTACATTTTGTATCAAAACGGTTACACTGATTTAAGTCAAAAACTTACAACGATATAATCTTTAAACGGTGATAAATTTACACAAACAACTAAAAAAAAATATTTTACATGTAACTATGTGTTACAATGATGTTTGAAAAAAAAAATCAAAGATTATTATTGACTTTGTTGAAGTTATATAGGTTAAACATATACTTTGTGTTGTAAAAAAAAAATCCAAGCCATATGTATATGAGACTAAAAATAAGTGAAGCTGGCCTCTTGATTATAATGTTGGGCCTCAACAAATCCCCAAGGTTAGAGTATTCTGCATAAACCCAACCCTGACTTTGAATACTCACATAATTTTTTTTAGGTTTCTTTTTATAACGTTATTTATATTTTTTTTTGTGTATAATTTTTTATTTAAAATATAATAAAAGTTAGCCTGGCCGCAAAGCACAAATGTAACCTTGAATACAAAATAACCTGTTACTTAATGCATCTGGATGCTAAAAAAAAAGTTGTCCCCGTAATGGTGGCTTAGTGGTAAGAGAAAGGGAATTTGTAATAAAGGTCTAGAGTTCAAAGCTCGGCACCACCCAATTTTCTCTGGGTCACGCGATTTACCTCCTTCATGTTAGCCATGGGACCGGTCGGTGAGGGCGTCTAATGGTGACCATTTTTTTTGGATGCTAAAAAAAACTTTTAAAATCACACAACAAAGAAATATTTGCAAAATATAACGACTTACATGACAGTTTATCATCAAAGATTGTTTTATTAATTTGTATTTATCGCCGGGGAACGCATCATATGGAAACATATGTCACACTTATGAATGATGTTAAATGAATAAAAAAAGATATTGTTAGGTTAATATACAAAAATTTAATTTATATACAATAAAAAAAATAAATATGAACCCAATAATATAATAGTCGAATTAAATAGATTAAATTGGTGTTAAAAAATAAACATAAGTGGAAAAATATTAATATATGGATAGAAAAGTATAAATGTGTTGAATATTAAAAAAAAAGTAATTATAACTTGTTGGAAATGTTTTGTATACATACATATTATTTTTTGATAATGAAAATTAATGTAACTAATTATTTTTAACTATATAAGGGTTGTGACGGTTCAGTGTTGCTAGATGGTTCAGCAAGTGAACCAAGTGACAAGGATGCACCTCCAAACTTGACTTTGAGAGCACAAGCATTCGTTATCATTGAAAATCTTCGTAGGCTTGTTCATAAAGCTTGTGGACTCGTTGTCTCGTGTTCTGATATAACCGCTCTTGCTGCTCGTGATGCAGTAGCCCTAGTAAGATCTTTAACTCTAATATCAACAGTTGTGGGTCCAAATTTCTTTAAAAGGGTCAATCTTCTTATATTATATAATAAACATAAAAGAGTGTGAGACACTTGATCATAACTAGCCTTTTTTTCCGGCGTTCAAAAACTAAGTTTACCTATGATATACACTCTATCAATATATACACACATAAAATGACATTAAATAACTATGCTAAAGGTTTGTTAACTTGTTGATAATGTAGTCGGGTGGTCCTAATTACAATGTACCTTTAGGAAGACGTGATGGACTTACTTTCGCCACAAGAAATATTACCCTAGCCAACCTTCCTCCACCCTTTGCAAAAACGAATGCCATATTAAATTCCCTTAGCCAAAAAGGGTTCGCTCCAACTGATGTAGTGGCTCTCTCTGGAGGCCACACTATCGGATTATGTCACACCCTGAGCCGGCGGGATAGGATCAGTTGTCCCGTCGGGCGGAAGGTTCCCGGGGCGCGATATCGTGAGTGATAATCGTGATGATCAGATTGTTTACATTGCACATGATACAAATGAGAAATGGTAACTATAATAGAATTACAAAGTTAAATTACATCGGTATCGTTTATAATTTAACAATGTAAATCTACCATCAACATCATAACTTTCTATCTTGCATTTATACAAGATATACAAAATAATTCGTATAATGATGTCTTCAAAATATGCAGGTCCAAAATACTAAGTCTTCTATCTGAAGTCCTAGTCCAAAAGGAATAACTCCTTAGTTGACCTGTTCGTCACCTGAGAAGTCATGCAAAAATCAAGTCAACACATGGTTGGTGAGTTCATATAGTGTTATGATTTGGAAATGATTTGAAAACCTCTTTTGGTAAAGACCCTAACCTCATTAACTCCACATGTAATATCCACATCGGTATGCTTATATATAGGGAATCACGAAAGGGTCAAGCCCAGACGCTATCCCACCACATACTAATATGCATATGACACTGTTGTTAATGATAATTAAGCATTTTTACCTAACACTTCTGTATTTGATTATGATTTTGAAACCTGATTTGCCTTTGATCCTCTTGATTTTTGATCGTAGATATAGGATTTCCCAAAAGTCAGTGATAACAGTAAAATGTCAAATATTTAATTAAATAATTAAATAAAACATTAAAGTACAACTAAGACATGATGATTGGGCATTATTTGACCCAATCAATTAGACTTAGTTGTTGGTGGTTGTCCAAGTTGTAACCTCTCACACGTGACCCATGTCAGGCATAACTCACAAGGAGTACACATGAACTGAGCAGTATTTTAATGTTTTGCCCGTTACAGCCTGACCCAATGGTCTTCTGCATCTGAGTGGGACTTTAATGTTTTGCCCGTTACAGCCTGACTCAATGGTCTTCTGCATCTAAGTGGGACTTTAAGGATATCCTACGATTCTTGATCTCTTGATTCTCATGATTTTGACTTTGATATTGATTCCATTTGATCGTTCATGTTATTGCCCGTTACAGCCTGACCCAATGGTCTTCTGCATCTGAGTGGGACTTTATATGTGTGTTACACGTGGTCTTGATTCCTTATACAACTGACATCCACCTTAGGTTGAAGATTAATGATTTCATTAGATCATAATGATTTCATTATTAACATGATTCACACACATTTATGATTTCTGATTTCTTGAGTCTCTTGATCTTGATCTTTTGACTTTCCCATGATTCACAATGATAATTGATTTGATATTGATTCTTGGATCTCAGATCTCACACTGAGCTATGATTTCTTTGAATGTGATCTTTTGATTTTGTTCATTTGATTCCACTTTGAGTTTAGATTCTTGAATTGGAGATTTATGGACTAAGGGTTGATTTAAAGTTTAAATTAAAGTATTACTCATAAGAGTACTTTAATTAATTTGATAATTTGATCTGTTTAATAATTTCCTAGACAGGAGTCTAGGAGTATCAACAAACATATATATGTAAAACATATAATAAATAAAAGCATTTAAATAAACAGTTTAAATAAAACAGTTTACGCATGCTTCTCAGCCCCGCGTTTTAAAACAAAAATGTTAGAAAAGGGGCAATGAACTCACCTGTGCTGCTTTGAACTGAATCACAAAAGATAATGTGCGCTCCCTGAATGTTGCTTATGTGTCTTTAGAACCTGAGTTGTTTTAAGAGATTTCGAATACGATGAGTATTTATAATAGACGTTGGGTCTAGGGTTTGGTCTCGGTGTGCAACTATGTGTCCTAGATACCAATGTGATTCTAAGATTTTCTCTAACTAGACTAACCTTGTTACCCAGTAATAACCCTTATCCCACAATAGCTTTTAAAGTCTTTAATTAAACATTTTTAAGTTATCCATTTTATATTAAGGGTTTAGAAATCATAATTTATAGTGGTTTAACAAAGTTTATAAATCATTTCCTTTACTAAAATATAATTATTTAAAAGATGAATATACATAACATGATGAGCTTAAGTTAAGCCCATTGGGCCGACCTCGACCCATTAATTGACTTGGTTCTTTTTCAAATGATTCCTTTCTAGTACTGTGACGAACTAAGCCAAGAAGACTTTGATGAATCATTTAGGTTAATTACATCTCCTTATGGAATTTGTTAACTAAAGATAAGTTCTCATTTTATGGCCTCATGATAAAACCATGTTCCCTCAAAGTTGGTGGCATGAGTTGAAACCCTAATACACATCCCATGCACACACATCATGCATGCGTACACCATGCATGCACACACACACACACTCACATGCTTAAAGTTCACGTAGGTGTTGCCATGCATTCGGGGTTCGTGAATTATGACCGACGGCCTGCACCCAACCCTTAACTGTAATAGACCTCTAAACCACTTGACCGAATAGAGTCTGACCGAAGGAGTACCCGATCGACTGAGTCAAGCCGAATGTGACTTCCCGGCCGAATGATGAGTTGGTCGAATGGTCGGCTCACGAATGAGGTCCGATCGAATGAGGTTGGGCGAAGGAAATCTGTTTCGGGCGAATGAGATGGACCGAAGGAGATTCATTCGCTGGAGCTTCGGCCGAAGGGATCCTGGGCGATCGAATAAAGATTGGCCGAGTAGGTTCTGGCCATTCGCCGAATGAAGAGTCTGTTTCGCCTATGGCTATTCGACGAATGAGGTTTGATCTGACCATGGTCATTCGGCGAATGTGAGTAGTTAACTCATTCGGCGGCCTGTATGGAGAGGCTCATTCGGCCGAGCGAGGTTCGAGATAGGCAGCTCCCAGATCGATCAAAGCGACTTAGCATTTCCATAGAATTTGTTCCTACAACATACTAAGGTGTCCTAGAGTGAATACTAAGTGTTAAAATGGTCTGGAATCGGGTTTTAAGGTGGGCGATCCAAGGGTTTCGAAAACCCTAAAAACCGAGTTCATAATCGGGATTTTACCTCAAATTTGATGGATGAACTCTTAGATCCGTTGTACTTTCGTGTTCTACTAGTGATGGTGGTGATTTAGACACCAAGAACACGAAATTTGGTGAAGAAACAACCAAGAAATCTTAGTGAGAAGGTGGAATTTCTTGTGAAGGTTTAGAGAGAGAAAGAGATGAACGTGAATGGGGTGGTGATGGCTGGTTGGTGGGTTGTTGTGGCATTAAAAGCCACATTAAATTTAGGGGAAAATACCCGGGTTTGTTCGGGTTCGTTCGGTTTCGCGCAGAAACGTCGGTTTCGCGTCATTTTCGTTACGAGACGACTCGGTTTTAAAATAGAATCATAAAATTTATTTTAGGTTGTGATTCCTAATAAATTAACTAAATATCTTTTAAATTTTTTTCATTTACAAAATATTTATTTAACGTTTAAATCGAATCGCGCAGTCATCGCGCGTATTTGTTCGAATCGTCACCCGATCAAACACGACAATAACTACACTTTTCAATGTTGTTTTCTAATTATTGAATATCATTCAGAACGTTAAACTTTCAGATTTATTCGTACAGATCGTCACCTATACGAATAATCCGTCGGTTTAGCATTCACGTAATGACATTCGTGCTGTTTTGTTCTGTAATGCCTCACATACGTTAATACATAATAAGATCCTAACAAATAAATCACATGATGATTCTGTGTTGCCAGATAATTATCTGACTCAAGAAACATTGTTCTGAACTGATTTCCCTGAAATGACTGTGAATTCACTGTTTTGATAATATGAAATGATACTGAAACTCGATCTGAATATGAAATACACTGAATTACATAAGATTTGTACCTGATTACTGTTCACGTACTGTTTACGATCACTGTTCCGGTGACGATTCCGGCACTGATGTTACAGATTAGCCAATTGCACCTCTTTCACCACTCGGCTCTAGTCGAGATCCAACCTTGGACCACACCTTTTACAAAAACCTAAAATTAATATGCCCCACAATAAACTCCACAAAAACCACTTTTATGGACATTAGGTCCCCTAAGATGTTCGACAATAAGAATTATATTGACCTTATAAACTTCCAAGGGCTTTTAACCTCGGATCAAGACTTGTACACAGACAAAAGGACTCGAAGTATTGTCAAAATCTTTGCGGTAAACGAAACACTATTTTACCAAAATTTCGTGAGTGCAATGATAAAGATGTCACAATTGAGTGTGTTGACGGGCAGTCAATGAGAGATACGTAAAAATTGTTCGCATAGAAACTCAAACGGCTTGTTCATGTTACCTAACATGGAAAAGGGTCAAGACGTGAAGTTGGCATGGTACTAGGCACAATATCGTGTTTAGGAATGTAATATATGATGAAACGATGTTTTTATGCATGAATGTATTGTTATCGATAACTAGTGTATTGTATGTCGATATAAATAAATACTAATACCGTTAGTTTACGCTTATCAAATATGTTACGACCAACTTGTAGGTTCATGTTTGGGCCTAACCTAAATGGTAATCAAAATTCCAAATTAACATCTTGCGTCCTTTAATAGACATTCGCTTACACATTTGTGTGTCGTCACACTCGGACCAGACCAGATGTAACAATCGAATAATTAGCACATTTGATCGTGTATAAAATCTACGTTGAATTGACAATGGTAATTACTACAGATTGATAGTACACGAGAAATGATGAACGTAGGCGAAAACCGTGCGCGAAACGGAGTTACGGATTGTCCGGAATCGCGAAACGAAGAAAATTTTCAAAGTATTGAACTTCTGGACTCGTCGCGGTACGCGACGGAGATTTGAGAATCCTTCGCGGTACGCGATGGACCTAAAATATCTAAAATCCTCCGGATTTCTTCGCGGTACGCGAAGCTTTATTTGGCCCTCGTCGCGGTACGCGACGGGTGAGGCGGTGGAATGGATTGATCTTCTTCATCAGTTTCACGCAAACGATTACAAAATTTTTATTCCTCGAACCTGCTCCATTTCCAGACGCAAGAATTCGATTTTTAACCATCTAAACTCAAATCTGAAGCTTCCAGACTCTATGGATCGCACCATGGAACGTGTTTACAAGTTCTGATCGTTGTTCTATGCTCAAAACTCCGTCAGATTAGGTAATGATTCGTTTTAAACCTTCTAGTTCAATTTTGAGTGATTAGATCTTGATTTTTGAACGTAATGACATAGTTAGGATTGTTGATTATTGCCTAGATGATGGCTATGATTGATTAGAAATGAAGAACACGATGTTCTAACTGTTAAATCCTTGTTTTGATCCATTGTAATGCCCGGTTTGCATGAAATCACAACTACGATTATAACGGTTTAATCCATTTGATTATGACAATGTAGGTGATTAGCTTGGTTAATCTTTGAAATGCAAAGGTTAAATCTAAGTGTTTCAAACTAATCACGATCATTAACATACTCATTGGAACGATTATCTGATGTTTATGATAACTGTCAGATTAGTATGTTAAACATGGTTATTAAACCTATTCTAAGACTACATTGTGATATTTCATGATATCTGGGTAATCAATGATAAGGATTTATCATTTCTAAGCCATTAATCTGTTTTGGAACTGTTTTAGCATTATAATCAACAACATTAACTATTTGATGACTTTCAAGGCAATGTCTTTGACATTGAACGTTCAGAAAGATCTAATCAGTAGGTTAAAACATAAATAACTTATTAAGTGTAAACTGATGCAGAATTATTCCATTAGTACCAGTTTACGAGGAATCTTGTTACCGTAAGATATCAAGTGAGTTCTTGCAGTCCTGTTTTAAATGTTTTATCATTTTGGGCTGATATGCATGTTATAAAGTCATTTTATGAAAATGATTGTATGTATGTATAAAGTTATTGTATGAAAGTGATTTTAACCTGATTATGGTCAGGTAAATCATGTTTTCAGGAAAAGTATGTTTTCAGATAAAGAATGTTTTAAGTCTCAACTACGGTTGAGAAGTGAATGATTTTAAGAATCTCAGCTGAGATATAACGAATGTTTTTAAGTCTCAACTGCGGTTGAGAAAGAAATGATTATTTTTTTTATAAAGACACTCGACTGAAGTCGAGGAGGAAATGTAAAACACTCGGCTGAGGTCGAGGAGGAACATAAGACACTCGGCTGAGATCGAGGAGGAACATAAAACACTCGACCGAGGTCGAGGAGGAAATGTGGTTTTGCCAACTGCGGTTGGGCAAAACTTGAGCACAGCAGTGAAAGGAGCCGCTTTTGCTTATGATGTTTAAAGAGTCATGTGGAAACACGGGCCTGGCGACTGTGTCGCCAGTTGATGGAATCTTATGCATGTGTAAGTTATCGACTTCGGGTTGATAGTTATAGAGCCTTGTGCTGCACAAGCCTGTTTGACTTCAGAGTCAGCAGTTGATGGGGAAGTTCCTTCACGGTATGAATTATGTTATGATGATATGTATGTTATGGAATTATGTTATGATGCTATGTATGTTATGTAATTATGATATGAGAGCAGGTATGCTATGTATTTAAATTATGACATATGACGACATGAATGAATAAGGATTTTTCTAAGAAATGAACTTAGAACTCACCAGCATAAAGCTGACTTGTTTTACATGCATATCAGGTTGAATAGCTTAAGAAAGGAGACCAGGAGGGCTCATGGCTTATGTTGAAGACTACCCCTGGCATAGACTGGCTATGTTATAAACCTAATAATGATATGGGCTATGTATTAATGTTTATTTAGGTTTGTATAATATTTTATGTAATTACCTTAAATTCCGCTGCTATGATAATGTAAATATGGTTAAGGACTATGAGTATGATCATTTACCAACCGAGGGGCTCGGGGCCTCTCACCAGACCAGACCTTTTAAGTTGAAGAAATGAAGTCTATAGGCCGACCCATAATATGGTATATCGGTATTAAGTAAAACAGATAGTTTTAATAAAAGAGTCAGGTTAGATCATTTATTTTTTAAATCAGTTCAGATATAAAGTTCAAATCTAAAATCTTTTATTTTTTAAACAAATTCACGTATCTCTCCAAAAATTCATAAAAAAGTAGATAAAAAAGGTCAATATAAATTGGCATATAAAGTTCAAATATGAAATCATTCGCTCTTCAAAAAGTTAAGAAGATCGAACTTTGTCTTCAATCATCAATCGTTATTGAGACAGTGTTACCATAAAGATCTAAGAAAAAAAATAAGAAATTGAACAACATTTATCAATTATATATTAAATCAATTAGACGTACTCTTTTTTTTTGTTGAAATTAATCCAACAAACTATAATTGATGTTGAATGTCTAAGCCAACTT
Organism: Mikania micrantha; assembly: GCA_009363875.1. Lineage (NCBI taxonomy): Eukaryota > Viridiplantae > Streptophyta > Magnoliopsida > Asterales > Asteraceae > Mikania > Mikania micrantha. The sequence continues at coordinate 7,469,035 of CM018687.1, forward strand.
ATGAAAATACCAGGTTAAATTGCATCAGATAACCCTTAATGGGTTCGATCTCTTGTCATCGGGTTATTCCCCTGACTGGACCGAGACACTTATTTTAATAAATATGATGACGGTGACCGACCCATATAATGATTATCGAGGTTGTAATAGATATTTTCTATTATTTTTTTGCTGGGTAACTAGGTTAGACGGTTTTGTGCACACCCTTATCTGTGTTTGATACATTCTTTCCCGTTTATATGCAAATACATTCATAAGCAGAATGTTGTATTCAAACGAGAATTGATAAATTGTTAAGAATAAAAAATACATTATATGCAGCATATTTATGAGACATAAAAGTAATCTATTTGTACTTTATTTTCTTTTTAAAAAAAAAGAACTTATGGTTATAAATAATTCTTTTAATTTTCTAAAAATATTAGTTCTTAATTTAATATCTTTATACACACAAAAATGTGTGGTGTATACACGCACACACATAGTTATTCATAACAAAAAAGAAACATTCATTGTCAAATGTTTAAGTGGCAAAAAATAACATATTTCTTCTTTTTTAATTTTAAAATAAAAACACTTGATCGAATTTGTTACTGATTCTTTTAGTTATTAACTGATGTTAATTCTCAAATGAAAATCCTCTTTCATATATGTATAATTGCTTAGTTTTGTTGGCTATTGGATGTCTCATTGCCAATAAGGTCAATGTTCCTATCAAGATAAGATAAAATAGTTGCGCTTTAGAAGACAACAAAGTTAAATGTGTAAAAATGTTAGGCATTTATATGATCATGAATCGACACTTAGAGATTTGATATGCTTTATACTTTATGAAATAATAAAATTATAAAAATTAATAATTGTGATTATTAATTAGATTAAATAAATAAAGTTTAATCAGTTAGCTTTCATCATTTAACGTTTAACTGGTAAATATTGAAAAAGTGATTAATTGGTTAATTATTAGAGTGATTTACCTGTAAAAGTTGCAACATATTAGAATGTATAGGTGTTTGTTGTGAATAAACGTATGTAAACTCAGATCATGGGGCATATCATATCTAAAGTGAGAAAAAAAAAAAAAAAACAACCCAATTTTTCTTCTACTCTCCGTGTGCGCCAGGCACCACCATCACAGCTCATCACAGCCACTAGCAGCCAAGGGTTGTGTCACCACCATCGAGCAAGCCGCACACCAGGGTTGCATAAAGGCTGCACCAGGGCCAGGGGACACACACTAGGGCCGCATGAGCCGCGACACCAGGCTAGGGTTGCGACGAGCCAACCACAGGTCCAAGTTATTGTGTTGGTATATTCAGATCTAGGTCAAGCAAAAATGAACATATACTGCTTTGTTCAAAAATTTGACTCTTTTCATTCATTAGAAACTTGATTACACAAAAAACAAGACAAGGAAATAAGCACACTAAATACTACCACACCATGCTACCCACGTAAACATTTTCTCAAAAAAATATCTAACACAACCCATGACTTAGACCCACTAACTAAGACTTTCTAAACAATTAAACATGTGACTAAACAAGTAAAATAATCAATAATCAATCCAGCTTTTGACCTGCTCCATTATACCGACCCATACCCTTTGACAAGTCAAGATTAACCCAACATATTTGTGATTTGGACGAATTCGTGGATTCATACGTTCATGATTAGTCACTAGACAAATGGTTGTCACATCCATTGTGAATGGAAAGATTTTCACTAAACCTTTTTCAAAACCAAATATTTTCAAAACTAATGTGACTCACCAACCTAGCGTTGACAGATTTTACATGTTCTCAAGTTATAGAGAGAGAAAGATAGGGTCTCTTAGTGGAACCTACAACTCCTGCATGAAATCTCTCCGAATAGCCCGGATACAAGATTCAAGACTTGCACCTGTGCAAGCAACCCTTGTGGGACATCTGGTCCTCATTCCATATGTCCAAGTCAAGTTGTAATATAATTAAATTCTGGAATAGTTGTAATTTAATTTTATTCATTTAATACATTTAGTATTTCTCATATAATCATGTGCAATGTAACAATATGATCACTCCGATTACAATCACGCCTCTGGACTATTCCGCCCAACGGGTCTCCGATTCGATCCGGATCGGGGTATGACAGAATAACACAATGATCTTTAAAAAAGACACAATTACTTATTGATGTCGATGGAGCTTAGCTAATAAACTAACTAAAAACCGACTCTAAAATAGACACAAAGTAATAAATCTAGACTCTCTAAAACCTAAGCTACCGACAGGCAAGTGTACCTATCGTATGTAGCAGAGCAAAGCAAGTCCGGATATCGAACCCACAGACTTCTACAGACTGTACTAACTAGACTCTATGACTTATCTATACAAAATTTGTACTTAAATAAAATAATAATAAGGAGGGGGGTTTTGCTAACAAAACTAAGAATAACTAAAAGAAAGCTAAAGAGAAGACACCAAAATGAACGAAGATAGAAACGAAGATCAGACGAAGACAAAACACTACCTAGGCATGAATCCTACACATGTTCAACAAAGAATCTATCGGTAATGGAAACAATGTGATACCGGGATCTTAAAATACTAAACTCAAAGGAAACCTAGAGCACCCTCGACCCTTCTCAAGGATTATCAACTAAGAGTCCTAGAAGCCGTTAAACCACCGGTTAAATGGATTTCCCTCACAGGTCATCCAATTATACTCAAAATGTATCCGCTAGACAATCTACCTCACGGCACGATAATCTCAAAACACCTAAGAAGTAACTGTTGAACAATCTACCTCACAGCGCGAAAGTCACAGTTTTCTTAAATGCTAGGGATGACTTGGGTTTTCCTATTGGATTCGGTAAACAAAGATATAAGATGAACTAGAAAGATCTTCTCACAAAGCTTCTAAACTAGCAAATCTAACACCCTAGACAAACCGACAATCTCTCACCTCACGGCTATCAAGATTGGTTGCACATCTAATATATCCATATCAAGATAATAACTCCTATGGTAAACTCGTACGTAGCAAACCATCCAATAATCAAAAACACACAGTAATTGACCTAGCATGCACCTATTACATGAAAGACATTCACCAAGGCACACAAGGAGTAAATCATCAATCCATAAACAATCATAGACACACATAAACATCCAATAATCCAATCCAAGTTTGTTACATCATGAGTTCATCACATAAACATAATCCAAAACCAATAAAAACCAATGTTAAACATGTGCCATCATCAAAACCTAGGTAGTTCTAAAAGATTAGCCAAGAAACATCATACGAATACAATCCATAATCTGCTTAAAGTGAATGAGAAACATAGAAATCAAAGAAAACAAAGAAACAAAGAAAACCGAATGAAGAACACCCGAATTCCTTGATCCTAAGCCTTCAATCTTCAATCCAATGCTTTCCCAACCTTTAAATCACCTTAGAATAGCTTTTCTTCGTCCTCCTAGTCGCCTCCAGCCGTTCAAAAACATCTTCTCCCTTAGGGTTTTCGACTTTTTGGCTTAAAACTGATTTTCTGCGATTTTAAGTCTGTGGCGTAGCGCGACAGATACCTCTAAATCTGTCGCGTAGCGCGAGAGATTTAGAAGGGTATTTTGGTCTTTTCCACCTCTAGCGTAGCGCGACAAGGTTTGCTGTGGTTGTCGCGTAGCGCGAGGGAATCCAGAATTCAGTTTTCTTCTTTTCTTGTTTCTGGGTCCGTCCTTACCCAACCGTGAGCTCGTTTCTTTGTACTTTATCACCGAATATACGTGTTTATTACCTGCAAGCATCAAATTACAGAAATGTGAAGCACCAGCTTAAATCGACTCTAAAACTGAATAAAACAGTACTGAAACTTAACAAAAACAAATAGAAAAACAGATGTGTTTTTTTAACACATCACTTATAAAAAAGACACAATGACAAGTTGAACAATTTTGTATAGATTATTGTGTTTTTTGTATATGTCATTGTGTCTTTTGTGTTTCTGCTTAATATTGTGTTTTTCTAAACAACATAAGACAAAATGATGTTGCAGTATACATAATGTTAATCAAGGATGACACAATGACGAGTATAAATAACAATATATTCTTTAAAAAAGATACAATTAACTGTAAAAAAGACACAATTACCTTTAAGAAAACACAAAAAAAATAATTATACACAAACGGTTAAGAAAAACACAATGACGATGATTGACACAATGAGCTGGAAAATTTTCATTTTTATAGCAACACTATGCTCATTTTAAAGATAAAAAATGCTCGTTTTTATGATATATTTTTAAAAAAAAGTAATATCGTATGTAAGAGTTAAGAGCGTTTAAAAATGTGGTGGAAAGTGGTTATTACTAAATTACCATTTAACAACTTTTTTCCTTTTAAATTTTAAATTTTCTCTCTAAAATTTGATCACATGATCTAATGGTTAAGAATCCTCTTAGAGTATTTAGGATAAGGATGTTATTTAGTTGAACCTAATCAACAAAAACAATAACAACAACCACACCCAGTAAAAATCTCATCTAGAGTAAGGTCTGGAGGAATGATAGAGATAAACCTTACACCTATCCCAGTTGTGATAGAGACGCTGCTCCGAAGGAATCCCCGACTCAAAGTCATCGTTTGAGGTTAATCATCTCAACGCTTTTAACGATTATGTTACCCCTTAAGGGCAACACATATACACATTATATGTGTGCACCGCAAATAGAGCGTTTTAGTTTAACCTAATCTTATAAAATAAATCAAGAATGAAATATACTTAGGACCACAATATCTTTGATGTATTTAGATGGCTATAAATACAAGCCATGATCCGCTAACCCCTACACACATAAACTGATAACTAAGTAGCATTGACAATGGCAATGGCTTTCTTCAAAGTTTCAAACATACCAGCACTCATCTTTTTATTATTATCATGTAACTTGATCAAAATATCAGAAACTCAAACGCCACCAACGCCTGCAGCAGGCCTATCTTATACATTCTATCGTAACAATTGCCCGAATCTCGAGTCGATCATACGAAAATATCTTCAAACCATTTTCTCTTCTGATATTGGCCAAGCTGCCGGTTTACTTCGACTTCACTTCAGTGACTGCTTTGTTCAAGTAAGTTTGTTTTTCTTTTGAAGATTTATTATGACAATTAATATGTGATGGTTTTTGTTTTTGTTTTTTTTCCTAAATTCTTTGAATTATCATGTGTCTCAATTCTCTTGTGTATTTTGGATATACGATATATGTGTATTTTTATAAGTTTATGGTTATAATAAAAATTATTTATAGTAAGTTTTTATGACTTATTTTGTAGGAGCAATTGCATATATTTCTCTACATACTCTATAAATTACATAAATATCGGACATAAAAAATAAATTACACATATCTCCTTACATAACTCTTAAGGTACATATTACCTCTTATCTAAGATTTTAGTTACATATATATCCTTTCTTAAAAAAGAAAAATTATAAAAAAAGAGTATATACAGTTTAATTTTAACTTTACTATATATGTAATTAGAGCTGTAAATAAAACGAATACGAATATTTCTATTTTGTACGTCCATCTTTGTGTCACGTGTGTGAAATTATTGTATGGTATTATATATATATATATAGATAGATAGATATAGATATAGGAGAAGGATCAAATACATGTGTTTCTTAACGTACTAAACGTAGGATGGCTTTTGAACCCTTTGATCAAACTAATCAATGGGTAAGATCTAGTGATCCCCACTTTATACCACTTTCTTCACAAAACAAGCATATAATATAACTGGAAGGGCGAAAGAGGAACAACCACATTTTCTATCTTAAAACAAGTTCCACTCGTTTTTTAAAAATTAAATAACTTTTACATGCTTTATTATTTTTTTAAAAAAATTACACCATAAAATTGAAAATTTTATTATCTTTAATTTGAGTATAGTGTTGTTATAGTTCTTTTAAAAAAAAAAAATGACGTGGTCCGTGATTTTTATGCTTGGTACGTGATTATTGGTACGTGATTATGCAGTTGGTCATTTGGTCATGCATGTTAAGTGACGGTCCGTGATTTTCATATAACGTGGTCCGTGATTATTGGACCGTGATTATACATTTTGTTCTTGATTATATGTGTTAAAATACGATATAAGATTGTTATATAATGTGGTCCGTAATTATTAGACCGTGATTATCCTAGTGGTCCTTGATTATGAGGGTTAAATGTCAGTCTGTAATTATACGAATCACAATCTGTAATTTTATATGGACAATAATGCCCCTTACCCTGATGACACATGGCGCGTTTCTATTCTTCCTACGTTTAGCACGTTAAATTAATATGTACGTTAACCGTCCCCTATATATATATATATATATATATATATATATATATATATATATATGAGAATGATCAATTGTTAATCATTTCTTATTGCGATAACCAAATAACTACATATTATTACTTTGGGTCACACATCAGAGTAAATTTAAAGGTATAGCTTTTTTTCTTCTTTTTTAATTATTGTAATTAATGTGGACCTCACTTACATTAATTAAAAAAGAAGAAAAACCACACCTTTATATTTACTATAATGTGGGCCCCAAATTAATAAAATGTAGTTATTCGGTTATCGCAATAAAGGAGAGTTAACAATTGAACCCCTCACACAAGTAACGGAGAACACACGAAAGCTTTGGAATATTATTTTCGAGTGCTTGAACGAAACCCATTCTTACCACAAGCTTTTAATGATATGGTCGTAATCTGTCATTACGTGCGACTATCTCCACTATAGAGAGAAAAAAGTCAAGAAACATCAAATCGCTAGTAAATACTAGAAGGCTTTCTACATATGGGTATTGAGAATCAGTACATGAAATTTTAATGAATTTGAAAGAAATCGTATTGAGAAGTAATCTCTATGGAACTTGTAAGGAGTCCATTATATACACACACACACATAGATATATACAAGTTAATGTTCAAATAATAACTCACTCTCAAAGCATTAACCCAAAATAACTATGCCAAAAACTCTGCCAAGTTGAAGCCAAATCTTGGATTTTTTAACATCATTGTAACACATTTTGGACGCTTTCTTCTTTTATGAGTTTGCGTAAATTCATCACCGTTTAAGACGTAACATCGTTGTAAGTTTTTGACTTACAACATTGTAACTATTTTAGATCAAAAGTTTACAATGATGTTAAAAAACCATGGCAGGGTTATTTAGGTTAATGCTTTCATAAAAGAAAAAAATGTTGTAAATGTGTTACAATTATGTTAAAAAAATCCAAGATTTGGCTTTATGTTGACAGGGTTATTTGGGTTAATGCTTTCAAAGTAAGTTATTATAAGATCACAATCACATTATATATATATATATAGGGAATGGTTCGAATGTTAACCCTTCCTTATTGCGATAACCAAATAACTACATCTTATTACTTTGGAGCCATATTAAAGTAAATCTAAATGTGTAGGTTTTTCTTATTTTTTTATTAATGTAAGTAGGACCTACATTAATTTAAAAAAACCTACACATTTAGATTTACTTTAGTGTGGGCCCCAAAATAATAAGATTTAGTTATTCAGTTAATGCAATAAACATGGGTTAACATTTGATCCTCTTCCTATATATATATATATATATATAAGGATTGAATATAATGAAAACTCAATCTTAGAGAGAAAACCATTAAACTTTATGTGAGCCATTGATTTGGAATCTTGAAAATATATGTGTGGTCCAAATTAAACCTGAATAAAAAATTGGGGTTTGAATCCAAATATATATGTGTGTGTGTATGCGTATATATATATACGGATTGAATCAAATGGCTCACATAGGGTTTAAGGTTTTCTCTCTACGATTGGGTTTTTATTGAATTCAATCCCTATATATATATATATATAATTTTCTTTAGCATATGGAAAGTTATTTTATACCTATTTAACTAGTGGCCATAAATGGTTCTTTTAGTTAGTAATTTTATACATTTTTAATACTTATTTAAATATACATTTATTTAATTAAAACAAATTTATAAAAATTAAAAAACTCAATTAGGCTTGCGAAGCGACTTAAGCTCCACATATGAAGCTCAAGCCGAAGCTCAATAACTAAAGTAGTTATATTTCAGGGCTCAAGCTCTAGATCAGACTTATTTAAACTCAACTTGTTCGAGTTTTTTACCAATGTAATCTCAAGTATGTCACAAGTTAACTTGGTTTGTTTATACTCTAATTGTAGGAGACATAAAGTCTAATATCATGTAAAGGTGTACAAATCGGTTAACCGGTCCAAACCGGTTTTTAAATTACCCGAACCGGTTAACCGGTACATAGGGTTCACCGGTTTTTCCTAAAAACCGGTTCGGTTATTAACCGGTTTTTTTAACCTAAAATCTGTAACCTATGGAACCGAACCGGGTATAAACCGGACCGGTTAACCGGCCAAACCGGTTCAAAAACCGGTTTTTAAACCTTTTTTTTTATCCGTTAATCCGTTTGATCCGTCCGTTAGACTTAGAGTGTTGAACCGTAACCGTATTGAACCGTTTTTTTTATTATACGTTTTCAACCTTAAAGTTAAATTAATAAAATCATAATAAAAAAAATCATAATAAAAAACTTAACAAAATCAAATCTAAAACTAATAAATAATAATTACTAAACCCTAATAAACCTTAAAACCTTAAACTAATAATTACTAAACCCTAATAAACCTTAAACTAATCAAACTAATATTAAACTAATAACTAATAAACCTTAAAACCTTAAACTAATAATTACTAAACCCTAATAAACCTTAAACTAATCAAACTAATATTAATCTAATAATTACTATTTACTAATATTAGTTTAAGGTTTTATTAGGGTTTAGTAATTATTAGTTTAAGGTTTTAAGGTTTATTAGTTATTAGTTTAATATTAGTTTGATTAGTTTAAGGTTTTATTAGGGTTTAGTAATTATGAGTTGATTATTTTAAGGTTTATTAGTTATTAGTTTAATATTAGTTTGATTAGTTTAAGGTTTTATTAGGGTTTAGTAATTATGAGTTGATTATTTTAAGGTTTATTAGTTATTAGTTTAATATTAGTTTGATTAGTTTAAGGTTTATTAGGGTTTAGTAATTATTAGTTTAAGGTTTTGATTAAATAAAATTCAATGAACTTTATTAGTAAGGATTTCAAATAGCATATTTCATTAAAATAAATTAATTACACAAGATTTAAAGTTACAAAATTAAATATAAAATCGAAAATAGAAATTAGTCTTCGCTTGGTGCTTCGGATTGTAGTTCCGGACTATTGTTCCGCATCCATTCATCCATTGCCTGTTCTTCGTCGGAAAGTGGGAATGTCATTCCTTCCTCAACTTCAACATCGTGTATTGTCACTTCTATCTCAAGCTCGCCTTCAAGTTGTGTGTGGTCTTGTACACGTTCCATTGCGTCCAAATGGTCTTTCAAGCAAATGCACATCTCCAATGATGCAGGAGTAAGCCTCGTCCTTCGTATCGATAAAACCCTGCCACTAAGAGAAAAAGCAGACTCCGAAGCTACCGTAGAAGCTTGGACGCTTAGTAAATCATGGGCCATGGCAGATAGAATCGGAAAGTGAGGTTCCTTTTGTTTCCACCAGGCCAAAATATCAAAGTTTTCAAATTCTTCCGGCGTAAGATCGGAAATCCAATCTGTCCTTAGGTACCTTCCTAGTTCGCTACTTGCGCTAGTACCTCGGGCTCGTTTAGTTACATTTTGTCTTAATGTGTTAAATAAATCAAAGTTAACATCTTGGCTTCTACTCGAACTAGAAGCCGCATACATTGTTTGTTGTATGTTAGATGTTTCACCATATTTTTGTAAATAATGATCAAACATATTTTGAAAATATATGTTAAAGTTATTTTTAGTGTTTGTTGCAAAGTTTGGGTCTTTCAAATCCAAACCCAAAGCACTGACTATTTCATCAACTAATGTTTCAACGCCAGCACCATTGAAACATGGGTTTAATGCCGTCGCACAAGTAAATACGGGCGGCATTTCTTGAAAGTATTTCTTTAGTTTTAATTTCATTGGAAGTAACATTCCCGTATATATTTCATTATTTTCACCCGTCGATGGAAATTCGTTAATTTTTCTTGTCATTATAAATAATTGTTGAAGAACCAAACAAGACGTGGGATAATAAACTCCCGATAAAATTGTTGTTGAATTTTTAAAAACTCCAAATAAACTAGTAAATTCTCCTATGGCGTCCCAACATCGGCGATTAAATCTTTTAGCCTTACGTTCTTCCACTAAATTGTTATGAAATACTTCCAAGGTTTCCCTTTGTCGTAAGGCGCTGTTAAACATACGCCAAGTCGAATTCCATCTTGTTGGTACGTCCCAAGACGGACCTAAAAAGATGGAGTTCGTATCCTCACATAATTTTTGATATTCCAAATATCTTCTACGGCTTTTCATAAAAACATCCTTTAACATTTGTTTAAATTTTTCTTTTAACATATTCATTCCCTCAACCGCAAGAGCATCACTCACAACCAAGTTAATAATGTGAGCAACGCATCTTGTATGAAAAAAAAAAAGCACCGTTACATATCGGTTTATATTTAAGTTTTAATTTTTGAACAGCATTCGTATTATTTGAAGCGTTATCAAAACTTATAGAAAGTATTTTATCTTGTAAATGGAATGTTTGTATTATTCCATCTAACATGTAAAACAAATTATCCCCCGTGTGAGGATACGGAAACATTTCGAACGCAATCGTACGTTTCATCATTTGCCAAGAATCGGGATCAATCCAATGCGCGGTAACGCAAAGGTACGATTCAGGCAAACCATGAGGTGCCGACCAAACATCCGTTGTTAGGTTAACACCGGTTTTTAAATCTTGAAAACCTAAAATTAATTCTTGTTTGGCTTGACGCCAACGTTTTAAACAATCACGTCTAATAGTAGTTCGACTTACTTGATGATATCGTGGTTGTAGCGCCTTTTGAATCATCTTCGTCAAGCGTGGGTTGTCAAAATGATTGAATGGCAAACTTTCTTGAATCACCAAGTTCCCCATCATTTCACGAACCATGTCGGGATTGAAATTCCAAACCCCGCACTCTTGAGACATTTGTGCTTGATCGTTTGCGGGATTATTTTTGACAACAACACAATGTTTCGTTTTCCAATGGCTTCTTAAAGTAGAATTAGATTCCGGTTTAAGAAAAGTACCGCAACCTTTGCACCGTGCCTTATCGACACCGTTCGACATTTCGCATAAGTCGAAATGTTGAAATAGCTCTTTGTTCCTTGTTGTAGTTTTTATTCTAACAACGGTTGGTTCGTTTGAAGTGGATGCACCAACACCAACGGAACTATGAGCACTTCGTGAGCTTGCCATGGATGAAATAAAGATTTAATTAGAATTACGAACGTAATAGAAGAAGAGATTGAATCGAGAAGAAGTAGGAGATCGTTTTTTGAGCGTATTTGATCGTTTTCGAGCGTTTAAGAAGAAGAGATGTTGTAAGATGTTGTGTGATCAAACCAAAACAATCCCCATCTATTTATACTAACGTTTAGGGGCAAAATGGTCCAAAAAAATGTAAAAAACGGCTAGAAACGGCTATAAACGGCTAGTTTTTTTAATTTGCTCGATCGGTTAACCGGTTAACCGGTTAATACCCGGTTAACCGGTTAATACCCGGTTAACCGGTGTCAACGGCTAGTTTTTTTGTCTCCAACGGCTAGTAACGGCTAGATTTTTGAAATATAACCGGTTAACCGGTGTCTACCCGGTCAAAAAAACCGGTTTTTCTTTAACCGGTTCTAACCCGGTTTCGCCCAAAAGACTCCCAACCGGTCTCTAACCGCCGGTTTTTCCACGTAGCACAAACCGGTACCAATAACCGGTTCCCAAACTGGTTTCTAACCGGTCCCAAAACCGGTTCGGTTCGGGTAACCGGTTTTTTTGTGCACCACTAATATCATGTTCTATGATACAATCATATAATGTAGATGATGCTTATAAAATTATATAAGAGATCAAAACATGTAGAGAAATGATTTAGAGTAAATTACAGATATGGTCATTGTGGTTTTGCTGGTATTTCACTCTTGATCTCTAGATTTCATAAATTACTCACATAGTTACAAACTTTAGACATTTGTAACACATATAGTTATTAGGTCATCAAATTACCCTTACATAATTGACCAAATTACCCTCACATAAGAAATATATATGTTACAAATGTTTAAAGTTTGGGAGCATATAGGTAATTTATGAAACCTATGAAATAAGAGTGAAATACTATCAAAATACATGTATCATCTTTAAATTTTAAATGATTGATTTAAATCATTTAATAAGCCTTGACATTGAACTATGAAAAGTTGAAAAGATGAGTTATGATTCGATCATAAGTATGCCTGGCAAAATGAGCGGGTTGGGTCGGGTTGGGTAACTGGTCAGGACGGGTTCGGGTCAGGATGGGTGCGGGTTAGAACGGGGTTTTAAGCAAAATGAGTTCGGGTCTAAATGGATTGTTCTTAAAAAACATCAATTTAATTTAACTTAAGATGTATTATAAGTAAACAAATAGTCCATTTGGATAATTTTTAGTGATTTTCTCATCAAATATGTTATTAATTTTTCTTACATTGTTTGAATCCATTGCATTTACATACTTATTTGGTTACCCGTCTTGACCCGCATTGTGTTTAAGTGCTGCTCATCTCAACCCATTCAATATTATGATGTTACACATTTCAACCCATTATACTATAATTGTTTACCCAAACCAACCAATTTCCTTTAACATGGGTAAAAATTGTCACCTCTAATCATAAGTCAATAAACTAAATGTTAGCTGCTTAATGCTTCTCAAAAATATTTTTATGTAAAAGTCGTGTATCATTAATATTTGTTGTATATTTTAATATATTGTTGATTTCTCATAATGATATATAATAATATCATTAATAACATTTTTAATGTTTATATTCAAGTTAAGAATCCCATTTTTTAGACACCCGATCTGCTACCTTTGCGTTTTTTTTGTTTCTCAAGCAAAAATAAGTTTGGACATCTTTCTTCGAGCCTTTCTATATCCAACCACTCATATTGGTCGTGAGACCGGTCGGTGAGGGCGTCTAATGGTGGCTTTTACCATTTTTTTTCTATATCCAACCAGTTATCCTCCCAAAACAAAGTTAATGATAACGATATAAAAGTATTGTTACACACACATGACATAGTGACAGTTTAGTTATTGTGGTAAAAATGTGTACTTGTATGGTTAGTGATAGTAATAACTAGATCTAATAATCATTAACTATTTACATTTTATAAATTTATATATGTACACACTTTTTTATATTCAGTATAATCTTATTTTTAAATAACTAAAACATAAAAAAATAACCATAAGTAAGCATTCTTATAAATATTGTATTTAGACATTACAAGAAAAATAACACAAGCGTTCAAAGTTCACAATTTCTCCAAACATGTTCGAATAAATGGAATTTTAGATTAGATTAAATTAAGGTTTTGACACATGTGTTTTAAGTGTTTTAACTATTTCAACCTAAAATAGAATATTCTATCAATAGAGCCCCTATGATTTAAACAATTAACGTTTTTTGCCCCTAAACTTAACTATTTTTAACGGTTTTGACCCTAAAACTAACTATGGTTGGGGGCCAAAAATATTCGATCTTTAAACCATAGGGCATTGATAAAAGATTTTATTTAAGGTTGAAATAGTTAAAACACTTAAACCACATATATATATACCAAATCCGTAATTTACTCAATATTATGCAACTCAACATTACGTATATGAATGTGATTTGTTTCTTTGTTCCTCGTTAAATTCCAAATAATTGGGGTCGTCTTGTTTATAGTTTTGTCAAAAGAAATTATGAGGGTGTCATTAAACATGATGATACCCGATTACATATCGCTTTGTAATCAAGTTGAAACACTCACAATCATTTATGAATATATAGATTTAATTTGTTACGACAAATGGAGGTATATATAACAATTGCTCAAATTAAAAATCTTGTATGTATGCATACATGTATGTATGTGTATGTATATAGGAGAGGGATAATAAAAGGGTTTGTAACCTTGAAAAGTGTAAGAAAACACAAAGGAAACACGCATGAATAACAATACAAGGGGTGAATATATCAAAACAAAAAACACACATAACGCATACAAATCACTTGCAAATTTTCTTATTTTTTTAAATGTTCATAATTTTTTATGTGTTTATATTTTTTTAAAAACTATACCATAAAATTGAGTTTTTTTATAAAATAAAAATTATTAGTACTTGTTACAACTATGCTATAGAATAAAGTTTTTATATTGTCTAACAAGAAAAACCAAATATGTAACATGCGTTTAACAAACATTTATAACATTTTTTTATTTATATATTTTTTTCTTATAACATATATTACAGTTCTAAATGCAAAAAATTTTAAAAAATGAATAAGAATTTGGGTTTGCACACATATATGTGTGGGGGACGGTTAACGTACATATTAGTGTTAACGTGCTAAACATAGGAAGCCACAGAAACGCGCCATGTGTCATTAGGGTAAAGGGTATTATCGTCCATATAAAATTACAGACCGTGATTTACAAAATTACAGACTGACATTTAACACACATAATCATGGACCATCGGATAATCACAGACCAATAATTACGGACCACATTATATAACAACCATAGACTGTATTTTAACACACATAATCAAGGGCAAAATGTATAATCACGGCCCAATAATCACGGACCACGTCATATTAAAATCACAGACCATCATTTAACATGCATGATCAAAGGATCAACTGAATAATCACGTACCAATAATCACGTACCAAGCGTAAAAATCACGGACCACGTAAAAAAACTTAAAAAAACTATAACAATACTATACTCAAATTAAAAATAATAAAATTCTCAATTTTATGGTGTAATTTTTTTAAAAAAATAATAAAGCATGTAAAAGTTATTTAATTTTTAAAAAACGAGTGGAACTTGTTGTAACATTATAAAATGTGGTTGTTTCCTCTTTTGCCCTTCCAGTTATATTTTACACTTATTTTGTGGAAAAAATTGTATAAAGTGTGGACCACTAAATCTTAACCATTCATTAGTCAGATCAAATGGTCCAGAATCCATCCTACGTTTAGCACGTTAAGAAGCATATGTATTTGATCCGTCTCCTATATGTGTGTGTGTGTATATATACACGTATGTATGTATATATGGCAATTTCTTAAGATAACCATCATTTTGAATAAAACTAAGAATCATAATCATTAATCCATTTTTTCTTTTTTATTTCCTTATATTATAAGATAATAAATGTAAAAAAAATAAAAGAAAATATGTATTTTAGGTTATTACGTATATGTAACTTGTATGTTACACATACTGATTACATATATGTAACTTAGAAACTTTTTGAGTTACATCTACGTAACTTCGTGATCTATATATTTTTTTCAAATTTTTTTTGTAATTTTATAACATTTCTAACCATATAATAAAAAAATTTAAAAAAAATTATTAGTTAGTATGAGTTTTTTTGGTTTTCAACAAAACGAGGAGTTTCTCATGAACATTCCTAGGGTAAGGATCGGTTGTTAATGCACCTTAATTGAGGAAATCCAATTAATTTTGACAAGATAAAATAAAAAATTTACAACAATGTTAACTTTTAAAAGTTGATAAATTTACTTATACACGTAAGAAAAATATTCTACGTATGTTACAAATAATTAGAATGTTGCGCCTCATCCAATCCCTAGGGTTAGAGTATTGTGCATAAATCCAACCGACTTTGAATACGTACATAAATTATTTTTTTAGGTTTTTTTTATAATGTTATTTTTATTTTTATGTATATATTTTAATTTAAATTTCATTAAAAGTTAGCCTGGCCACAAAGCAGAAGTGTAACCTTGAATGCAAAATAACCTGTTACGTATCTGGATGCTAAAAAAAACGTGTTAAAATCACACATCAACAAAGAAATATTTGCAAAATATAATTACTTACATGACAAAGTTTATCATCAAATATTGTTTTATTAATTTATATTTATCGCCGGAGAAAGCGTCATATGGAATTAAACATATGTCACACTTCTTAATGATGTTAAATGAATAAAAAAAGATACTGATAGGTTAATATATAAAAATAATTTATATACAATAAAAAGAAAAATAAATAGGACAATAATATAATAAGTCAAATTAAATAGATTAAATTGGTTTTATAAAAAATAAACTTAAATGGAAAAATATTAAGATATGGATAGAAAAGTATAGATGTGTAGAATAATAAAAAAATAAAGTAATTATAACTTGTTGGAAATGTTTTGTATGCACACATATTATTTTTTGGTAATGAACATTAATACAACTAATTATTTTTAACTATATAAGGGATGTGACGGTTCGGTGTTGCTAGATGGTTCAGCAAGTGAACCAAGTGAAAAGGATGCACCTCCAAACTTAACTTTGAGAGCACAAGCATTCGTTATCATTGAAAATCTTCGTAGGCTTGTTCATAAAGATTGTGGACATGTTGTCTCGTGTTCTGATATAACCACTCTTGCTGCTCGTGATGCAGTAGTCATGGTAAGATCTTTAACTCTAATATCAACAATTGTGGGTCTGAATTTCTTTAAAAGGGTCAATCTTCTTATATTATATGACTATGTTAAATATCGTGTGTTACACGGGTTTAATATACAATTTGTTATATACTTTTTAATAAAAAAGTTGTGTCTATAAAATAAGTAAGGATTGCACTTGAATTTTTTATATAATTATACATATTGTATTTTAACATTCAAATCATCCTATTAAGCTAAATATTTTAAAATATTTAAAAATAATTCATGGAAAATAATAATAATAATAATAATAATAATAATAATAATAATAATTATTATTATTATTATTATTATTATTTTTATTATTATTATTATAATGAACATAATTTGAAGATAATGATAGTAAGAAAACTAAATAGAAGTTTAGATAAGAAAAGAAGTTTAAATAAAAACTTTATAACTAATTGCAAATTAACTTCATTTGCTTAATAATATATTAATTATTTTTCATATCTATAATTCACAATACATGATTAAATAATGGATATCAATAATTAAATAATAAATACGCATTGAAAAACAAAAATTAAATGACTACAATGATAATAAATGTTACCAATTATTTATATTTTTTAAATTAAGAGTTATAAACAGACAATAACAATTTTAAATAAGTTGTTGTCAAAAAAAAAATATATATATATATATATGGATATTAAAGTTAATTTTC
This sequence comes from Mikania micrantha, assembly GCA_009363875.1. Classification (NCBI taxonomy): domain Eukaryota; kingdom Viridiplantae; phylum Streptophyta; class Magnoliopsida; order Asterales; family Asteraceae; genus Mikania; species Mikania micrantha. Next base: position 7,486,423 of record CM018687.1, read on the forward strand.
GTATTTTATTATATAATTAGCTGAATAAGTAAAAATATTTATATACAAACATTTTTTTAATATTACTATACGTAAAAAGAATTAACTTTTATGAATTATAATTATACCATAATTTGTAAAATATACAAATAATTCCTTAATTTTTGTAGCTTACCTAAAAAATGAAAAGATTTAAAAGTTTGATATTATTTAATGAAATAGTAAATTAAAATATAAAAATATATTAATATACATGAAATAATTTAGGTTTTTAATATTCTTATTATTAATAAAATCATTATTTGTATAGTTTACGATTTGTTTATAATATATCTATTTTATTTTATTTTGTTATAAATAAAATATGAATATACATGAAATAATTCGGGTTTTTAATATTATCATTTTTAAAAAAATCATTATTTGTATACTTTACAATTTGTTTTATAATGTATCTATTTTATTTTATTTTGTTTAGTTATTTGTTTTTTTCAATATACTCTATAAACATATTATTAAATTTTTACATTGAAAGTGTAAGATATTCATGACTTAATTATTTATTTGTATGCATAATTTATTAAATATAAGAAAATAAGTAAAAGTAATAATGTGTCAAATTAATTAATTATCACTTTTAATAAAGGAGTGTTAATAAATTATTTAATGCTCCAAGTTTTATGAGGGAAACAAAAATGAAACATGTTCCATTACATGACATGTGATAAACAAAAACCTTGATTTATTATATAAGATATATAAACATAAAAATAGTGTTAGACACTTGATAATAACTAGCTTTTCTTTTGACGTTCAAAAACTTAGTTTGCCCATGATATACGCTCTATCAATGTATACGCACATAAAGTGGCATTAAGTAACTATGCTAAAGATTTGCTAACTTGTTGATGATGTAGTCGGGTGGTCCTGATTACAGTGTACCTTTAGGAAGACGTGATGGACTTACTTTCGCCACAAGAAACGTTACCCTAGCCAACCTTCCTCCACCCTTTGCAAAAACGAATGCCATATTAAATTCCCTTAGCCAAAAAGGGTTCACTCCAACTGATGTAGTGGCGCTCTCTGGAGGCCACACTATCGGATTAGCCCATTGCATCTCTTTCACCACTCGGCTCTACCCAATTATAGATCCAACCTTGGACCAAACCTTTTACAAAAACCTAAAAATAATATGCCCCACAATAAACTCCACAAACACCACTTTTATGGACATTCGGTCCCCTGAGACGTTTGACAATAAGTATTATATTGACCTTATAAACCGCCAAGGGCTTTTAACCTCAGATCAAGACCTGTACACAGACATCATGACTCAAAGTATTGTCAAAAACTTTGCGGTAAACAAAACACTATTTTACCAAAATTTTGTGAGTGCAATGATAAAGATGTCACAATTGAGTGTGTTAACGGGCAGCCAAGGGGAGATACGTAAAAATTGCTCGCATAGAAACTCAAATGACTTGTTCATATCACCAAACATGTAAAAGGGTCAAGACGGGAAGTTGGCATCGCACTTGGCACCTATTGTGTTTAGGAATGTAAGATATCATGAAACGATGTTTTTATGTGATTTTATGTATGAATGTATTGTTATCAATAACTACTGAATTGTATGTCAATATAAATAAATACTACGTCTTTTATATGGTTAGCTTTGGGCTTATCAAATATGTTATGACCAGCTTGTAGGTTCGTGTTTGTGCCTAACCTAAGTTGGTAAGCCAAATTCCAAATTAAAATCTTTGCGTCCTGTAATAGTAGAGGTGAACAAAAAAAACCGGTTTGGGTTTACAAACCGGTTTTCAAACCGGATTCCATAGTTCTCAAACCGGTTACATCCAAACCGGTCCGAACCGCTTGTTTGGCATAGATTCGGGATCTTACCTTTAAAACCGGTTCTTAAACCGACCCAAACCTGTTTCAAACCCCTCCAAACCGGTTTCAACTCCTCCAAACCGGTTTCAAACCTAACCAAATCGGTTCCTATAGGTTTGACATCCTCATCTCCCAAACCGGTTTTGACCATCCGTAGACAAACCGGACCGGTTCCTAAACCGAACCGGTTTGGTAAAAAAAACCGATTTGTGCAACCATATGTAATAGACATTCGCTTATGCATATGTGTGTTGCCAGACTCGGACAGGACCTGGCCAAACCTTTGAAGTTGAAGAAACGCGATTCATAACATGGTATATTGGTCTTAAGTAAAACGGTTCGCTATAATTACCGATTTAAAAAAAGGTATATATAACAAATCGAGTGAAGTGTTTATGTAAGTTCCCAGATTTTATACATGCTAAATTTCACAAATACTTTTGATATAAAGAAGTAAACTTGTAAGAGGGTGTTCAAGAGAGGAAAACATGCATAGACGGGTACCGAAAGTGTTCAAGAGCTCTGGATTTTAATATCGCCTAGGGCATCCTAAATGGTCGAGTTGGCCCTCTGATTGATAGCGAGAAAATAGCACCACCAAACCTAACCTAAGCCTAAGGGGGATTCGATCGGCTATTGTTGCATGTTACTATTGTCTTGGTAAATCCTTTCGTATTTCTTTTGCACCCATTTATTTTAGTTTAGGTGGATTAAAAAAGGATACAAAAATAATCTAATTATTTAAATTTTTTTCTTAAAATCATTAATATATATTAAAAAAATATTAAATTATCCGGTTTTGTTTTATGTAAAATCTGACATAAAAATATGTTAAAATATTACAAAATAACATAAAACACTAGTTTTTTTTATAGTTTTTTAAAGGAGTAATTAACTTTGTAAAATAGTAACCAGGTTTCTCAAGTGTTCTAATTAAATCATCAAAAGTTTTTTTTGTCTCTTTAAAGTCACTTAGCTTTCACTAAGTGTTCAAATTATATGTAATTTTTTTATATATATTTAATAATCTAGGCAAATGAAATATATAAAAATATTTATAAGTATTTAATTATTATTTTGTCTCAACTCACTTAAATTTAACAATGTTTGAAACTTTGTTATTTCTTCCCAATGCAAATTTCACGTAATTCTGTTTGAGTTGTTTTAAAAAAATTAATTTAATTAATATTAAGTTACTTATGAGATATTTATCTAGACAGGCACGATAATAACCACCCTTGCTACCAAAAACTTGGACACCACCGATGTTGTGTCCTTATCCCACACCATCGGTGTCGCACATGTTGGATCAATTCCTTTGGTTTAGATGTAAACATGAATACGAAAACAGTAATGAAATAGAGATTAGATGAAACCTGTGAATCCAGTGAATGCGTTGTTGATTCCAGACATGATGCTTGAGACGATCTTGACCGGGTTCCCGTTTAGGGTGTATGGTGAGGATGGAGTTAGGAGAGAGGTGGCTCGGTTATGGGGTTCACGAATCTCTTAGAGATGAGGAGATTCGTGTGTGATGATGTTTAGAATGAGTAACCTTTCATTATGAGCCATTAGCCTCTATTTATACACCCAAGGGGAAACCCTAATTAGGATAAATAAGGATAATTACGTCCATCAAATAATTATCTATCTGTTAGGGGTATTTAGGTAATTGATCTTATTTAATTAAATAATCATAAGGGCCACATTTAATTATTTAGTCTAACATTCTCCCACTTGGCCAAGTGATTATTTATTATGAGCATTAAGTAAGTCTGCAGATTGATAATACTCATTTTAGTTCTAAATTGTAATCATAGCAGAGAAATACAGTCATTGAATCAGTTATTCAATTCAAGACCCCCATTAATCATACTACAATACAAATTTAAAACTTAAGTTAGGATCAATTAACGAGTAAGCCCTTTAACGAATGATTTGTGTTATTAGTGTCTATATGTCATTAGGCATGCGTAAACATATATTTAGAGACAGACAAATCAAATAAGTGAGGAAATTTTAATTATGCTATAAGGTCTTTAGATAAGCTCACTTTCGAAACAAGTTCTTCGAATACTTAGGTGAGAGACCTTTAATTATTGGATCCAAAAGCATAATATATGTGCTCTATACAAAGGTTAGTTTCCTCAATGAACTTTGTATTGAGATACAATTTAGTGCCAATCGAACTGTTACTGTTCGATAAAATAAGGGCAATTAAGTTATCACAGAAAAGCTTCAAATGGTCTATTTGAGTTAACTATTTGAGTCTAGCGATAAGGTTTCTTAGCAACATTCTATGGCCATTTAGGTTGTTGTAAACTGCTGATTATGACTCTTTTATGAGGTAAGTCTGCCTGCTAACATAAGGATCTACCCTGAAGTGGATTTCTTATCATCTTTGTATTTTAGCAAAGTTAGGATGAGAAGAATATATAAAAAACACTTCTAAACTATCACTTCTTCTATAAGTCAGTTTATAGTCTTTCGTCCCTTGAGGATATCGAAATCCCTTCTTAGTTGCTTTTCAGCAATCTAGGCCAGAAATAGTTTGATAAGGGCCTAGTGTTTCAATAGTATAAGCGATATCTGGACATGTACAGACTTGAGCATACATAAGGCTTATGACTAATAATACATAAGGTATCATTCTCATTTGTTTATTTTTAACCTTTAGAGTTAGAGAGAGAGCTTGATGCATGTTATAATGGGTTGAGGACATGGTTAAGGTAGGCCCTTTGAGGTAAATCCATGATATCCTTAATTTATCTCGGTGTACTTTTATGCCAATAAAGTAAGAGGCTACTCCAAGTTCCCTGGTGTAGAAATAAGGCGAAAGTAAGCGCTTCGACTCATGCAACATTTCTAATGCTATTACTTGTCAAAAGAATGTCATCTTCATGAAGGACAAGTAAAGTAAAGTTGCTCCCACTCATCTTAAGGCTCCCACTCATTATAAGGTAGGTGCATTGATCCAGTAGATTCTTTAGGAAACTATGTCTCTTTATGACTTAATCAAAACTTTAGATACCAGTGATGTAAGACTTGCTTTAACCCATATATGGATTTCTTTAGCTTGCCATTAATGAAAGAGGTTTTGATGTCCATCTAATGTAGCTCTAAATTATAATGAGCTACGAGGGTCATTATGATCCTTAAGGAATTTCTTTTTAAGAGACAAAATGAGAAGGTCTCTTGAAAGTTGGTTCTCTCTTTTAAGTGAAACTGTTTAAAACAATCAGAAGATTGAACATTGTTAATGATTTCATGACAAGAGATAGGATCTGTAAACCTTCTGGCATCCATTTCAGTTTTAGTCAGGTAGGTTACATAAGCATCATAGTTAGTAGGCGTTTTAGGCCTAGATGACCTCCTGAATATATTAGTGGGTTTAGCAGTATTGGTATTGTATTGATGTTAGTCGTTTAATGTGCCTTCATTCTTGGATAATCGGAGTCGTTTAAAGTTATGAGTGTGTCGGAGTTGGTGCAGTGACGTTCGGAGTAGCATGTGTACAAGAAGAATAATCGGAGTCAAATTAGTCGACGAGTGTCTCCCCCCGCTTCTTGTACTTCTTGCAAATCAAAATTAGGATTTTCACTGCTCCCACTGACCTTAGAATTCTCAAGGAAATCAGCATGCTTGGTTTCTACAATATGAGTGACATAGGAAGAATAATAAAATCTATAATCGTTTGAAATGACAACTTACTGTTTCATGTCAAGCTTCTTTTAAGAAAAGATTATCAAGTTTATCTTAGACTTAGATTCCTTCTTGTCCATAATTCATAAACTTTAGGGACAGATTAAGAAAGAAAGTTGTCTTTAGTTCCTTGATCCAGAGGAATTAGGGCGAGTTTGAGTTGGCTAAATACTGTATGCTATGTTCATAAGGGTTTGGGTGTTACTAAGTTTATAAAATCAACAGAAAACCTGAACATACCAGTATGTTTGCCAAAGTATTTGCCTCCTCTATCTGATCTCACAAAATTTAGTTAAAGATCAAGTTGTTTTCAACTTTAGTTAGAATCTTTAAAATTGTAAGTGATTCAGATTTATCCTTGATGAGATACAAGTACATGGAACGAGAATAACCATCAGTAAACTGATAAATGAAGTATGTCCAATTATTATAGCAATGGTGTAAGTGTCACTTATGAGTTTAATAAATTAGAACCCTTAGTGACAACTTTCTTAGTTGCTATTGTCTTTTTACCTTTGAGGCGTTTAACATGTGTTCCAAAATAATTGAAAACGAGAGAGTTAAAACGTCATCCTTCACAATTTGTGAAAAGTGATCACGTGAAATGTGGCATGGAAGTTAATGCCACAACATGGATGAGGTTTCTAAGTCTTGTTTTTCGTTTAGTCTTTGCCAAGTTCTCATTGATATTATATGACAACAAAGAGTTAATGAAATTATCATCTAGTTCTAGCTTATAGAGATCACTATCCAGAAAATTAGTACCAAATACTTGAGAATTTAGAAATAATAATAAGTTTGCCATTATCATGAGAAACATAAAACCATCCATGTATAACTTTGGTAATGATACAAGATTCCGAGTAATCTCGAAAGATATAAGGTATCATAAAGTTTTATACATAAACGATTTTTATTATTAATGTAAGGTTCTCATGCGAATAACAAATAGTTCTTTTGTATTCTCAAGCTTAAAGATTCTTTGGTACCTTTTCTTCTTCTAGATTGTAAGGAATCCTTGAGTTAAGTTAGAACTAGAGTCAAATTATCATATGTTAGTTGGAACATTAAAGGACTCAAATATCATATTAGGATGATTATCTCTTTTAGCCAGCTACTCCTTAAATTCAAGGCAATCTTTCTGTTAATGTTCAACTTTTAGGTAGAACTTATAGTAAGACTTGCCAATGGAGTTGTTAGAGCTGGAAGAAATACTTGCATTGGATTTAGAGACCTTAGAAACTTCCTTATTAGGGAAATTGTTCTTCCTTTTTATTCGAATTTGCAGCAATGAGGTTAGCAACATTCGGTTTCTACAACTTCTGAAGTTCTTCCTCTTTTACGCACATAGCAATCAACTCCTTTAGCATCCACTTATCTTTCTGAGTGTTGTAGTTGATTTTAAATGCTAAATAAGGTGCAAGAAGAAAATCATAATGAGGTGGTTAGGAAACCGTCTCTGAACTCTATGCATAATCCCTCAAATTGACGGGTCATGTAGTTCATTGTTATGAGGTGCTCATGAATGCTGTTAATCCTGTCATACTTTGTAGCTACCAATTTCTAAATTAGAGTTTTAGCATGCAATTTAGAGATCCCTTTGAATTGCTCCTCTAAATAAGTCAGATAGCTCTTAGCATTAATTGAATCTCGAACGGCTCCCACGATGATTTGACTAATGGTGTTTTGAAGAGTATTAGAGACATTTGACTAATCTTCTTCCTTTTCTCATGCACTATGTTATTCTTAGAGTGCTTTATCAGTGAGGGAAGGAGGGTCTGCATCTCTGAGTGAAAACTCAAAACCCGGTTTGTCAAAAGTTAGCATCAGTAATGCTTCCAAGAAGAATGGTTCGCAAGAGTAAGCGTTTCAATTCCCATATTGGGAGTTTGCAGTGGATTTTAGATGAGAAAGAATGAGATACTAATAAGGTTAAAGAAGAACTTAGAGTGATTTATGGGTAACTTAGATCTAAGGCAGGCAGAAATAAGGACCATTATAATAATGAAGCTGTGATAAAGTCTATCACAACATCAAAATAATAGACTAAGTTAGGTTCTACTTAAATAACTAGCTTTCACTTTGGTTAATCACTAACTATCTAAGCATTAGGAACAATTTTAATATGATGTGCATCATGAATGTATCACATCAGCTTTGGCCAGAAAATGACACATTTAAGCACTTTGCACATATAAGCTTGCAAACACAAATGTAACACATCAGCTTTGGCCAGAAAATGAAACATTTATGCTTTAAGGCAAGAGGGGTCACGTGAATATTTAATGGTTAATAATACTCACTAAGTGACAATGCTTAGTTTATACTTAAATAACTTTGGGAATGTAACACATCAGCTTTGGCCAGAAGTGACATTCAATTGTTATTGAAAGTTTAAGCAAAGTATTATCAAATTATTTGAGTTTGCAAACATATATGTAACACATCAGCTTTGGCCAGAAATGTAACATATATATTTTAAGGCAAAATTATATGAGCATTAAATAAGAATATTCACTTGTTACGTGACAATACTTAATAAGACTCAAATAATAAGATGCAACACATCACCTTTGGGCAGAAGTGAAACACTTGTTATTGAGTTTAAGCTGATTTTGAAATTTAAGGTTTTGTAAAACATGATAGTTTAAGGTTTTAACAAAACTATTTGGTTAAGTGTTCGTACACGAAATTTACTGTTCACGAAGTTAGTAATGTTCTCGAAAATAGTTACGTATTCGAAAATAGTTATGTTCTCGAAAATGATTATGTATTCGAAAATGGTTATGTGTTTCGAGTACTCTTAGATTTTCGAGTACACTAAGATTTTTGAGTACAATTAGAATTTTCGAGTACACTATGATTTCGTGAACTTATAATTTCGAGTACACTAAAAAAAATTCGTGAACTCCAAAATTCCGAGTACACTAAGTTAAAAGGTAATTTCGAGTAAGTTAAATTTCGAATACTCAATTTTTCGAGTATAATAAATTTCGTATACTCAAAATTTCGAGTACATCAAATTCGAGTACACTAAATTTCGAGTACTCATAAAAACGTGTACATTAATTTCGAATACGATTAAGTCCGAAAATTTTTTAGGTTTACGAAAAACGCACCAGATTCACGTTTTTACGAAAAACGAACCAGTTTTAAGGTTTTTCGAAAAACGACCCACTGTTCATACTCGTTTTTGTAAAACGTTTTTGGATTTTTAGTCAATTTCGCGATTAGGAATCGATTAAGCAACATATTTCTCTGATGCCACATGTTGGATCGATTCCTTTGGTTTAGATGTAAACATGAATACGAAAACAGTAATGAAATAGAGATTAGATGAAACCTGTGAATCCAGTGAATGCGTTGTTGATTCCAGACATGATGCTTGAGACGATCTTGACCGGGTTCCCGTTTAGGGTGTATGGTGAGGATGGAGTTAGGAGAGAGGTGGCTCGGTTATGGGGTTCACGAATCTCTTAGAGATGAGGAGATTCGTGTGTGATGATGTTTAGAATGAGTAACCTTTCATTATGAGCCATTAGCCTCTATTTATACACCCAAGGGGAAACCCTAATTAGGATAAATAAGGATAATTACGTCCATCAAATAATTATCTATCTGTTAGGGGTATTTAGGTAATTGATCTTATTTAATTAAATAATCATAAGGGCCACATTTAATTATTTAGTCTAACAGCACATTGTCCATTCACACAATCTATATACCTGGACACAAGACACGACCATGGACAAAACATTTGCTAGCACCATCAAGCGTGTATGCACAAACACCACCACCAATGCCACCACGTTCATGGACTTTTGGTGTGTTCGATGCCAAGTACTTTGTTGATCTCATACCGAGATTTGTACACTGACATCCGGACACAATCGTTGTCGAGGGTGCGGATTTGGAGAAACTTTAGAGGAATTGTTGCTCACTTTGCGTTTAATCAAACGTTGTTTTTCGAGAAACATGTTAATGTTATGGTGAAAGTGGGCCAAATGGAGGTGTTGACATGCACACAAGGTGAGATTCGCAACAATTGCTGTAGACGAAATTCAAACGACATGCTTCTCTCGATTCTCAATCGTTGTCGAGGGTGCGGATTTGGATCGTGTAAGGAGCTTCTAAAGGTTTCATATATGCTTTTTAGGTTTTTTCAAGTGATTAGGCTTTATCGTAACATATTACATGATGTATGTTTACTTTTGAACAGAATAATCAAAAAAACGTAACTTGTAAGACGTGTAAGTTAACAGGTTTTGTCATAATGTGTCAGCTCTAAAATAATTTCATGAACCGGTTATTGAAAAACGGATTACCTAACGGTAATTAATGAAGGTATAATACGATTTGAAGGTGAAATTTTATTAGAATCATTGTAATTTAATCGTCTCATGAAAACTTTAATTACAATTTCCCCCAAAATTATACATATTCAACAAAATTATCACATGAAGAATCACGAAATTCAAATTCAAATACAAATTCAAATTCACAATCAATCAAATGATCATACTGCAAGTGAGATATCACTGATCTCAAGCTGTGCAGCAATTTCATCTAATTGTTTCTTCACACTCATATCAATCAATTTAGATCCTGAATTACCATACCTGATCGTGAATCCGGCAACCAACGATTCATCAATCACCGTCTTCAACCTCACGTTCTCAGCACCGGTGAGTTTCTGCACTTGTTTCGCGATCTGTGCCAAGTGTTGTTCCTCCAGCTGCACCACCGATGATACGATAGCCAATTCAGTGTTGGTTAATTTGTTGTAAACGAGCTCGAACTCCTTCACGATCTCCTTGATCAGATCGATCCGTTTGCTCTCGATTAAGATGTTGAGGAAGTTGCAGACGTGTTTTTGAAGTTTTCCGGTGGATGTGATCTCGTCGATCAACGATCGTTTCTCCTCGAGGCTTACGACAGGACTTGTGAAGAAATTAAACGTCGATTCGTCGGAGAAGAGTTTGTCGATCGAATCGAGGTCCTTGACGGTTGCCTCTAATGTTCCGTTCGCAACCGCTACCTCCGCCAGTGCCGCGGCGTAACTTCCGGCTGCAGAATCGGCCATCCGAGCGCCGGAAGCACCACCAGTTCGGCGTGATTTTCCAGCGAGTTTGATTGATAGCTTCGGGAGCCTTAAACCCCCGGAAAACGAGAAATTTACAGGCTTGACGGAACTTGCACGAAATGACGACGGAGTGCGGGATTCGAAAGTGACCGGAGCTTGTCGGAGAGCTGCAGCGGCTGTGGCTGCCATTGTTACCGGCTGTTAGAGAGGGGAAGAAACTGAGAGGGGAGTTCAGATGTAAATGGAACGTCTGAAATCATTTGTGTGGAGGTGTTTTGGATGAAAACAGACGGTTGAGATTTGATCTGGAAGCGATCGACGGTGAGGAGCGGGATGAAATAATCAGTGAACAAGGAGACGACGGTATCTTATCTGTAGAAGATAACGAGAGAGACACGTGGCAGTATCATATTAGTTTAAAATTGTTTGGCGTTCCGCCAAAATGAAACCCAATTTAGTTTAAAGAAATTTAATATTTTAGTTCCACAATTTTTATAATACAAAGAAGGAAAGTTGCTCAAGTATTCCGGCATAAATGATACGATTAAAACTATGGGTGTTCATCAGGTCGGATAACGAGTTATTCGGGTTTTTTGAATCGGGTATTTCGGGTTTGAAAATTTTTTTGGTCTATCCGAAACCCGACCCGAAATTCAAAATATATTATCCGACCCGAACAACCCGAATAAAGCTGTTTTTTTCGGGTTATTCGGATATCCGACCCGAAAAAACTAGATTTTGCATATCCGAAACCCGACTCGACCCGAATCGAAAATCATATTATCCGACCCAAAAAACCCGAAAAACCCGAAATAGATTTCGGATACGGTTTTTCGGGTTTCGGATACGATTCGGATTTCGAATTTTTTTGAGTTTCGGATATTTTGAACACCCCTAATTAAAACTGTGTGTTTCAATGTAACAGTACGATTATAAAATATTAAAATGTATGAAGCTTCACGGGTAACGAAGATAAAATCATATATATATTTTTTTGAACGGCTAATCTTATTATCCACCTAAATTACACCATATTACACATTTGCATCAGATTGAACTCATGACCTTTTATTCAAAGAGTTAAGCTTAAAACATTGATACAAAACAATACTATGTGCCAACTTTGTGGTACAAGACGTTTAAAAAGTAATTTAATGCATAAAAATATAAGAGAGTTTGAAAGAGATATCATGCTATGGAGTGTGTTTAAAAACTTCAATGGGTTTGTTAGGTCGGTAACATTAACGTAGTTAACTGGAATAGAGAAAGATATGGCAATTTGCTTATAAGTTCAAAATATTGATAAAACAAATTGCTATATGATAGTACTAATACTTATCAGTTCGTTTTACTCTCATTCTTTATGATATTTAACTAGATGGCGCATTAACGCGCGTTGCCGCGCAAATTTAGCAAACTCATTTTGTCTTGGCAACAAACCAAAAAAACATTAACGAATAAACATATGTGATCATAATACAAACTTTTTAAAGAATCAAGAAAATCTATCTATTCTAATAAATAAATGTTTTCTAGAGACACATGTCATTTTTTTAGAGTACCTCCACTTTAATTTCACACATCTCTCATATTAAATACAACTTATATTAGAAACAATATTAAATATTTAGTATACTTTTTACATATTCTAAAATTAAAAAAAAATATTACACTAAAAATATATTAATATTAAAAAGAACATTTAAAAAAAATAATAATCAGCTTATTATATAAAACATAAATTTCGAAACATATTTTTAAAATGAAATGCTTAAAGAAACAAACTTTAAATATATAAAATTTTAAGTATATGCTATATTTAAATATCATCTTATTGTGTTTAATTTTTAACTGTTAACTATTTATCATATTTTTGTATTCAACCCGTGTAAGACACGGCCCTAACCTAGTAATTAAATAAACCAAACTTTCCAGCCACTTTTCCTGGGTCACGTGATTTATTTCCTTAATGTTAATCGGAGGACCGGTCGGTGAGGGTTCCTAATGGTGACGCTCACCATTTTTTTTAAATTGTATTTAATTAAACGTGTGAAGAAAAAAATGCAAGTAAAAAAGAAAATTTAATAACACTTGGACCAATCAAAAGAGTTTTCTGTTTTGAGTTGTCAAATTCATTTTATTTGTCTTTTTTAATTGTATTTAATTAAACGTGAACACTTGGACCATTGGACCAATCAAAAGAGCTTACTGTTTATACTGAGCTGTCAAATTCATTTTGTTTAGATAGTTAATTTGCACATTACTTTTGTGCATATAATGGTTAATTGTTGTTTTTATATAAACAAGCAAAAGTTATTGAGTAAAAATCAAAGATTACATGCATGCATTCATACATACATAATTGAGTAGTGAGTTTGAAAGGTTTTTAAACTTTAAAAAATATAGGTTGTGGCCAGTGTCGAACACCCTTTGGCTACCAGTGTTGAACACACTCCTTGTTAATAACTGATTTTCAAGTTTTAAAACTAAAACCGATCCAATAACTAAAACGTGTTAATCATTTAATTAACCAATTTTTTACTTAAATGTTCTAGTTAACTGTTTGAAAAACTAGTTTTCGTCCCTTGAAAACCTCAAATCATTTGCAAATTGCAGGTTTTTTCATAAAATGTTAAAGAAATACAAAAAAAAAAAAAAAAAAACAGTTTAATAAGCAAGTCATTGTTGGTTTTGTTACTTGAAACCTCCAACCGGCTGTAAACCATCAGTTTTTTTCAAATAACATAAAACTGATAAAAATGGTTTTCAGACAAGTCATTCCCTAGATAAAGATTTGGAAGGAAAAAAAAAAGATAAAAGAAAAAAAAGAAAAGAAAAGAGTATGTTTCAATAGTTGAACACTTGAACATCAGTCAGCCTCATCTCCGTTTTTTTTGAACGGCTTGGTACAACGACACCCAAGATGGGATTTCAACCGTCCCCTCGAATTTGACGCTCTGGGGCGTATGCCCGAGCCCACCCTAAAAGGAACCCCACAACTGGGTAAACCCCCTGACCTTGATTCAGCAAATATGCCTCAGCCTGGATTCGAACCCAAGACCTCCCATAGGAAAGTCAAGGGGGTAACCATTATGCTAGAAGCCTTGGTTAGCTTCATCTCCGTTTGAGGCATTTTATTGGTTTTCTTCGTTGTATTTATCCTTAAGAGAGAGAAATAGAAAATTTGGCCGATTGTAACATTAAGATAGAACGTTACTAAATGAATCAGGAACAAAACCCAATTGAACCATGAATCAGTAAAAAGGGGAATCTATTAAAATATGTCCGGGTAAGCCAATTGAACCGTTATTAAATGACCAACTACCATAGGGGTGTTCAAAATATCCGAAACTAGAAAAAATTCGAAATCCGAATTGTATCCGAAACCCAAAAAAACCATATCCGAAATCTATTTCGGGTTTTTCGGGTCGGATATCCGAATAACACGAAAAAAACAGCTTTATTCGGGTTGTTCGGATGCACGAATTCGGGTTTTTCGGGTCGGATAATATATTTTGAATTTCGGATCGGGTTTCGGATAGACCAAAAAATTTCCAAACCCGAATAACTTGTTATCCGACCCGATGAACACCCCTAACTACCAAGCAATCCACCAGTTTTTACCGGATTGGTTAAATAAGATTTCAATTTTTCTAGTAAATTACATATACATTTTTTATAATTTTTATCATGTTATCTAATTTTTAAATTTAATATGGCTCAAATTAAAAATAACGTTAAATATAAGGACCAAAAGTTTACTTTCTCTATCATTATTTTACTTTGGTAAGTAAATTAAAAAAGAAATTGGTTTATAAAAATCTTATTGTTTTAACTCTGGTTTATAGTTTATTTTATTTTTTTATAAAATATTTATTTTGAAATAAAACTTATTTTTATATAACTTTGATTTTCCAAAAATAAATATTTCTTATTTAAAAATAATAATATAAAAAAATCATATTTTATAAGTTTTTTCTAAATGTGTTTTATAATAAAAAGATAAATAATATTATTAGTTATTAGTATTATAAATTTTTAATTATTTAATATAAGAAAATTAGATGAAGTAACAATAAATTGACATGTGTCAACAATTGTGTGAGAATATGATAATTTGACAAGTGACAAAATATATTTTTGTTTATTAATATGGTATGATAAGTTTTGAGTTTCTAAACATACTTGTGGTGAGTTTGAAACTTTGGCACTCTTATTTTCTTAATAATTAATGGGATGTTAAGCAAAATATCTTTTTTTTATTGATTTTATTTTAGTATTAGCATTTTTTAAAGATTCGATTTTATTTTTGTATCTTATAATGTTATATCAACACAGTTTCTTTTAGTGTTTAGATTAGAATTGTTTTTATTAATATTGTGTTTATCATTGTGTTTGCACATTCAAGTTTTAGGCGGCATAACCTTTCCGGTTTGCGACCAAATTACACTTACTTTTATAACTACACACGCTTTGGCATTTACAACATAGTGACACTCATTTCAAGTTATTTGTTATTAGCATTTTAATATCCTGTGATCGTTGCGCTGCCTCAAATTGTTTTCTTTATGTATGTTTTTCTTTCATGTGTTTTAGTTCAAACTTTTTATCCTTTTATTGTCATGTTTATCGTTGCTTTTTGAAATACTTTAATTTATGATTCTCTTCTATTAATGTCATTTTTTATCATTTCATCTGCATCTATATTCAGGTTATGCGACTTGCTTTTACGATAAGTGTGCTTTCAGGTTTTACGATAGGTGACACTCACTTTTATAATGACATACTCTTTAGGTTTTATAACGGAATAACAATCGTATTCATTTTATCAGTGTTTTAATATTTCAAATCGTTTGCTGCAATGAGCGGCCTTTGTGAACATCTAGTTAAATAAACATTTATAGTTTTATAATTGTAACGTAGAAATATAATTTTGCTCATGTTATAGTTTTAGTGTAGGTTAATTATTTTAACAAAATGAAAAAAGTGAGCAAATACAGCATGTAATTTGCCGTAAAGTAGTAATTTTACCCGTTGCGTGATGTAGAATCTCGAATTTATATTGTCGAATGAAAATGTATTAAAAGTTTGAGTAGCTCGAATTTATATTGTCGTAAACTAGTAATTTTACCCGTTGTGTGATATAGCGTTTCATAAAAATAATTACATTGAAAGTTTGAGTAACTCGAATTTATATCGAAATATATATCAAACTAAGCAAGTAAGAAAATAGTTTTTTTTTATTCAGGAACAAACCGGATAAATTCAAAACTTAGTAAAATCAAGAGGCAGTTGTTTCGAAAGGTGATGACTAAAGTGTCAACCCTAAGAGAAGAGATGAAACAACTATGCATGTAAACGAACCGAACAATTCATGAACTGTTCGTGAACTGTTCGGTAAGAAGTTCGTTTATGTCCGTTTATTTAATAAATGAACAAACATGAACACACCTAGTGCTCGTTTATTTATGTTCATGAACAGTTCGGTTATGTTCGTTTATTTACGTTCGTTTATTTGTGTTCGTTAATGTTCGTTAACTATGTAATGTTAGTTTTTGTTCAGTTAACTGCCTAATTTACGAATGATATGTATTTACATTTAAGAGACTTGTCATTTGTGCTCGTTTATACTTGTTTAATTGTGTTCGTTTATGTTTGTTGAATAGTGTTCATGTTCGTTTATGATTGTTCAATGGTGTTAAAAAATGTTCATTTATGTTTGTTCGTTTATTTTAGTTCGTTTGTGTTCATTTATGTTCATGAACAGCTCGTTTAATTTATTAATGAATGAACACAAACGAACAAGAACATATACATTTTCTTAATAAACGAACATGAACACAAAAGTCATGTTCGTTAATGTGTTCGTGTTCGTGTTCGGTTAAGTTTAAATGAACGAACACGAACATGCATGTGTTCGTATTCGTTCGGTTCGTTTACAGGCCTAGAAACAACTAAATATACAAATAATAATTATAATAATATTAATATACAAAGGAAACAATTGAAAATTTCACATTATAAATAACGGGTTCCTAAAACTTATAAAGAATAATTAATACAACAATTACTAGAAAGGTTTTATAAACCTTTGTGAACCTTCAATACATAAAATAAAAATATTGTTAAGGAATTATTATTTAAATTCAATGTTTATAAATATATAAACAATTAGTAAAAAGTTTGAGCATATAATAATGACAATAGATACTTGAGGGGCTGTGAGTGTATTTTTTAAAACTAAATCACTGCTAAGAAGTTAAAGCTGAATGAATAAAAACCCAAAAGTTGAGGGACGAGTAGTGACAAACTTCGAATCCTTTTTTTTCTTCTTCCTTCCCTATGGCTCCCTCGTTCGAACAAACCCTCGCCCTTAAATTTTGAATTGTGAACCCTTATGCATCTTAAACTCAATCACGAATCAATTACAAATCTGAATTTCCAAAAATAACAAGATTTTTTCGCGTAATTGACAACTAGTTAACAGATTGAAGATTTCGAACCATCACTAAGGAAAATACAAGCATTCGGACGAATAAAACACATTGATAACCTTGCGACATTCTCCTGGATTGAACGAAGTCAAAACACTCATCATAAACACATTGGTGCTTTGAACCGAGGTTGTGTTTAGTACATGAACGGCTCATCAGTCGAACTCATTCAAATCAACATTTATCCAGGTAAAATCCTATATTATTGAGATTGTCTTGGATCATAGATCAAAAGTCCCATGGTTCCAATCATTCACAATCATTGTATTAACCGAATTTGATTGAAATCATTTATAAGGTTTATCCCAATTGGGAGCTAATTCATAATTCAATATAAAACTAAAATGGATTGGTTTCATTCAGCAAGATGCACCCCTAGCCAGCGTCTGGGTTCGAAACCTACAAGCCGCACTTAAAGTCTTTTTTAGACCTTGAATCAGCTTTTCAAGCGTTCTTTTTATTAAGTTTTTCAAAAAAAATCTTAGAAATTATTTTTATCAAATAGTAAAAATTTTATTAATTCTAGAAAAAATTAACAGATTAATTTAATTATTAAATTAATTATTAAATTTTAACAAATCTATGTTCTTGTACCTATAAAAATGAATAGATTAATACCATTTCATGATTAATATTTTTTAAAATTTCATGATCTTTAAAACCATATATATTAAATAATCTTTTATTTGCAAAAATGTTTTGCAATCGTTAGAAATACAAATTTTATTTTATTTATTATTTTTTAAACTATTTGAATCTTCAATAAATAAAAGCTTTATAATCTATAAAATTTATTATATAGAACTCTTTAAATAATATTCTATAAAAAATTAATAGATAGTTCGAAAACAATAAAAGTTTTAAAGTATATATGTAATCCAATTGAATAAACATTATATAAAAATTCAATAATTTTAGTCACAACTTGTAAATAACAAAAAGAAGAGAGTACATAGATAAAAATATAGAATAATTACAAATAGTTATTCAACATAATTATATAATTATTCTATATAAGAATTTAGAAATTCTTATGGATATGTTATCAATAAGCATCATAAACAAGTCATGAACATTATATAAGAATATGCAATTATAATAATTAAATATTGCTGCAATGCCCATTTAAAGCAGACAAATGCTTTATCAAACTTAGACATATATTATAGGATCTCTATAATATGCCACAGTCATTAGTACACAAAACTTAAATTTTAGGATCGCTAAGGTTTCCTTCAAACTTTATGTTTTCGTGTGATTCTTTGATTTAAACTTTAAACAAGAATTCTTGAACTGGGATGTTACATGTGCTCTATTCAAAAAACAATGTTTATATATACTCAAAATCATTCGATGCAAAACATATATTCAATTTATTTAGAATCCTATCTATGTGTATATATGTTTTTGTTTGAAATCTATGATTTGTATTCATGTGGTACATATTGCAAACAAGGTTGATATACAAGTTGTGATGTTAGTATCGAAACTTGTTTAAAAGATGATTATCTATACCAAACTTGTTTTCTACATGTCTTAGTTTAAGATTTGATCAGTCTTGACTAAGTTATATGTATTACACTTGTTTGAGAGAACATTATTGTTATTGTATTCATCTTATGTGCAAACATGTAAAATATACGTGCTTAGATTCTGATTCTAATTCTAAATGGCCTAATTGTATTGCATCATATATTTTCAATTATTTATTTAAATTGTATGTTATACTCATCAAATATTCAGATAGTTGATCAAAAAACCTATTTTACATATGTAACACGTTAAGGTGAATACATGGTAAATATATATATATATATATATATATATATATAATAATTAAATTGTAAAACAATGTTTAGAATTCAATTGTAAATATTTGTATATTCAATTAATGTAATGTATTTGAGTTCAATGAATGGAATGTTTTGTGTTGAGTAATAATGATGCATTAACTACTGAAACGTCATAATAGCACTATGAGCTAATGAACAGTCGAGCTCGCGGTTTGACGTATTTCGCCGTCGGTCGGGGTGTGACATCACGCCTCGTGGAATCCGATTTGTTGAACGCCTCCACTCGGTACCGTGATTTGCACACAAGCGACACATCGCTACGATCACCCTGTGATTTTAAGAATATCAATACGTTTCAGAGTAAATTTTCAAGAACCTGATTTGGGTACACTGTGAAATACTCTCATGCGTTGCGCCAATGGTGGAGTTTTTGCACTTACCACCACCACCGTCATCTTTAGACATATTCGATTAAACCCACATGATTAAGATTAATGCAGATATAAATGACTAAGGGGGTGTTTGTTTTTCTCAAAAAGCTCTTTCTGGCCTCTGATGTTTGTGTTGCGCAGACACGGGCAGAGGTTAGAGGTCTACAGCTTGTTTGTTTTTCAGAAGACATTTCATTAAAAAGGTCTGCTCGGGTAGAGCCGGATCTAAGCGTTGGCTAGGTAAGCGCCTTGTAAAACTGCATCTTTACCAAATTCATACCAATCTATTGAATTGTTTGAATTTTAATGTAAAAGATTTATAGACGGGGTTAACCATTTGGATAATATATCCACATCTTGATTGAAAGGAATTCCTAATAATCCAACGAACAAAGTCACTCTTCTTGGCACATACATGGATCAAGCCCTTCTCACCTCCTATTCTGCTTTTCCCTTCACAGACACAACACACACTTGCGTGTGTGCTCTCTTCTCGATCAGATTAGAAAAAAAGGAATCGCCGTCATGCCTGCAACGACCGATGAGCCGTCGCCGATCCACCCTAGTAACCTCATCGCCGTCACCGATCCGCCCTCGTAACCTCCAAAGCCGTCGCCGACTGTAGAACAATCACCGTTTTGGAGGGAATGATGACGGAGACATGATGAACGCCTTCAAGGGGTTTAAGAATCTTTTCGATCAATGGTACCTCTGATAAGTAGCATAAACTCAGCAAATGTCAAAACTGTGAAAAGGTTTAAAAATGGTTTACGACGCCTTCAATATTCAAAAGGGCACTCATGATTTTCAATGCAAATGTGATAAGGCTAGAAACGATATGAACTCATGATTCAAAAAGGCATATGGGATGAGATTGTAGAGATGCTGAAATGGTATGAACTCCCAAACGGATTTGAGAGCCGTGAAGAGTGGATCAAACTGGTTGAGCCACTGGACATAACCAACATCGAAATAGCTTTTCTCCAAATCCTTCAACGGATCTCCCTTCATATTTTCGCAGATCCCAATCGAGGATGAAATTAAGAAATTAGGGCAAGGAACCAAGAACAGATGAAGGATTTAACAATTAATGCTGGAAGTTTGATGACAGGGAAGAGCGACGGTGGGGAAGGGGTTTGAAAAGGCTTTTAAAAAAACAAAACTCTTCTTGTGAAGAGGTTTGGTCCACCTCTTCTGTAACAGAGGTCTGCCGACATGGTCCGTAAACTGTCTAACGAAGACGGAATCAAATAATTTTATAAATTGTTAGAAAGATGAAGATTGAATGTAATAATTTAGGTTTTTTTTTTTTTTTTTGAGAAAAGGGGAGTGTAACGAGATGAGAGGGGAAATAATAGATTAGGAGTGGGTAAAAGACTCTTTTGTCCTTAGTTGAGCTTCATATAAGAGGATTTAATGAGGTTTGAACTAATTAACTAAAGGACATGACTGTAAATGTTTTTAAACATATAACGGTATAAATTAAGGACGAAAAAATATAATTTATTCCTAAATAAATAAATAAAAAACGGATAAACACACGCTTACGTTCACAGAACACCAGAGCCGTACACATCATGATATTGTCACCGGCGCCACCACCTCCACCGGCGCTACATTCCTCCACGCGACACCACTCACGACGGAATACAGGAATCTCCTTCCGGTCACCGAACCTTCTTCTTCGAAGAACTACCGTTTCCGCGGTAGCGCGTGACGTGGATGCTTTCACCGAGTCATCTGGCTATCTATTCGAACTCAGTACGTCCGAGGCCGAATCCCTGACGGAGTACAACATCTCCAAAATCGCTTCAATTTATCGGAAAAAACCGTTAATAGTTTTCCGGCGACTACTCCAAATCGGCAACACACTCGGCAAATGGCTCGCCCTCAGGTATCTCGATAATATTTCGGAGCGATCGGACATGATGTTTGAGGTCAGTGCATCTATTCCGTTCTTTTGTTTTTTCCTTTAATAAAATTTACTTGATATAATAACAAAATCGATGCAATTGATATGCTATGTTATTCATACGTTTTGATTGAATTTAGGTTAGAGCTTCACAGTTGCGCGAGATACTGGTAAAGCTTGGACCGGTACGATTGAATAATGAATTCACTTCTTTTCTGCGTTGTTTTGTTGTCATACTTGATTATTCTTTTAGCTTCTCTTTGAATATTCAATTCTGTAGATTGTTTATAAACATTTAAACCCACTGAGTCTCTCATACTTAAGCAGAAAAATTGGCAGAGGTGTAAATGAGCCGGGCTTCTCATGAGCTGCTGAGTGGCTAGCTAAAAGCTTGAATTGCGCCGAATTTAAACGACCTCGAGCCATCTAATAAAGGAGCTCGACGAGGCGTGGCCTGAGTTTCACATATCAAGCTTGACTAGACTCACGAGCTTAAACTAGATTTTCATTTATTATGTTAAATATGTATTTACATAATAATTGTTATTGTCTCTAAAATTATGATAAAATAATTGAGAAATACTTGATTTATATACAAAAATTATAACTATAAACATATATGAAACTAATTATAAATACATATATATATATATATATATATAAATAAAAGAATTAAATAATAAACAAGCCAAGCTCAAGTTCTAGAAATAAAGCTCTAAATGAGTCACGCAAGCCCAACTCAGCTCAGCTCATTTACCGTTCACCGTTTTAAAAAAAGTTTTAACAGTTCAAGATTGTCTGTTTAGAACTTGCAACCCAGGTTTAACAGTTCTAGGTTGCCTGTTTTGAACTTGGAAACCGTTATGTAAACTGATTATGTTGTTAATGTTTAATATTTAATTTAACTTTTCATTTTTAAAATATGCAGTTATGCATATCTAAAATAAACATCTTCTATTACTTTTTAATTATTAATACAATCTAACAAGTTTGAATTTTTTTTTTAAACCGATCAGATCAAACCATTTTGGCCAACCCAACCTGCACATTTTACCTGGCCGTTTTGTTTCATCAGCGAAAATAATTAACATGGAATTGAACTTGGACAAAAACATGTTTCTATTTTCTGCTTTCCTAAACCATTATATCTTGCAGAGAATAACTAATTCTATCAATGCAGTTGAATGTTTCTGACCGAGGTTTTAGTTTCAAATATATTGTTTGCATTATTTTTGCAAATTCTGAATTATGAGTAACTTGCTAGATGTATGTACACAACCATGAAAGAATCAACTAATCAGCTCTCTTTTAATCTATCAGGCGTATATAAAAATTGCTCAGGCTATCTCATCTCGACCTGTAAGTTCACTCTATTTTTGCCTTAGTTTAGCAGTACCTTATTTAAGAACATGATATAGTTTATTTTTATAATTTCAGTTTTGTTAACAATTATATAGAGGTGGCAATTGTTACCCATGTCAAAGGAAATGGGTTGATTTGGGTAAACAATTGTAATATAATGGGTTGAAATGGGTAACATCATAATATTGGATGGGTTGAGATGGGTAGCACTTGAACACAATGCGGGTCAAGACGGGTAACCAAAAAAGTATGTAAATGCAATGGAGTCAAACATTTAAGAATGATTAAATACATATTTGATGAAAAAAGCACTAAAAATTATCCAAATGGACTATTTGTTTACTTATAACACATCTAAAGTTAAATTAAATTGATGTTTTTTAATAACAATCCATTTAGACCCGAACTTATTTTGCTTAAAACCCGTTCTGACCCGCACCCATCCTGACCCGAACCCGTTCTGACCCGTTACCCAACCCGACCCAACCCGCCCATTTTGCCAGGCATACAATTATAGTTTCCCACATATTTACTTAAAACAGGTTACTTATCATACTGTACATGTGCTCCTCGGATTGATTTGAAGTGATATGGCAGTCGCAAAAAAAGAACATAACTTTCCAACATATAATATGCCAAATAAGCATAAACAGTATAAAATGGTTGAATTGGCTATAAAATTCATGCAAGTGATAAACGTGCATGAGTATGCTTATGAGTTCAATTTGTATCAGTTGAATCAGTGAATATAACAAAACATCTTATTAGCTTATGTTCTTCTGTAGGATTTGATACCACCATCATATCTCAATGAGCTTTCATTGTTGCAAGACCGTATTTCACCATTTTCTACTGAAATTGCATTTAACACAATTGAGAAAGAACTTGGATTGTCTTTAGATCAACTTTTCTCTGAGATCTCACCAGAACCTGTAGCTGCAGCATCCCTTGGCCAGGTTATTTTATTGATACATGTTATCATTAATTTTGTTTTCAAATTTGTCTCTTATTATCAAACCCATAAAATATATATTTTTTAAAATTATTTCATGCAGGTCTACCAGGCGAGACTCCAAGATACTGGACAGATAGTTGCTATCAAAGTGCAACGGCCGGGAGTTCAAGCTGCCATTTCACTGGACATATTAATCCTGCGTGCTCTTGCTGGACTGATCCGAAAAGCAGGAAAATTCAATACTGATCTTCAGGTAAGTTTCCTCAGAAAGAAAACAAATCAACTTTAGTCAATGAATTAAAGATCCAAAGTTATGTTTTTTGTTTTGTTTGGTTTTGCCTTCAACAGGGTTAGTTTATTTGTTAACATAACTACATAAGTCTACTTATTCTTTTAATTAGATTTAATTTCCACTGTGATCTTTATCTACAGGCTGTTGTTGATGAATGGGCATCAAGCCTCTTTCGGGTATGTAAATCATAAACATTTCATATTCTCTGCTCCAAAACAAAATTGAAATATTACAATGTTCAACAATTCACTTTACAAACGCCATTAAAGGGTTGCTGGTTGAATATCTTTCACAATTCATTGCTTAATGCTAGTGTCTTTCTGTTCCTAAACTTCCACAAGAACCATTCTCATAAAGGCACAACCAGCTATAACTTATATTCACATATGAACTACATTCTAAATGACTACTAAATTTAATGGTGTACACTACATAAGTCCTGCTGTTCTCAACTTAGAGTCTATATATAAATTCTTAGTGCTCTAATATTGAATACAGGTAATCACATTGAATGCAGGAGATGGATTATGTTAATGAAGCAAAAAATGGAGCTCGGTTCAGGTAAGATATTATGTTTTGCTTTTTTATTACAAGCTTAAGCTCAAGTATCACCTGCATTGTTTGAATTTTTATGTAAAAGATTTATAGACGGGGTTAACCATTTGGATAATATATCCACATCTTGATTGAAAGGAATTCCTAAGAATCCAACAAACAAAGTAAATAGAATTAATATAAGTATTGGGAATAACATCATATTATCCGATTCATAAGGATACAAAGAAGTCTTGGTATATAGTCATGACAGGATTTGAATGACTATTATGATCATTCATAGTGTGATTAAATTCATGCTATAAAATGCTATTTGTTATGAGCCGGGGGGTCTCCTTTGAAGCAACCTCTCTAAGGTTTGCCTTCATTTCCCTCCCTCCGACCCAACCCCACTCAAAAGTGGATATATATATTGGGTATGCTTGTTTGTTTTTTGTTATAATAAGCTATTTGTGACCTCTTTAAATGATACATTTAAGCAGAGAGCTATATGGGAGTCTAAAGGACGTTGTGGTTCCAGATTTTTATATAGCGAAAACAACTCGTAAGGTCATCACTATGCAGTGGATAGAGGTACTTTTCTCAGCTGTTTCATATTTTTATACTATATAATAATTATTATAATTATTTAGAGTGAAGCCCAGTTCTACAAAAAACGAGACATGCTTATAAATGACATTTGGGTACATTATTAATGGAATGTTTCATGACATTTAGGGCCAAAAGTTATCTGAAGTGAAGGATCTTTATCTGGTTGAGGTCAGCTATCAAAATTTAAAATATTTTTCTATTAGTTTGGTTACTCATACATCTACCCTATGGTTGGTGCAGATAGGGGTGTATTGCTCATTTAATCAACTTCTAGAATATGGGTTTTATCATGCTGATCCACACCCTGGAAACCTACTCCGAACATATGATGGAAAACTAGCCTATTTAGGTATTTCATGATTTTATTTTTTACATGACTTGTATAAAAAATCTAGAAAATTCTTTAATAGTTATATGTTGCATTCTTTGCATTTTTAATCATCCTTATTTGGGTCATTTTGACTAATCCTGCATTTGAAAATCATTTAGTGAATTAGGTTGTCTATTGGAGTCTGATATATGAATATTATCCATATGAGTTAATATGGATTAATGGGCATAAGACTTGAAGACCTAAACTAAACTTGTATTAGTTTTGGGTAGTTTATGTAAATATTATATAGTATGCATTTAGTCAAAGTTGTAATATTTAGAAGTTAAGGGTAGGTTATGTCAATAAACAAAGTATTAAACTGTCTTAGGGGTATATATACCCCAAAAAGAAGTGTATGTATCTGATGTATGTTATATGAACGGATGAACAAAATTCTCTATTTTCAAATTCTCTAAATTTCTCGATCAAAAACCTGTGATTTACACTTTGATTACCAACAACACTACATATGTCTTTCATTTCACTTTTATTGGTTCATTCCTATGTTTTGAGGAAGATGCTCATTTTTTGGTGAAACTTATTAGGTTTACATCTACCTTTTTTTAATTATTATTATTATCTTAGATTTTGGCATGATGGGTGAATTCAAGCAAGAGCTTCGTGATGGTTTCATTGAAGCATGTGTCCATCTTATTAACCGTGATTATGATTCATTGGCTAGAGACTTTGTTACCCTTGGGTACTATTATTTTCTTCTTTCTTTAGCATCTAATAAAAAAAAAAAGCTTGACGATAAGATTTAGGTGTTTGTGTATATTGATGAAATATGCAGGCTGCTTCCTGCAACAGCGGACAAGGATGCGGTCACAAAGGCACTGACAGGTTTAGTTAGTTCACCTTAACATGATTAAGAGTTACTATCTCAGTTTTAATGAGGTATTCGTCAATAACAAAAAACATAAAGGATCTTGTGGACAACTGGACCTGAATTAATATCAACTTCTTTTTATGATGATAATGTCTTAAAGTAGATAACTTTAACTTGAAATCCCATATAATCCATAAATAAATACTTGTATCTTGCATGTTTTTGTTTGTCTTGCTAAATTTGGAATTCTTCTGGTAGGGGTTTTTCAGAATGCTGTTTCAAAAGGAGTCCGGAATATCAGCTTTGGGGATCTTTTGGGAAATCTAGGAACCACCATGTATGATCACACACACATGAGAGAGAGAGAGAGAGAGAGAGAGAGAGAGGGACACTTAGTGAGGAATCAATTTTAAGAGTAGACTAGTAGAGAACCGCATAAACATCTGTACCTATTGCTTTCGATGTGATATACACGATAGCTCTCTCTCCCACTACATATGATCAGCACAATGCAAGAGTGCTTATTGCGGTTTCACAGTTTACTGCTTAAAATTGTTTGACACATATACATGATTTCTATTTTTACTACCTTTTTATCACTTTTGCTTAAGACACTTTTTTTATGTTACAGGTACAAGTTTAAATTTCAAATTCCCTCATATTTTTCTCTTGTTATTAGGAGGTACAACAATTATTCATGCTCTTGAACTGGATTCTCTTTCTGAGTTTGAATTAACAAAACTTTCCCGGCATTTATGTTTTACTGATGGTGCAGCCTTGCTGTTCTAGAAGGTATTGCAATCAACAATGACCCAAATTATAAAGTTTTAGGTGGTACATATCCATGGATTGCTAGGAAAGTCCTAACTGACAGCTCACCTCAACTTAGATCTTCTTTGCAATCTCTTCTTTATGAGGTATATGTGATACAATTCATTTTACAGTGTTACTCTTCATAGACATTTTGTACATGGTGCATTTTCTGATTTTATTTGATGACAATATTAGGATGGGGTGTTCAGGATTGACCGTTTGGAGTCTTTGCTGTCAGAGGTATGGTAAATTGTAATTGTTATAAGTTCTTCAATCAATTTCAAAACAATCATATATTAGACTTTTTTTTATAAATGTGAAATACTTGTTTTTAGTCCCTTCGAGCGAGAACAGAAAGGGCTTTGGTTAAAGTAGAAGAAAGCGATTCCAATGAGGCTATTAAACAGATTATGTCATTTACATTGACTGAGAAGGTAAAAACTATACATTAAGGTATCAAGTATCTGCCAGAAGACAGGAGTAAAATAAAAGTCATAATTTAATCAGTTATTTTTTAATTTGAGCAGGGTGCGTTTGTGAGGGAAATACTACTTCAAGAATTTGCTAAGGTATGGGGATTAAAGCTTTATTTCTGTAATAATAACGGATAATATAAAAAATAAAATAAAGTTAAACGCTAATACTATATTCTTGTTATAATTATATTTATAGAGATATACCATGTGTCAAGATTGATTATGTTTAATCATGAAGCTCATTGACTAGTATCCACTATCCAGTTTGATTTCATATTATATAGTTATAATAATTATTTCTTTGTTTTTTCTAATTGTTTCTTAAACAAAATTGTGAATTGTGCAACAATTAAATGATAAATAGGGTTTGGATGCACTTGGTCTGGCAACCCTGGAATCCTTGACATCTGCGGCAACTGCAAATTTACCGTTTGCCCCTTCCCCTCCATCTTCATTAACAGATGAAGATATGATCAACTTGAGAAACTTGCATCGCCTGCTTCAGTTATTATCAGGGTCTCCAAATATTGAAGATACTGATACAGTAAGATGCTAAAAGCTTTATGTATACATGTATAATATACATACACACATACATAGATACTGGTATGAATTTATCGAAAATTTAAATACGAATCAAATAGGTCCGACAGATTCGCAATAATAATGTGTATACATCCATGAAGTGTTAGATAAAAGATTTCATCATTCCATTGAAGAAATTTAACAAATCACAATATTTAAATAGGTGCATCATATCTAGATGCCCGAATATAAAAACAATTCATAATTTTATCAAACACTTCAATGAATGTATGAAGTTATGAATTTATCAGCTTTTATGATTAAATTATCCAATTTGACTTGTTCTTCTAGTTCTTGTCTGAGGTTTTATGTTGATTATGTGTGTGTTTGTGAATATGATACGACTCATGACATATGCTATGTTGTAGGGAGTAGAAGCATTCAGTCAAAACACTAAAAAGAGAACAAATTCGGAGGAGGTATCTCTAATCCTTAACGAGTTTACATCTGTTCAAGATGTTGTACCGCTGCTTAATGTTATTCCTGAGGTAAGAATTATCTTTGTTTAAATAAGTACATGTATTATCATACTTTAGTGATAACCATATGATTTAGTCTTGAAAAAGTTATGATCCCTATAAATCCCTGAAAAAATTGGCATGTACATTGAATTTTATAGGCAGCTATAAGTGATTAGTTGGGTGATTGTGATTATCAGACGATATAAAAAATACCCATGCACCTCCTTTATGCACGCTGAGTTACGGGTCAAATAGGTTTGGGTCAAAACAACTCATTTTTTGGTGTTAGGTTGACCTAAAAACACTATTTGTCGAAAATTCTTTGAACAAGTGTTGTAAAATTCAGTTCTAGGCGGGGATTAGTCGGCAATTAATCAGTAGTCGGCCGACAGCCCGACAGCCATTGCGATTTCACAAAATCGGAGGTATTAATCGGTAGTCGTCCAAGTCGGGCAAAAATTGGCCTAGTCGGTCAAAAATGACCTAGTCGGACAAATTGGGTTAGTCAGGAGAAAATCGGGCTAGTCGGCCAAAGGGATCTAATCAGACAAAGATTGATTTTTTTTGGGTTTTAACCATTGTTTTTAGATTTTAACAACTTTTTTGGTCTCCTTGATCAAAATTGGTCAAGATTTTTGAAATGCTTAAAAATTATACTTATTATAAAACATTATATTAATTTTTATATATATATATATATATATAATTTTGAAAAATTCCAATCCATTTAACCCCGATTAATCACAATTAATCTTGATTAATCCCTAGCTGCTTTTCACCGCTTGACCAACGCCTAGCGACACTGCGTTGAAGTTTTTATAACAATGAATGCTATAGTGTGATTACACAGGTTGTAATATACTGTATTTTTTTAGTAAAACGACATAGGGTGTTTTTACTGATTAAAAAGTAAAAATCAGGCTACTCATTACCTCTTTAGTCACTCATGTGATTTAGCAATCTTGCAAGCTAGTTTTACTAATCTAAAAATGAAAACTTTTAACAGCTTCCTCCAGATTTACAACAACAGTTGATCCGTCTCCCGGTTGATCTGGTTGGTAAGTTTGTTTCTCGTGTCGCCGCAAGGACAATACGAAGGGCATTGTCGTAAATTCCATCCCAGAACACAATTGATCTACACTAAAGGCAAGTAAATGGTTTATAATTTGTATATTTTTTTCATTTTTTTTCATTTTTTTTAATGTGCATACATGCTACTGTTTGGCGAGTCTATACAATTTTCATGTACATGCACCTGTTGTATAGATTATTGTGCAACATAATAAATTCACACACAAACGGCCTTCAAATTTTTTTAGCATGTTTAGCATCACTATATTGTACAGAAATATAAAGATTTCGAGTATACTTTTGTAGTATATGGGGTAACATGTGTGGGTCGGGTTGAGAACACATCAAAATGGGTTAAAGGTAGGTCAAAACTAGTTAATTGGTTTGGTTGACCTGTTGATATTCTTTTTATAGATATAAATAATTAATAACTACAAACATACATACACATATTAATTAATTTATTGAATTTTTTTATAAAAAAGTGTTAATTATTGATCTTGTTTAGATAAGGCTGTTATGGGTGTGATTTTTTAGGCATGATTAATTGATTGATATTGTTTTGATAAAACTATTTGGAAGTTTGTAAATTTGTTTAGTTATGCTTTTATGCCATGGTTAAGTTAAAACTTTGGGAATTTCATCTTTCTACACCTTTTAATAATACATAAACTTTCAAATTAAATTTGGTGATGAGATATAGCTATTAACATTTGACATATATGTTCACTTTAAGATTGTTGTCAATACTCAGGTACTTTGAGGTATCGAGGTCAATTTGTGAAAACTTGTATAAATAAAGGGGGTAAGGAAATAAGGATGCATATATCTAATAACATAATATGCATTGTTTTTTGTATCAAAATAAATACTTATGCCACCTTAAGATAAATAGAAGTGTAAATATATGTTAGTACATCTACTTAACAACTTTACAAAAAGTGAAACATAAGCTTGTAGAAATTAATAAATTAAATGAAGAATGTAAAAATACATATTGGTGTTTAGTTTTACAAATGAATTCAAAAAACTTTGAAATTTTGGTTCGAAAATCACTAATTTGAAATTTGATTCGAGGTCAGGTTTTGAATTTGTGATCTCAGTTTAATATAAAATGAATTCGAATTTTATATATATAAAATCATTAACGGAGCATTTGACCCGTTGTATCAATTGAGCCCAAAGCACGAACCAAAATTAGTAACCGACCAAATTATCGGTTCTTGACCCACCTAGGGTTACACAATTCGTTTTTTTTTTTACCAAACCGGTTCGGTTTAGGAACCGGTCCGGTTTGGTCTACGGATTGTCAAAATCGGTTTGGGTGAAACCGGTTCGGTTTGGAAACTGGTTTGGGAGATGAGGATGTCAAACCTATAGGAGCCGGTTCGGATAGGTTTGAAACCGGTTTGGAGGGGTTTGAAACCGGTTTGGGTCGGTTTAGGAACCAGTTTTAAAGATAAGATCCCGAACCTATGCCAAACCGGCGGTTCAGACCGGTTTGGGAACTGGTTTGGCTAGAACCTGTTTGAGAACTATTGAATACCGGTTTGTAAACCCATCCGGTTTTTTTGTTCACCTCTAGACCCACCAAATCATCCATTTCAAGAAAATACGATTCAACCTTACTTGATAAACTCTCAATGCAAAACTAAAGGTGGTTTCAAGAAATTTGGAAGAGGTCGAAGAATTTCGAGTCCATCAAGAACTTCATTCAAAAACAGTTGGATTAAAATGCCCTAAAGTAGTATCATTAACCAACCAATTCGATAATCAAAGCTTTAGTGTTCATTTTCATATTTTTTTATGATTTATAAATAATATATGACAAACAAGCATAACCAGTATATTTATACTAATTAGCAGGATCTAGAATATGGGGGGAAGTGAGATGAAGACAAACATTACTTTTATTACAATGGAATACAAATGTTGCTTTCATCTGACTCAAATATGCATATTTATTTATTTATTTGTTTACTACTACTACTATTACTATTAGTATTATTATTCTCCTCGTCGTCGTCGTCGTGGTGGTGGCGGCGGCGGCGGCGGCGCACATAGAGAAAGACATAATAGCATTAAACTAGAACACAAAGTAGAAAATACGATAAACAAAGCAAGAATAAAGTAAGATATCACATGCCTAATTACACTACGCAAATAGAGCAACTAAAATACATACTAAACAAGCATTGCATTTAAGTGAGGTCATACTTAACAAAAATTAAAATTTATTCTCAAAAAACTCTAAAAGAGTCTAATACTTATCATATATTAAAATACTCCTATCTGTGATTATGTTTTCAAAGATGTGCAACTATAACAAATCATCTCAAATTAGTTCATCACATGTCAACCTTAGTCTGCCTCTACCTCTCTTCTCCTCCACCATTAGAGTTTTTACAATATGTGCAGGTGTCATCATCTGTCTTCTTTACATATGCCCAAACCATCACAAATATTCATCCTTTAATTATATCTGATATTCACATACCTTTGATCCTTCCCTAAATACTTATCCACTCGAAATTTGTGAGCCCATACATTTAGTATATCTGTATATGTTGTCTCGAATTTTCTCCCTTAAAACTTCTAGATTGGCCAAAAATTGGTTCCTTACCAAAAAAAAATAGTCGGGTGTATTCAACTCTATATAATTTTGTCTTTTAATTTTTCTGGAAACTTTTATCGCATACGTTGTTAATGGTTGCTTTCCACTTATACCAACTTGCCTAGGCACGACGAGCTATGTCACAAGTCATGTCCCTATCACTCTGAACGAATGGTCTTCAATACTTAAATTTTGTTATTTGTTACAAAATGATCCATCTATAAATGATAGTGGTGCTGTATCAGTACTAGTTTTAAAAGATCCGATGACGAATTTACAGAAAATCTCCAATAGTCACTTGAGCTTCTTCATCTTACAAAAATAAACGTATTCATGCTCAAGCCATTATGTACTAATATAGGTATTTTTGAACAATTTCATTGTAGAATGGAGCTGATTGGCATAATATTTAAAGATAAATAATGTGTTACATAATTATTAAAGTTTAAGAAATAAATCAGCAACTTATATAATTTACGGTGTTTTATTATTCTCTTAATTCCGGTTGCATCTGTCCGGATGTTATTGCTTCACTATCATTTTTTACCGTGAATCTTTCTTCAAGTGAATGCATTTCAATATTGTAACCAATGGTTTTAAAACCGGAACGAATGTTGAAATGGTCTCGTTAATAGTCAACAGTCAAATAGGTCAAACCAGGTTTAAAAACTGAATGACGTCATAAATATAATATAAATATATATATATATATATATATATATATATAAAATATGTGATAACCCATTAACTATCATCCAATGGTTAATTTCAAAAGTAAGTGCATAGGATCGCGACACGTGGCATTATTATTTATTAATATGGGAGGGCATTTTAGACATTTTGTTACCACTCAAAAAGCTAGAATTAATATGGTAATGACAAGTGTCATCATCTAAGATATTTTAATAAATCTAATTTTTAATATAAAGTTTACCCCATCTTTTTTAAACATTAATAACTTTTTTATAATATATTATTTTTTAAAAAAATTGTATCATTATATTTGTCTCATTTTTCTCTTTAATTCTGTTATAATCTCGACTAATTATTTTTACTTTTTTTAGATGCCCTATATTTACATCATTGTAACGAGCTTAAATATAACAAATTTATTTGAATTTTTTTTAAAAATGATAAATTACAGTGATGTAATTTACATTGACGTAAAATTTGGTTTCAGTTTTTTCGGTTAATTTGGTTCCGGTTCGGTTTTTCCGGTTAATTCAGTTTCGGTTCGGTTTTTTTTTTTGCTTTTTGCTCATCCCTAATTTGTAACGAGCCTAAATAAAACAAATTAGTTTGAATTGTTTTCGAACAATGATAAATTACATCACCATAATTATCATTGTTAGAGAAAAAAAATCAAAATAATGTGTTATATTACATCACTGTAATTTATCATTGTAATTATCATTGTTAGAGAAAAAATAAAATAATGTGTTATATTAATTACATCACTGTAATTTATCATTGTTAAAAAAAAATTCAAAATAATGTGTTATATTTATGCTCGTTATATCGATGTTAATAATGGGCAATGAGAAAAAAAATTAAAAAAACTAGTCAACATTATAACAGGAATTAAAGAGAAAATTACATCACTGTAAATAATGTGTTACGTCACCGTTAATTATGTCATTGTAAATTACTTCATTTTGTGTTACATTACTTAATTTTGTGTTACATTACTGTAATTTACCATTGTTAGAAAAAATTTCTACTTAATTTGCTATCGTTAAGCTCGTTACAAACTTACAATAATGTAAATACATGACATCAAAAAAATAAAAAAAATAAAAACTAGTCGAGACTATAACGAAATTAAAGAGAAAAATGAGACGAGTATAATGGTGCAATTTTTTTTAAAAAATAATATAGTATAAAAAAGTTATGAATGTTTAGAAAAAAGGGGTAAACTTTACATAAATGACAAATGTCGTAAATGCCCTTCATACTAAAGACAAAAGAATTGACACGTGGCACGATCCTACACACTTACCTTTTTCAAGTAATCAGTGGATGATGGTTAATAGGTTATCACATATTTGATGGGTTATTAAAAATTACATACCCTATATATATATATAGGGATATTCAATTGAGAACTTTTGTTACTTAAGAACTAAAAGAATCAATTATATGTACACATTTAAAAAGGTAAAAAAGTAACTTCTCATATTTTAAAAGAAAATTACTTTTATACACTTTAAAACATATGGTTCAAAATTAGTTTTTTTTTAGTTCTTTCATATTTAATGGTTTTTAATATAATAAGTCCATATATATATATATATATAATGAAAAAAAAAAAAATATTATGTAGCTAAAAAACAGATTAAGCTCAAGATTCATTCTCTCAGTTAAATATCATTTAAATCGCCTATGGTAGGGGCCACCCATGACCTCTCGGTCACTTGATTAAACCCCAACTAGTAGGCTGAATTCGCAAGACATTTAACAGTTTTTATCAGCTTTTAGATCATTAAAAGACATTTAAGGTCATATTTAATGTCGTCGTAACACGTGGCAGTTACCAAGTTGAAATTAACAATAAATATGAAAGCAGATGCTTGTTTGGGCCTCTTTCTCTCTTAGGTTTTGGGCCTTTTGGCCCAACTTAGCTGAATCATATATTGGCCTCTTAACGATATGAACTAATTAACTCTCAATTTATATGTGTATAAATGACAAGAGATGGTATCTTATACAGTTATACCATTAGGCATACCAAGCAATATTGTATATTTGTCTCTCTTAATATTCATGGAATAATAGCCTAAAATATTATAATTAGATGTGGCAATTTTACCCAAATAAAAGGAAATGGGTTGGTTTGGGTAAATAATTGTAGTATAATAGGTTGAAATGAGTAACATTATAATATTGAATTGGTTGAGATGGGTAACCAAAAAACTATGTAAATGCAATGGATTCAAACATTTAAGAATGATTAATAACATATTTGATGAGAAAATCACTAAAGTTATCCAAATGGACTACTTGTTTACTTATAACACATCTTAAGTTAAACTAAATTTATGTTTTTTAAGAACAATCCATTTAGGCCCGAATTGATTTTACTTAAAACATGTCCTGACCCGCACCCATCCTGACTAGAACCCGTTCTGACCGTTACCTAACCCGACACAACCCACCTATTTTGTAAGGCATAATTGTAATGCAATGATATATATTTTTTTAAAATAGTTTATTTTTATACGAAATTTAAAAAAAAAAGCTTTTAAAGAAAATAAAGTTTAAAAAAGTAATATTTGTCGTTATTTAACTTACTTATTTACATGCAAATTCTGTAATATTTATCTCAATACAATTTTTGATAATTGTTAAATCTTTATTGATAACTTTTTAATTTCTTCTTTTTAACCAATGTATAGGTTAGACTTTTTTTTTTAAAAAAAACATATATTTTCAAACAGTGGTGAACTTGGACTAAGTGAGAGGGGGATGATGAAATTTTGTAACTCAAAATACATGTTAATTTTTTAAAAAAAGACATACATTTTCAAACAGTGGCGGAACTTGGACTAAGTGAGAGGGAGGCGAAAATTTTAGGAA
Organism: Mikania micrantha; assembly: GCA_009363875.1. Classification (NCBI taxonomy): domain Eukaryota; kingdom Viridiplantae; phylum Streptophyta; class Magnoliopsida; order Asterales; family Asteraceae; genus Mikania; species Mikania micrantha. Next base: position 7,522,266 of record CM018687.1, read on the forward strand.
CACAAAATACATGTTAATTTTTTGAAGCGAGAGAGGGCGAAACTACTATTTTAATTAAAAATAACATTTCGGTCGAAAAATTAACACGACGGAACGAAAAGAGGGGGCGGTCGCCCCTAGCCCCTAAATTGCTTAGCCCATGTTTTCAAAAACATCATTTTAAGACGAAATGTAACAAAAAATAAAATTTTTGATAAAATAAAAAAGTTTAAAAAATACTATAATTATTTTATTACTTAAAGTGTTTATGAAAAAATTGTTTTATAATTTTAAAATTTTTTATTGTCTTTTTTATTCAACTTATGTAATACATCTACATGAGATATTAATTTATACACATATTTAAATCTTAAACATATTTTATATCAAAAAATTGTTTTATAATTTTTAAAATTTTATTATTGACGGTTTACTATCTCTTTTTATTCAACTTGCGTACAACAAAAGCACCAGTAATAGTGACGGTGGTAATTTATGGTAATGACAATGGTAGTGATGATGGTAATATTAAGACTACACTACAAGAAAATATAGTAATAGTGGCGACATTAATAGCGGCTACACCGGCGAGGATTCGGCCCATTGTTGATCTGATCGTTAAAATTATAGCGAATCTAACGGCTGGGGTTTTTATGCAACCGGGCTCTTTAGTGGCGACACATTAGCGACTATATTGAACCTTTAACACTACATTTTTTTTAGCAGCGACATATTAGCCGTGACCCGTCACCACTATTGCTATTAGCGGCGTTTTTTGGCATCATTAGTGGCGATTTTTGCCGCCGCTAAAGCTTCTTTTTTGTAGTGATCATAAGGGTGACTGAAGCATGATGCCCTTGGTCACACTCCAATAGTGCCCCATATCCATTACACATGGGGTTGATGGGTCGTAGGTGACCGTGACACTCTTGTCACTTGTCACATTGTGAACACTAAACTCCAACCAATCGTATTTTTTCCTTATTTTTAACCGTGATTAATTAAAATCCACATAAATTTCTATTTTATTAACATCTTTTCATTCCATGTCTTCTTTAATCAAATTCACTTATAACATTTTGCTTACATGGCACTTATATGCACTCACGTATGAGTTCAAGCCTCACATCAACATAGCTTAGTAGTAA